>OZ010792.1:588060995-588300995 GCA_963932465.1 Maratus speciosus
ACAATATTTATTATAAAATTTTAGTGGTAAGAATTTTATTTGGCTCAATCATTGTGCCAGGGGCTATGCATGCCCGTAATATTTACATTTGGAACGACCGATATACTACGGTCCGGGCCACTTTTGTCCCGAATACAAGACCACGTGTCCCACACGTTATTGTAGGTTAAGGGGTTAAAAGCACTTGAACCAAAGATTGCAAAAACTACAAAAGGCCACTTTTTTTCGAAATGAACTTTTTGTTTTGGCTAATATGCCCTTAATGTGCCTTTGTGCGTGTATAAAGAAATACTGCATAGGTTTTATTTTTTCGTCGCCACTCAAATATTTAGTTTAATGTAAAAACAATGCATTAGACAATGACGATACCATGATATATTCCAACAGCCAGCAACATGAGAAGAAGAAAATGTTTCAAAAAAAATGTTGTGTGAATATGATTGTGTGCGTTAATGAATAGGTGCCAAGAATTACAGATTTTGAATACTGCTATTTTTGAATAGTAATCTTTGCATTTTGTAATCGCAAAGTTCTGCGATTTAATACAACAAATATTCTTACTTGGAAATATAGGAGTATTAAAAATCGCTTATATTTGGCACCTATGTACTTAATGCCAATCCTTAACCCTTAATTATTAGCTCTGTTTATTTTGTCCACCATTGAATGTTACAAATATAAATATGCATTCTACAAATTTACAATGTTAGAAACTATTATCAAATATGCCTCAGTTAAGGGATTTTTATAATATTGTACTACATCATAACTGCGTTTGATTTAAAATTAACCGCATAAAACATTAATTTATTTTCCTAGAAATTTAGAAACATATGTGCAACTGGAAGTTTTGCTGTGTGAATTTGCACGAGTATTTAAGGGTTAAGATGCAGATGTAAATAATTTATGTTTGTTTTGTCAAATGCCTAATAAAATTTATTAATGCATTTTTGTATCATTTGTATTTGCACTAAATTCCATTGACTACAAAAACCACCTAAGTCTAAAGGTTGTTTTGTTTTTGTTTTGTTTAATTGTTATAAAATAAATAACTGATAATTGACACAGATATTTAAAGAGTTAAGAAATATACTGAGAACAGACACATTATTAAAATATCTAGTATTTGTAAGTGACATAGTTTTTATTAATTGCTGAAAATTCTTAAATCTTGGACTTATGTAATTTTTGGAATAACAGATTGATTTATCGAAAAATGCACTTATAATTTTATTGCATTCATAATGCAATTGCATTTAACGTCTTGTTAATATGTGGGTCCTGGGGATAAAAATCATATTGAGAGGGCCCCATATCTTTTTTCTAATTGCAATTTATATTCGTTTTAAGAAAAATACGAGATTTTTAGGTTTGCCCCCCGCCCCCCTCTCTCTCTCTTAGATGTGAGAGCCCTTGTACCATTTGCTTTTGGGATAATTAAGTCCTGTGTTGATTATACTTTTCAAACTCGTCTCATTTATTATTCCAAAGCAAAATCAGAATTTTAAAAATACTGCATTATTAAATATTTCTAAAATGCACTCATGGAAAAAAATATGTAGGATCTCAAACTCACTTTGAAACTCTACGTAAAAATTCCATTTCCAAAAGTTAAAATTATGTTAAAAATTTCTAAATGCTACCCCACAAAAAATATTTAATCGAAAAGTGACTTCTAAACTCTACTTAAAAACTCCATTCCAAAAGTTAAATTTATGAAGCTCAAAAATTTCGCACTTATACTAAATCTTTTAAATGTTCTGAAAAGAATAGAGTTGCAACCTTCTTTTAGACCTGAAATACAAGAGGCATATTGAACACAATCAGGTAATGGGCATTCCAAAAGATTCCCAGGTATCAATTCTCCTACGCAAAGAGTCCCAGACACATTCTTGTGCGCTTCCAAATTGTTGTTTGACGTCATACTCTCGTTTCCATGGTAACCCTTAAGTTCGCCACCTCGCTCCATCCGAAATGTTTCCGGGGCAATTATTCGATGCCTCATTTGTGATTTCTAGTTTTTGAGAGAGGGTAATGCTCAGGGATTGAATTTTATAACTTTCCACATAATTCTAAAATTGAACATAAAAAGCAATTGCTAAACTTCTTTAGTTTATTTCATTTAGTAAGATTTAAAAGTCAAACCTGTCAATTTGAATGTATTTTTATTCAGTGAATGTTCAATATTTTAAACGCTGTGGCAAAATCTTTTATTTCATTACAAGGAGTTTTAATTAATTTACAAAACAATGATATCAAAATACAAAACAACTAACGATCTTTACAATTTAAGTGCAGATGAGATAGGAGGTATGCCAATAAAATATCTAAAAGAGTTCTTATATACCTTTCCTTAAATTCATAATGACATAATGAAATCTTGTTTATACACAATTGTATTTCATATATTCGTTGAATTTTCTATGCAACATTTATTTATTTAAATACACTACACTTTCAAAAACAATTTTGTCAAAAAAACATAATAGTATTATAGTAAATGTAAAAATATAGCTGCAATAGCTCTTTGATTGGAAGAGATTTTTCTGTTACAAAGATACTGTGGGAAATAAACCTCCTTTATCAAAAACTATATACTACAACATCACATATTTACATTCTAAGTATTCAAAAGCATAAAGTACAAAGGAAACAAGTAAAAATGAAATTTAAAATTTCAAAAAACCCGACTGCGTAAAAAGCGAACTAATTAATTATTTCTCATCAATGTGAAACTATCTTTTTATATTACTTAACTACTTTTTATTTACTTGTATTGATGACTTTTAAGTTGCGTTTAATTGTTAGTTCCTCTCTATAAACACTGTTTTGATGAGACCTATAGACGTCTATGATGGTTAGAGTTGCAGTAAAGCTAGAGATCCTACCTACGCAACTTCCAGGCTGTGTAATATTTAAACGGAGCTTCTGACTGTAAAATAGTCAATAAAACATCGTCTTCATTTTGAAAGACCTATCCAATAATATGCTACTCAATATGGTGCGTAAATTTTTTTTTCGTGTCTATCGCCATTTTGTATTTTACGGCCGCCATTTTGAATTTATAAAAACAAAACCTAGCCTATAACCATCGGACGCTTAAGACGAATCGATAGAGACCTCATTCATTAAAATACATCCAGCCGTTGGGATGTTTCGAGGGTATAAAGAAATCCACATACCCAGATACGCGTGAAACACATAACCCTTCTTGTCAGTCGGTTAAAAAGTGCATAATTTAGGGAAATGTAGGGAATGGCGCTCACTTAAGGGAAAACATGAATAGCTAGTCAAATTCGGACAAAAAAATCAAGATTTTATTAACGAAGTATAGCTGCAAAGCATAAGGAACAGTTCGCAATCAACTAATTTTCATAAAAGTTTTAAGAATTTTTTTTTTTTTATCGTTTTATTTAAATGACCATCGATTGAGCCGTAATTCCCGACATGATAGGGTGATTGTGCTCAGAGTTTGAATACAACGTTTAAGTAAGACAAAAGTCACATATGTAGTTGTATGGGCTATTCACACCACTGCAGACTTTTTGCAACTACTTTACTCATATTGTGTCAGACATATAGTCGGCTACTTTTTTTATATTTATTTTTTTTATTTTCACCACTTTTTTGAAATGGTGAAATTCTCCTTGTTTAATGACATATTAATAAGGGCGAAACCAGGGAAATTTTACCATTCCAAACAGTTGTGTCAATAAACAAATTTGAATTTAAAAAAAAAAGTTGCCCACTGGCAACACTTCTTCTGGAATTCCACGCGAACGCCATTACCCGTCATCCCCATGTTGGGTTTTATTGCATTATAATTGGCGTAACAACGTACTACAAAAATAAATAAAAGCATGAAATTGCAGCTAAATGTATATATTTTGTAGACATAATGAGTAAATTAATGTTTGAAATTTAGAGTGTACACTTATCTTCAAGTTAGATGTTGTAGAATTTTATTATAAAACAACTTCAAACTAATAACTTGAGGATACAAAAATACTTTCCTACCGACGCGACGGGCACTAAATCCTTACTAGGAACTAAGGATGATGCTCGCTAGGTACCGATATCTATCGCACATTTTCAATTCTATTCTGTTTAGAGATATTTGGTGAGCGCCATTCCCCTACTTTCCCCTAAGTGCAAGTGAATTGAGACAGGTCTATAAAATATCTTAAACAGTTTTAATGTAACTTTACAATGTTCTTAAGTTCGTACTAACATAAAGAAGTCTTGTTTATACGCAACTGCAATTCATATATTCGTTGAAATTTCTATATAATAGTAATTATCTTAAGTATACTCTGCCAAAAAGTGTAAAAACTACAGTAAATGCTTAAGTACAGTTACATCCCTGTGATTGTAACACATTTTTGTGTTACAGAAGTACTGTGGCAAAAATACCTCTTTTATCAAAAACTATGCGCTACAAAATCATATATTTTCATTTTAAGTATGGAAGGGTAGAAAGCGCAAAGGAAAAATGTCTAAATGAGTCTTAATATACCTTTACAATGTTCTTAAGCTTAAACTATTATAAAGAAATCTTGTTTATACAAAGCTGTATTTCATATATTAGACGAAATTCGTTTATAACAATAATTTTCTTAACCCCTTAACTGCTGACGAAATCTTACGCGATCTCCAGTACCTTACTTAAATCGCATATTTCTCCAATTAAAGAAGGTGTATATTAGTTTTCTGAAATAACAGTAAGAAAATGCACATGTTATACTGTTATATATGATAGCCCAGTTGGTGAAAATTGCTTCGCTACAATTGGAATTCGCCATCTCTTTAATAGATGCATATATTTTCTACAGCCGTATATATACGTCCGGGACAGTTAAGGGATTTTAAATACTCTACACTCTCAAAAAATGTTAAAACTGCAGTAAATGTAAAAGTAAATTACAACACCCCTGTGATTGTAAGAGATTTGTCTGTTACAAAAATACTGTGGTAAAGATACCTCCTTTATCAAAAGCTATGGACTACAATATATATTTGCAATTTAAGTGTGTAAGGTTAGAAAGTACAAAGGGGGAAAAGTGCATAATTTAAATGCACCTTCGAGATGAGATATGTCCATAAAATATTTAAGTGAGTTCTAATATATCTTTACAATGTTCTTAACCTCATACTACACTGGCTTCCAAAAGTTTTTTATATTACTTACCTATTTTTTTTATTTACTTGTATTGATGACTTTTAAGTTGTGTTTAATTATTAGTTCCTATCTATAAAAAACTGTTTTGATGAGGCCTATAGATGTCTATGAAGTTTAGAGTTGCAGTAAAGCTAGAGATCCTACCTACACAACTTCCAGGTTGCGTAATATTTAAACGGGGCTTCTGACTGTAAAATAGTTAATGAAACATCTACTTAATTATGAAAGACCTATATAATGATATGCCACTCAATAGGGTGCGTAAAAAAAATTTTCGTCTCTACCGCCATTTTGAATTTATAAAAACAAAATCTAGCCTATAACCATCGGACGGGTAAGACGAATTGATAGAGACCTCATTCATTAAAATCCATCCCACCGTTGAGATGTTTCGAGGGTATAAAAAATACACATACCCAGATAACGCGTGAAACCCATAACCCTTCTTGGCAGTCGGGTAAAAAGATGTTACAAATTTAAAATATACATTTTATTTCAAACTTCTTAGTTCTTTCAAGCTTTCGAAGCTCATCATCAGAGAATATTTTAATAACTAAATGTTGTTTATTTATACAAATACGTCATCTTGTGTAGAAACAATCAAGTATGTAACAACGCCCTATCATACAACATCCCCAGTTTATGGTTCAATAGCCTGAAAATAAATCCTAAAAACTGGAAGAAAGTGACGTATTAAAATTTAAAGTACGGCAGTTAAATATTTTCTTCTACCCATGAAAAGTGACGTATGAGAACAGAGTGATGTCATAAAATAAATGGAGCTGCAATTAATAATAGTATACATTATCTCTCATTAAATTTAATCCAAGAAACTGCTATTTCTACTTTCAACTCTAATAATTATTGTCTTTCTCATTTTCAAAACAAAGTGACGAATTTGTATAAATAAACAACATTTGGTTATTAAAATATTCTCTGATGATGAGCTTGGAAGGCTTGAAAGTACTAAGAAGTTTTAAATAAAATGTATATTTTTAACTTGTAACATCTTTTTCATTACTTTAGTCGCCTTGTAATAAGACATTGAACTTTTTAACCCATATTGGACCACACCGATTAAATATTTTTGAAAAATTTTAAAACTTCGAATTATATCATTAATATGGTGTAATTAAGTAGATACTAACAAAATTTTGAAAAAAAAATTTCATTTTTTAAGTAACTGGCTGTTCTATAAACAGGACATATTAGTAGGACACATCGTTAGGACATATAAAATGCATACATAAACTGATTTTATGAGCAAATATTTTATTTTATTTAAAAAATACAGTTTATGTTGTACAGAAATACTCTATAATTTATCCAATAAAAATATAATAATAACGGTAAAATTCTAAATTATAAGATCACAATTTTTAAAGGATTTTTTAAATAGATTTTTTTTCAATTAAATTTTAATTGGTTACTTGTTTTTTTGTTTATACACTGTAAAAAAAAAATCCGTAAAGTTACTAAAGTTTTTCTTGGAAACTGGGATGCCTAGAACTTTTTATGTAATGGCAACAACAAAAATTCCTTATTTAAAGACGTCTTAACAAAATGCATCCAGAAAATCCTTACCAATTTTAATTTTTAAAAATGTTTTATAAGGTGTCCTATTTATAGGACAGCGGTCCAATATGGGTTAAAGTTCACATTATATATTTTATGGCTACTAAAATACTACACGAATAATATTAATAATAAAAGTAGCTTCTTGTAATTAAACTGCCATATACATACGAGTACGCGAATTTCAAAACTCACCTTATCCAGAAAATCAAATGTTGGGAAATCACGAAAAACCTGTGACTGCGTCCATTAATTTTCATTGTAAACGAAGATTTTACAATAGTAGAAATCTAATTCATAAAAATGAAAATTTTTCTGTCTGATTGTCTATCCGTAATGCTATACAAATCCACAGTTTGGAAGCCAGAATTATGAAATCATATGTACATAAAATATAAAATGTGAACATTAAAAAGGTCCACAATCTTACTTAAAAGGCGACTAAAATAATGAAAAAGATGTTACAAGTTTAAAATATACATTTTATTTAAAACCCCTTAGTACTTTCAAGCCTTCCAGGCTCATCATCAGAGAATATGTTAATAACTGAATGTTTTTATTTATACAAATACGTCACTTTGTTTTGAAAATGAGAGAGCCAATAATTACTAGAGTTGAAAGTAGAAGTAGCAGTAGCAGTTTCTTGGATTGAAGTTTAAATAGAAGAAGGCTTAAAAGTACTAAGAAGTTTTAAATAAAATGTATATCTTAAACTTGTAACATCTTTATCATTACATTAGTCGCCTTTTAAGTAAGATTGTGGACCTTTTTAATGTTCACATTATATATTTTATATTGAATCAAGGTAATAAATTACGTTCCGTCTTATGATTTTATTTGTTATGTACAGTCGTGGGAAAAAAAAGTAAACACCCCCTACTAACTCTTCAACAAATTATCGTAGACAAACGTTACTGGTACCGAACGATTGGAAATAAAGTCTACTTTTAAATGACGTATATAAAATTTGCTTAGGGGGCCATCTACATATTAAAACGAATCCAAACTTCATTTTCTTCAATAGCAATACCCAATTTTAACAAGATATTTCAAATCTTCGATTCAAATTATGCCTAGACACCGAATTTCAAGTCATTAGAATGATAAGTTTTTGAATTATAAACATTCAAAATTTAGTGCTTCTAATGTTAAATTGCATTTTCATATTTTTATTAACCCTTTAACCGGCTGGCCCGGATTTTTCCGTTTCTAGAGATCATGTTAAAATAGCTGTAGACAAAAATATTTTAAACAGAATTTTATTTTGAACCATATCATATATAGAACGAAGTGATATTAAAGATATTATAGCATCAAACTGCGATTAATAAATATATTTATCCTGGAATTTACAAGCATTCCTATAAAAATACAGGAAAACCCTCGGACGGTGAAAGGGTTAATATCTCCAGAAATTATGCTGCTAATGTGCTAATTTTTTTTTTGTAGCAATAATACTAATATACCCAAACATAAATACGCTGAATTTGCAATGTTTATAATTTTATGATATAAATTATGAATTATGAAAATAATATTCGAAAAAATTATGAATTGCAACCTACAGTTTTTTTTATGGATTTAGATTTATTAAGTCCTGCTTTATGGAAATCCAAAATTTCACATTTTTCTTCCAAGTAGTTTTCAAATTATGCTTAAAAAACGGCAAAATGATGGTTTAAGGGGCCGTCTATAATAGAAGTGACTAGATATTTTGAAATTTCTTCTGCTGTATTGCAATCCAGCACTCTTCATTGACTTCTGAAGGTGCCTTGATCAAGATGGGGGCTCTCTCGGTTAATAATGCATTTCCGAACTTCAATTTGGATACAGCCCTTAAAATACGCTCGTTTTAAAATAATTAATTTCTCAGAAACGTATGGTACGAATTGCATAAAAATTTGTTTTTAGGCTAATTGGAGGATGTAGAGTTCATTTATGATGTCAGAATTGTATACTGCTATTGGAAAAAAACAAAGTTATGGTTCGTTTTAATATGTAGATGGCCCCCTAAGCAAATTTTATCTATATCATCTAAAAGTAGACTTTATTTCCAATCGTTCGGTACCAGTAACTTTCTTCTACGATAATTTGTTGAGGAGTTAGTGGGGGGTGTTTACTTTTTTTTTTCCACGACTGTACATGTGTATTAAAACACGGCCGAAGCAACTAAAGCAATCCGGAATCGAAATGATTTATAGTTAAGTTTTAATTAATAAAAAACCACCAATTTAACAGCCATTTCCTATCAAATTTAAAGTTTTTTCGTTATAGCAGCTTCCGACAATTAAAAATTTACAACAAAATCTATTTTTTTTTTTATGTTCAACCCGTAATATCGCGTGTCCTTTAACAAATGTAAGATACGTATGCCACGCTGCAATACTAAAAAGCTGTAACGGGTATTATGATAATTCTTTTACTTCACAGGCAAATAAATAGAGATATACATATTACGTACGCCACGCTGCAATACTAAAAAGCTCCAGCGGATATTAAGTTAATTCTTTTACCTCACATGCAAATAATTAGAGCTTATTTAATTGCGCTTAATTATTACGATTTTTTTTAAATAAAGGCAAACATTTTATCACAAACATCAACAAAACTTTTTATTCTATTTATTCCTTTATTCCAAAGATATCGTTTTATCGTCTGCTGCCATAGTAACATGATAAATTAAATTTCATAAAAAAAATACGCAGTAGTAGAAAAATATTTTACTAAATCGAATAGTTATTTTTAATTTTGGTTTTAGAATTAAAATGAACTCCCGTGCATAGAACGGGTTAAACAGCTAGTACAAGATAAAACTAGTTTTTTTTTTTTATTTTTTTATTTTTTTTTTTAGATTGTTGTGTTTTTTCGATACAAGTTTACCAATAGAATACAATAGAAGAGATTGATAGAGAAAACACGTTTTTTTTTTCCTTTTTTTTTTCTGGAAAATGCGAGTTTTGAAACTCCCATCCTCATGCAGTTAGTATTATTCCGATCCCGAACGCCATTTTACTTTTTTTTTTAAATGATAAGGAGAGTTGTCTGTTTTTAGTTCCCGGTATGCTACTTCTTTCTCCCAGCTATTAAAATGTCGTCTCCAAAAAATAACGTTCCGTTGTATAAGCCAGCCGTAAAACAAACCAGATGTATCATTGTACTGTTAAATACAGGGTTGTTATAATTAAAGTTCGCCTATTCAGAAGGCTCTAAAGCTGGTTCTATGGCTCCAAACGAAACAAAATTTCACTAGTACGTAGTTGAAGAGATGCGCTCTGCGAAAATCGAAAACAAATAATTAGTTACATTTTTCGTCAGTAGGTGGCTCTGCGCCAATATGTAAGGCTATGTTTGTCGATTCATTATATCAATTTCAGTCAATCCAGACAAAGCACACAAATTTAAAAGTTTCAACAAACTTCGAGGAACTGCGAATTGTTATAATTAAAGTTCACCTAATCAGACAGCTCTAGAGCCTGACCTATGACTCCAAACAATACAGAAAAATGAATATAATTTCATGTGATGTAATCTTCATCAACAAAAATAAAACATGTCGCTCGGCAGCGAGGAAATAACGAAGAATAACATTACGCATGCTCAATGAATCCTCCACCATTTTCAATAACGCAATCCATTCTCAGAATTGTGCTTTCTACAGCATTGCGTAAACTGTCCTGTGAGATTGAGCGAATATGAAGTCTAATACTGTCTTTCAGATCAGAGATTGTCTGACATCTGTCTTTAGATGCAGAATCTTTCAAAAATCTCCACAACCAAAAATCGCATAGTGTTAGATCAGGCGATCATGGTGGCCAGACTGTTTGAAAATAACGACTTATGATGCGGTCTTCTGTAAAATGGCTTGTTAAGAAAGTCCGAACTGCTCTAGTAATGTGCGGTGGTGTACCGTCTTGCATAAACACGATATTTTGAAGGCAGCCTCACTGTTGCAGCTCGGGAATCAGAAAATTTGACAACATATTGAGATACCTTCTCCCATTTACGAAGCATGTAATGGGTCCTGTGGATGTTAGTTCCTCAAAAAAATATGGCCCTATCATAAACGTAGCTGTGAAACCGTACCACACCGTCACTTTAGTTGCATGCAATGGAACTTCTTGGACAACATTAGGATTCTCTTTCGCCCAAATTCGACGGTCGTGTGTGTTCACTTGTCCGTTTAAATAAAAATGCGCTTCATCAGTCCATAGAATATTCCAGGCCCAAGAATTGTCCACATTCATTCGTGCAAGAAACTGTAGTGAAAATGATAGCCGACTTTCGGTATCACCCTGTATTAGCTGTTGCATCCTCTGAATCTTGTATGGATAGTAGCGCAAAATTTGACGCATCACTTTTCTCACAGTGGAAATCGGCATATCGACTTTATTCGCAATAGCTGGCACACTTGCATTACAAAATGGTGACTGGCTTGCTAAATCCACAGCAGCAGTAGCAATATCTTCAATGCTAGAAATGTCTACTTTTTACGTCCTCTGCCAGGAAGAATGTCGAGTTTTCCTGTTTCCTCGAACTTTTAATCATTTTGTGAACTCCACGATCCGACATTGGTCCACATCTAACATCTTTTAGTTTCCGGAATTCTCGAAGAGCTGCAGCTGCGTTGCTGTTATTTTGATAAAATAACTTTGCAAGAAGTGCCTTTTCTTTCAAAATTGCCATTCTCCACAAAGCGTAGATTCAAATGCTTTTCAGAAACAATCAACTGTTCCAGTGTCAAAGAAATCACAGACACACTTTATCAGCAAGTTTTAAATCGTCAGGTGGTTAGAAGGGTATTTCAAGTTTTACGAAGTTGCGACGTCACTTTGACGTCGTTCGTCGAAAATTTGAATAAAATGTGATCGTTTTCAAGCGTTGGGTGAAATTTTGTGATTTTGTGTGTTTCATCTGGATTGACCGAAATTGATATAACGAATCTGAAAAAGTTTACTTTTACCAACTGTGAAATAAAATTTCCTGTATTTTGTTTTTTACAAAATAAAGGAATCTGCAAATATCGGCTTAAATATTGGAGCAGCGCCACCTATTGACAAAAAATGTAACTATTTGTTTTTTCGATTTTCGCAGAGCGCATCTCTTTAACTACGTACTAGTGAAATTTTGTTTCGTTTGAAGCCATAGAACCGGATCTAGAGCTTTCTGAATAGGCGAACTTTAATTATAACAACCCTGTACTATATTCCAATTTTTTAAAATTCTAAACATGGCACATTTTCAATTTTTATACCATCGCATTGGGAAAAAAAGTACTTTTTAATGCAATTTGTTTGAAAGATGCATTTCAATTTATCTTTGAGATATTAATTTTTTTGTAGTTTTTTAGCGCCATTTGTTTAATTTTGGAAACTCAAGCACTCCATTTCTGTGTGAAGTAAAGAAAAAATAATTGGAAAATAGTAATTATATCTTTTTATTGCCCTTTTCCTATAACTACTGAAAAAAAAATTAATTAAAATACGTGCTATTTTGAAAAATATAAATGAATGATTTCTGATAAAACATGGAGCTATTATAAACCAAATTTAATTTTAAGTATGTATATTAATATTACAAATAAATGAAGGGATATGAATCATTAGATAACTGATTTTTTTTTTTTTTTTTTTTTTTTTTTTTTTTTTTTTTTGTCGAGTATCTTGAATGACATTATCTCTTTTTTTGGATTTGTGTATTATTCAGCAATAGTGACGTCCTATTCGTACTTTACTGTAGATGTGGTTTAAGATGGGATCGTAAATGAAGAATTCTTCAGCGGATGCGGATGACGTCATTTTGTAAAAAATAAAAGCGTATTGTTTTAAGTCTTAAAACTGAAATATGTTTTGTACTATATATATTTATATGCATATATATTTTTTCTTTGTCGGGGGCGACACTAAATTCTGAAAAAGTAGAATCCCTGTTTACTAGTAATTTATTTATATTTTTTTCGAAATTTTTCATCTTTTTTTAATTATTGTAGAGTTTTTGTATCTTTTAATAACATAAATTTTATTTAAACTTTTAAATAAGTTTTGAATAGATAAGCTAATAATTTAGCCGAAACTTATTAAGTGACACAGTTGCTTGGTATTTTGAGTCGGCAGAAAATATTCGTGCCGTTTAAGATAAAAGGGCACCGGTTATAAAAGAACCCATATTACCTATTATTTTGGAAAAGAAGCTATTAGGGCCAAGAGGGGTAATTATGACCACTTTTTACATTTTCAACATTGTTATTTATTTATTTATTTATTTTGCTTATTTCTATTTGGAAAAGTGGTGTTTTTAGTACATAGGAAGTAACTTTGATCCTTTAAGAACCCATTTTAAAAGTTTTAATTCTCATAGCTGTTTTTTTTTTTAAGTTAAAAGGATGGTTATAATTACCCAACCAAAAACTCACAATCACATAAGTTTGGGGTAATTAAGACTACTAGTGGGGAAATTATGACCACTATATTTTCTCTTTATACTTAACAATACACATTTGTTTGGGATAATTGAGACCACTTTGAACTCCAAACTGACAAATCCGTTTAGCAAAATTTTGATAGACAGTTTCAAATTGCTATTTGGATCTCAAAAAGGATTCAGACTAGTGATAAAGAATATCTATGATGAAATATACATTATTGGGTTAATATCTAACCTTGAAACAAAATTTTACCATACACTGGTTTCTTCAATATGACGACGGTCACAAAACCCCTTGGTCATAATTACCGCACCTGACCCTACAGATAGATTTTCCAATGCTATTTACAAGAAAAAAAAAAAAAGCTACCAACCTTTTTATTAAACCAATAACTTTCTTAAATTTCAATTGAATCAGTTTTGTGAAATATACCTCATGAGTAGTTTTGTGAGGTGTCCCGCGTAATCCAAATGCTCCGGACACCAGTATTTTAAAGTAATTTTCTTCCCCTTGTTTAATGCCAGACTTATCTGCGATTAAAGCTGGCGAAATAAACTGTAAGAAATTAGAGGTGTCTAGAGTATTTAGAGCTCTGATTTACGCGGGACACCTGAGAACACTACTCATGAGCAAGGTTCTCGCTGCCGATCGCCATTGCGCCAGATTGTGAGAAAGTGTTTCATTTAGCGAGAAAACAAAAGATTGAAATCGCTAAATTACGGAAGTTGTTTTTTCCTTTGCTATATATATATATATATAACAAAGTAAATATATATATATATATATATATATATATATAATTCTTACACAATGGAATCGTTAAATTCGAACGATGGACCTCTTGTTTTGAAATTGGAGACGTCATCTCTGCACTAATCATGGCCTGATGACAACGCGTAATATTTATCGTATACTCTGTCACATTTACGAGCTAATTTTCCCTACAGAATCA
Organism: Maratus speciosus; assembly: GCA_963932465.1. Taxonomy (NCBI): domain Eukaryota; kingdom Metazoa; phylum Arthropoda; class Arachnida; order Araneae; family Salticidae; genus Maratus; species Maratus speciosus. Next base: position 588,075,123 of record OZ010792.1, read on the forward strand.
TTTACAAAATGGTTTCTAAACGGATTAAATACCTAATCCATCAGCGCATTTGTTCGAAAGTCTATAGAGTTTTCGCAATAGTGGTTTATAATATACAGGGTGAGTCTAAGTTGCTTTAACAAAATAAGAGGGTTGGTAGTACCCATCCAGACGAGCAATAATTACCACAGAACATAGGGTCGCAAACCACTTATTTAGTCACAAATACAAAATGTTTTGCACTAATCCAACTTTGGTTGGCGGTAATAACTTTCAGAAAACTGAAGTATATTGTAATGAAACTTTTAATAGCCATGCTCACCTTTGTTGTAAATATGATAATACAAAAAAAAAAGTGAAGTTTCCATTCTACGCGCCAGCAGTATGTATTTGACGCTCCACATTTTGGGCTGGGATGATCAGTTCATACGGTATCATCGACTGCTTGAGCACAATGATTTTCCAGAACTTTTTGTGATGTTATCAAATTTCGTACAAAACAAGGTACATATCAAAAAAAAAGCAGAAAAACCAACGTTTAAAATGCACAAATAATATATGAAAAGCAGCAAACAGCTGTTTCTGCTTTTCATATATTATTTGTGCATTTTAAACGTTGGTTTTTCTGCTTTTTAATATTGTTGCACAAAGGCTTTATTTGCTATTTTTAAGGTACATATCGTTACATTTTTATTGCAATATTTTTATTTTTCGCAAAATTATTACCGAGAAACCGACTTCAGTTAAGGTGAAACACGCTGTATTTGTTACTAAATTTCTGAGCTCTATGGCAATTATTGCTCGTCTGGAGGGGTACTATAACCCCTCTTATTTTGTAAAAACAATTTATACCAATCGGAAGTACCATTTGGGATTTATCATATCCACGCACAAACACACACACATTCAAATCATGATTGCAATAATTTTCTTACACTATGTGTTTGGAAAGTAAAAATATTTAAAAGTTTTAAAGAAATAAAGCAAAGTCCTTTCTATCCGTCATTCAAAATATGTCACACATTTTTGGCACAAAATGTTACGCATGTATCTCTCAAGGGAATTGAGAGGTATCCTTTAAAACTTGACAAATTGTGAAATTTTTACTATATCCACACACATACAAATCACGATTGCAATAATTTTCTTACACTATGTGTTTGGAAAGTAAAAATATTTAAAAGTTTTAAAGAAATAAAGCAAAGTCCTTTCTATCCGTCATTCAAAATATGTCACACATTTTTGGCACAAAATTTTACGCATGTATCTCTCAAGAGAATTGAGAGGCATCTTTTAAAACTTGACAAATTGTGAAAAATCCTTTTCTGAGATTAATGGAAATTCTGGTAGAAGACATAGCTTTAACGTTACAGGTTCTAAACTTTAAAAAAAGTTATCATGCCTTGTGATGTAAATACCTTGTAACTGTCATACGCATATGCAAGTGAGTGTTATTTCGATATAGTAACACCGCATAGTTTTTTTAAGACGAATAATAAATAAAAGGTTATCTTCAGTAGGGTTTTGCGTCTTTTGAATTGTGTAAAATTCTATATTATTTTTTGTACATTTAAGCGGTCATGCATGAAATTTTTATATATAAGGTTGTAATTATCGAAATTTATTTTTCAATCTTTTATAATTAAGCATTAAGAAGATTTGTTGATTCAATAAGATTTCATTCATAAAATGTTTTTAATTTTATAAGCGAAAAAAAAAAAACATTGTTCAGAAAACATTTTCATATGCAAGCAATCATTATAAAATATTATAATAAGGATTCTTTTATGATCGGTTTTTGAAACTATCGATCATTTTCTGCACAAAAGGTTGCCAGTTTGGCCTCCAATTCTAATCTGAAATTTCAAATTCATAGCGTAAAATACGAAAGAAGAAATTTTACTTTATGTGATCGATAAATGTCTCTCTTATTAAATAAAGAATAAAATACTATTCAGAATTTATGGTATGAACTCTAAATTTCTGAATAAAAATGGAGGCCAAACTGGCAAACCTGCTATACAAACTTTCACACTTGTGATAGAAAAACACACTTCGGGACATAGCTGCCAACTTTTAAGCTTTTTATTAGCACTAAAATTTAAGAGAAATTTTTGACTTATTGAATCGCTGAACAGGTGCCGAACCGCTGCCATCGAAATACTCCAGGCCAGAAGGCACGAGTTGTGACGTCATCACTAATCGACCGACTTCTCACTAGTGTTTGAATTCACACCGGAAAGTTTTTAATAGCAATTTACTTTTATTTTATTTATGGAATATTTATCATCTAATAAACAGTAATAACTATTTAAACTTACTGGTGAGAATTTGGAATCCCCCAATGAAAAATCAGCCAGATGCGGCAACACTGTGACATCCCGCATCTGGCTGAATTTTTATTTAAATTCCGAATTCTCACCAGTAAGTTTAAATAGTTATTATTGTTTTATAAGATGGAACAATGGAACAATAGAGCAGGTGTATGGATTCCCTAGTTGCGTGGCAACTTTACATCCAGGCTAAGAATAATACGTTTTACAATGCAATGGGAGCCATAGAAAAAAGAGTGTTTAAACGCGGCTAGTAGCCACGAAGAAATAGAGAGAAAACTAAAAAGGATAGACAATTTTTAAAGAAAAAAAATTGTTAGTATAACTAGTAAGAAAAAAAAAAAAAAAAAAAAAAAAAAAAAAAAAGTTCCATATGATCCAAAAATGTCCAGGACAGGCGAAAAAGCTACCAAAGGAAGCCCCGTATAAAAAAAAGACTCAATTCAGAGACCATACATAAGTTTAACACAATTATAAACAGAAAAGATACAAAAGTTTATAACAAAATGAAGTATATACATATTTACAGAAAAAAGAGAGATTAAAGTTTATATGAAAGTGAAATTTTATAAGATTATACATATTCCGCTAATAAAATAAAATTGCTACTTAAAATTTTCCGGTATGAATTCCAACACTAGTGAGAAGTCGGTCGATTAGTGATGACGTCACAACTCGTGTCCTCTGGCCTAGAGTATTGCGATGGCAGCGGCTGAACAGGTGAGCAGCATTCAAGGGCTTCCTAGCTGAGATCAGCTTAACACCCAGACTTTAAATGAAATGTCTTATGTATTTGTGAGCCATTGGTATAAGCATAACTGTAGTTTAAAACTGGATTTTGCAGATTAAAAATAAAAAAATTTACTATTACATTTTAGTGGTAAGAAAAAAACGTAAAAGTTGGCAGCTATGCTTCCAGACTTTATAAATTAGTATGGCCAACTAATCAGGGAATTTTTCAAGGAAAATATCAGTATTTTCTTATAGAAAAATCCGTCTTACTTAATCGCGTGATTAAATAAGGCGAAGCTCGAATTTTCTATAAGAAAATACTGCTATTTAACATAAAAAATTCTCTTACTGTTTGCCACCCTGTTAGAGATTACTATTTTACATAGGAATACTGGTAATAATAAAGTTGAATGATATACACATATAAAAAAATATATAAAAAATACTTTACATACTTTTAAAAAATATATAAAACAGTCTATACATAAAATTTCCCTATTCCATTTAAAACTTAATATATCATGACAAAAAAATCTAAGATGAATAGATATTTTTTCCGTAGATATGACGATTGAATGTAATATGGGGGCTAAATAAATAAATTTTTAAAAAAGCTTGTCTAATATAATCTAATTGTCACATTCATATGTAGTAATTTGTCTGGATTGTCTGGATTGTTGTCTGGATTTGGAACCAGCATGTTTTTAAGGCCAATAGTAGCAATAATAATGATAATAACAATAACAATAATAATAATAAATGCTTATTTTTGAGTTCATGGTCTAGATTTTTTTTCTGTACCTGATAAATAATATAAAATTCTATTTAAGCTGCAATATTTCCGGGTTCGATTCCCGGATTGGACATTTTTCACTCTGTTGGTTTACGCTTAGTTAGTAAAGTGAATCCTAGTCGAAATCAAATTCACGTCTTTAATATTCAATAATTTCAAGCGTATTTTCACTGCTGAAAAGTAGTTGAAAAATTAATTAAAATTGTATATTCACCGATGCTGGGTTCATTTACATCTCATGCTACGTCGCAAGATTTTTTTTTCATGAATACTTTTCCATTTAATAGCTGCAGTAGCAGTCTTACTGACTTATGTGAGTGAGAGATGCCAAGCTGGGCATCGTCCTCGTGGCTTAAATGGTAGAGCACTGGAGCGCTATTCCAGGGACCCGGGTTCAATTCCCGGCTTGGGCATTTTTCACTCTGTTGGTTTACGCTTTGTTAGTAAAGTGATAATTCACCTCTTTAATATGTAATATTTAAGTTTTGTTTATATTAAAGTTAAATATTTATACAAAATTTATTAACAACAAAGTTACTTGGTGCCCGATTTTTTTTTTTCTTTTGTCAATTGTGATAAAATAAGACACTTTTAGTTAACGATTATTTTGTGACTTGGCAATTACGCAACACGAGAATGTAACGGCTGTTCTTTAAATTTTATTATTAACGTTTATTTATAAAGTATTGCATAAAATAGTATTTGTAAGAGCACTAAACGTGTATGTATTTGTAGCGTGGACACAATTTCACATAACATTGTAAACCCGGATGCGAAAACTCTGTCGTGGTCGAGCTAAATGTCCGGAGTTTTGGCTGAATTTTTCCTATGCAACGTAAATACGAGCCAGACCCCTCTTTTACAAAGAACTGTTGCATCCCTCCTTTAGGCGATGCATCCTCGCCTTCATATTCAACCTTAAGGGGTCCGGGGCTCAAAATTCTATTTTTTTTTTTTTTTAGTCATAGAGATTTTGTTATGAATTTTTTTTTTTCTGAAATATGTTTTAATATAATAAGAATATTGCATGTAAAAAAATCTGAAAATTTTAAATAATTTTTTAAGTAAAATTTTAAACATATTTAATTTTTGATATAACTCTGGAAGTACTTACTCGATTTACAAAAGTTTTACACTTTTGTGTACAAAAAATGCGTAATTTTAATTTATCTTCAGGATTTCTTAAAATATTGATTATGAATCCTTCTATATATAAAAAAAGTTTTAATTTGGAAATGGACCAATGAAAATCTGCGTAGATATTCCCGGCAAATCGGCATCCAATTTGAATGCTTAAGCATGGCCTTTCTTCATTAATATTAAAAAAAAAAAAACTGTTGCATACAAAAATATGAAAATCGTACTATAGAGAAATGTTTGATAAACACGCTGATGCAGACAGTTTTCAAATCGAAGAATTATTTAAAGAGATATTTAATGCCAAAGTTGGACAAAATCGTTCCATTAAAAAAGTTTTATAGGAGCAAAAACTGTACATAGGAATTTAATCATTTTTAGATCATTTTATGCCTCAGAATTTCCCGGTGTGCAGACTGCATTTAGTTTTTTAATTTGACTCATTTTTTGAGGTTTTATTTCTATTTTAAAATCAAATTTTCATCATTTCGAAAGATATTTTTTTATATATTTTAGAAAATTGTATTAATTTAAACTGTTTTCAACTGTATAAACTGCGCAAACAATAATGTTTGCTTCAAATTAAAAATTTATTTTACACGTGACTATTATAAACAGAAAATATAAAAAGCAGGAACTCATTGAAAATAACGTCATAAAAACTACATTTACACGTGAATTTTAAAAGAGAAAGAATATTGTAAAATAATAAATTCATTAACATGCGGTAGAAGTCTTAAATAGGAGAATTTACGTCACATTACACTTATTACGTAAAATGAACAAAAAATAATATTGCAAAACAGTTTAAATTTAAAAATTGTGCGAGACATTTATTTGATGTTTTAAGATGATCATAATATTTCATTTTTAACGAAAGTATTTTTACGTGAATATTAAAAAGAGAGAGAAAAGTTTGGTGAAAATTTCGCCAGATTATAATTGTCAGATTCAAATAATAATTCATTCTTCCGAAATCTTTTTAAAGCCGATCAAATTAGCGTGCTGTTAGAGTCTGCGGTGTCTGAACGGGGTTAACGAGCGTAGCTCGTAGGTGGCAGAGCCCCCTAGTTTTATAAAAAAAAAAAAAAAAAAAATTAAGTAAAAAAATGAAGTTTTTTTATGAATGAGTTTTGCATTAATTAACATATTTTCACAATTATCACTCAAAATTAAAAATCCTGAAGGTGATTTGTTGGAAATATAGCATAAAATCTCTGTTGAAAATTTCATACATATATCTTGCAAGGAACTTTAGATATATTCTTTTAAAGTTGACAAATCGTGAAAAAATTCATTCTGAGATAAATGAAGTTAAAGTTCTCGTCAGAGTGAAGCTGATGCATTGCTTCTCAAGGCAAAAAGTGTTATACATCTGGATCTAATGAAAATAAAAGCATGCGGTTTGCGGTATTTAACGCTAAAAACTAAGTATTTGTTTTAAGACAATAAAAAAAAATTGCATTTGTTTGAGAATTTTACCCCCGGACCCCCTTAATCAAATAATTCCATCTCAAATCAAATCATAGTAAAGTGTTGACGTAATGACTTCCTTGTGCTGCGTAATTGTCAGGTCACAAAATAACCATTAACTAAAGGAGTAGAGACTAGGAGTAATTTGTGAATTAAAATGTCAGAGTTAATAAGAGAGCTAAACTTGGCTCCACACATGATCACAGAACTTTTTACGTTTAAAGAGTCACGAGACTTGGCTTATTTTTTACGTGAGATATTTTTGAGGGGATTAACTTTTCAATGAACTGAGATGACAGAACTGAGATTTTAATGAATAAGAACTAAAACTAATTCCAAATAAATGATAATTTAGAAAGTATTATTAGGGAAAATACCTCAGTAATCTCTAGTATCTTCTTTTGTTGAAGGATTTGTTGTTATATCTAATGTATGATTTAGAGTTGATGTATGTATGCATATTATAAGATATATTTAAGTATATAAGATTAGCAAACCCCGCGGCTTTGCTCGCGTAATAGTTGAAATATGCCAAGTGATATTTGCATGACTATTTTTTATACATTTTTTGGAATAATTCAAAAATTACAAATTAAGCCACAGTTTGACTAAACTTCATTATAAAAGTGCAATAGACAGAACTGAGATTTTAATGAATAAGAACTAAAACTAATTCCAAATAAATGATAATTTAGAAAGTATTTGAGACTTTTATGCTCATTTCATACGCTCATTTCAGTATTCATTTGAAATTTTAATTTTTTTAGAAACCATCTAAGCACATTTACATCTTAAGGGGGTCCGGGACACATTTTCAAAAAATTTTTATTTATTGAGTTAAAATTTTGAAATTTTTTGTGATGGTTAACCATATCATTTGTAAACAAAATCGCATGATGAAACTTATCATAATTTTTTTTAAATTTAATTTTAAATTTTTTTAAAAAAAGTGGGGTAGTTTAAAATCGTTATAACTCGAAATATTATTCATAGAATTTCAATTTTTTTTCCATTTAAATAAACAGAAATATATAAGTTTTAATTTAGAGCCAGCATTTTAAAAAATATTAATTAAAAAAATTAAAATATTTAACGAAAAAATTACAAAAAAAGTGGTGCAACTTTTAAAAACAAAAATCATATTTTCAAAAGTAAATATTTTTTTTTCAAATATGCTGGCTCAAAAGTAAAGTAAAATAATTGAAAGAGATATGTTCCGAATTTCAAGCCTGTATCTTTAACGGTTCTCGAGTTATAAGAATTTAAATATGAGAAATGGTGAAAAAACCTATCATGATTTAAAACGCAATTTCACTTGAACTCGTTTCCTTGACAACCACAGCTTGAAAGGCAGATTTTGAAAACAAATCAAAACGAAAAAATTAATATTTCCTGTTCTAATTAAGATAGAAACATAATTTAAACATCATTTTAAGCAGAAAACGGCAGAGACATTTTTAATCCAATAAACAAAAAATTGAAACTTTGAAGATTTTTGTGTCCCGGACCCCCTTAAAATAAACCATCATATCAAATTCCAAGCTTCTTGTCTAACAGTAACCACCTAACTGGTGTTAGTGGCACCAACATACAATGCCGAAACAGAGTTGAAATAGAGTGTCTCAAAAAATGTTGAAATAGAGACTGTCACCATTAATTTGCCAACAACATTAACCTTGAAAGCGGTTGGTATTTCCTAATATTCTGTAGAAAACGGAATTTAGATGTTTTAAAGACTTTCTTGTTGTTCCTGCCAACCAGGTGGTAGTGACACCGGCATAAAATATAGCCTGTATAGGATCAGGGACTATCACTCTTGATTCGCGTCCAATAACTTCTGTAATTGGTTTATTATTTCCCGAGATTCCATGGAAATCGTAATTTAGGACACTTTTAGAATGCTTTTCGCTCCTTCCCTTCGCTTCACCCCTTTTAATTTCGAATTTATTTTCGACTGTTCTTAGATCATATTTATATTTTATAAGTAACTACCGTGCTATATTTAAAGTTTCTAGCCTCTTCAGTACCGCAGAAATCGTAATTTAGAAAGTTTTTTGCTCCTGCAACCCTCTAGGATGTTGTGGCACCGACATAAAATATAGCTTATGTTTGAGCAGGCTCTATCACCATCAATTTGCAGCCATTATGTTTGAAATCGGTTTCGTATTTCATACGATTGCATAGAAATCGTAATTTAGAACGCTTATAGAACGCTTTTCGCTCACATCCTTTTAAATTTGGAATTTTCTTTCGACAATTTTTAGAAAGCATTTGCATCTTTGAAGTAATTCCAAATTTAAAATGTTAGACCCTCTCTTTAACACAAAAAACGCAATTTAGAAAATTTTCTGTTCCTGTAAGCCCCAGGTGGTAGTGACAACAACGTAAAATATAGGCTACGTTGGAGCGGGGCGGTCACCATCAATTTGAAAACATTACGTCTGAAATCCGTTTATATTTTCTGTGATTGCGTAGAAATCGCTATTTAGAACGTTTTTACCACGCTTTTCGTTTATTTTCACCCCATTTCAACTTCAAATTTTTAAGGAACTCTTCTCAAAGATCATTTACATCTCATAAGTAATTACCATGCCAAATTTCAAGTTGCTAGCCCGTTCAGTATCACACAAATCACAATTTAGAACGTCTTATAAAATGCAACCGCAAGGTGGTAGTGACGCCGACATGAAGTAGATCCTATATTGGAGAAAGGGCTGTCATCATCAATTTCCAACCATTACTTTTGAAATCGGTTGGGTACGTACTTTCTGAGATTGCGTAGAAATATCCATTTAGAACGTTTTTTAGAACCCTTTTCGCGCATTTTCATCCCTTTTAAATTTCGAATTTTTTAAGAAATGTTCTTAGATATCATTTATATCTAATAAGTAACTACCATGCCAAATTCCATGTATCTGGGCCCTTCAGTAACACAAAAATCGCAATTTCGAACGTTTTGTTGCTCCTGCACCCCCTTTAGGGGTAGTGGCACCGACATCAAATGTAGCCTATGTTGGAGCAAGGGCTATCACCATCATTTTTTCACCATTATTTTTTAAATCGGTTTGGTACTTTTTGAGATTGCGTAAAAATCGCCATTCAGAATGTTTTTTAGAACGCTTTTTGTGCATTTTCACCCCTTTTAAATTTCGAATTTTTTAAGAAATGTTCTTAAATGTTCTTAGATCATTTATATCTAATAAGTAACTACCATGCCAAATTCCATGTATCTGGCGCCTTCAGTAAGACAAAAATCGCAATTTCGAACTTTTTTTTGCTCCTGCACCACCTCTAAGTAGTGGCACCGACGTAAAATGTAGCCTATGTTGGATCAAGGGTTGTCATCATCACTTTGACACCATTATTTTTGAAATCGGTTTGGTACTTCTTGAGATTGCGTAAAAATAACCATTTAGAACGTTTTTTAGAATGCTTTTTGCGTATTTTCCTCCCTTTTTAATTTCAATTTTTTAAAGAAATGTCCTTAGAGATCATTAGTATTTTATAAGTAAATACCATTCCAAATTTCATTTTTCTAGGCCCTTCAGTAACACAAAAATCGCATTTTTAGAACATTTTTTGCTTCTGCACCCCTTTTTGGCCAGTGGGACGAACATAAGATATAGCCTATGTTCTAAACTGGACTAACACCATCATTTTCATTTCATTACTTTTGGAATCGGTTCGGTAGTTCCAGAGCTTACCTCCTACAAATAAACAATTTTTACCTCTTTATAATATTAGCATAGATAGATAAATATGGGTGTGTCAAAGCATACAAGTGAAGAAACGTATATAAACAGTGTTGCCCGATCTGACATATTTTTTATTCAGAAATTCAGATTTCAAACGAGGAAATTTTGAATAGTAAGTTTTTTATATTTTATTCACGGAATGTTTGAACAAGCAAAGTAAAAAAAACTATCTAAACCTTCTGGCGAGATTTCGAAATTTCTGAATTAAAAAAAAAAATGGCTAGATTTGGAAAGACAATATTTCGCACCCTACCCAGATAGCTTGCACATTAATAGCAAGTTTGATTATTTTTTTCTGATGTTATCTTGCCGTGACAAATTTGACTTGACAAATTCGCAGCAAATCTTCCTTAAGGTATACCATCACCCACTTGCATGAGTAGTTTGTTGTGAAATTGAGCCAAGACTGTCTTTAATTCACGAAAGTGACGAAAGCAAAAAATCCCTCTGTTGAGAGAATAGATAATCAGCACATGCGCAGAAATTGGGTGCTACTCAAAAAAAAAAAAAAAAAAAAAAAAGACACACACATCATTGTTACTGTTATGGAATCTCATTTTGATTTATTAGTTAAGTTAAGGAACCCAGAAAAATGTATTTATTATTTTAACTCTTCAAATGTAGTTATTTTATGTAAAATAACATTTTATCCATAGCTACCAACTTTTACGCTTTCTTCCTACCACTAAAATTTTATAGTAAGTATTATCTTATTTAATCGTCGGAATCTCATGATTAAAGAAGGCATAAATCGCTATTAAATTTTAGTGGTAGCAAAAAAGCGCAAAGGTTGGCAGCTATGATTTTATCTATAATCTACAACTTACTTCATATAAAAATTCTTGCAAATTAAAAAGTTATGTTAATTTACTAAGTTATATTCTTACAAATTAAAAAAGTTATGTTAATTTACTAAGTTATGTTTACGTCTTCGGCCATTTTAAATTTATATTGAAAATTTTAATTTTTAAATGAAGTTTTCTCAATATTATTGGATTTTTCTAAAATTCGTTTTAACTGATATTTATTTATTTAATTAATTTTTTTTTTTTTTTTTTTTTTTTTTTTTTTTGCCTTTAACCCCATTCGAGTCTATGATTTTTACCCCTTTCGGGACTGCATCCCTTACACAAATTTTATTCGGTTGGCACTGCTTTTTTTTAAACGCTATACTTATCCAACACCATAAAAGACTCGATTTTAATAGTACGAATATTACCTTTATTTGTTAATGGTGATAAAAACGATGCATGCACCTTCTGGCAGTGCGCATGCATCATTTGACCTGCAGGGGTTCCCCTTCGTGTCTCTTATACTATAGTGTGACGAGAATACTACGTTGCAATAAATTTGCAGTATTTTTGACAAGAGACAGCTAAATTTTCTACTATCTTGTAAAGAATTTGCAGTACTTTAGTCATGACAGAACAAAATTTTATACTTGTTTGCTGTTAATTTGCAATAAATTTGATACAGCAAGAATTTAACTTGCATGACAAGTTAGATGCAAGTTCAAAGTGTGGTGACTTCGGCGTGGCGTTTGCGTTATCTTGCTGCAGTCGTGTTATGAACTTTTAGTCTTGTCATGCTGAACTTGCTGCAAATTTGCAGGTTTGCAAAGCAAGACTGCTGAGGGATTTTCTGCAAACTAAAATTGCTATGTGCGTATGGTGCGTAATTAAAATCAGCCAATAAGGAAGTATTTTAAAGATATTTTTGTTTATTCTTTGCACTGAAATTTTGTAAAAATATTTTTTCGCTAAGTATTTTCTATTTTTATTTAATGAATGTCTTTCAAAATATAATTAAGAAAATAAATTTCAAATGAAATACTAGGTTGAGCAAAGGGTTCTGGGAAATCTGTGAAAGTTGCGTTGTTATGATCAAATTAACAACAAAACCAACAAGGACTAGTCTTCAAAGTAGAGACCATCATAGTCCACGACTTTCTGTCATCGTTCTGCCAGATTCCGGATTTGCTGGAAATACCATGGCGGCTCCCTGGAATCGAAAAACTCTTGACATGCTTCTTCAACTTCATTAAAGGATTCAAATCGTCGGTCCTTGAAAAAGTGTTGCATTGATCGAAAGCGGCCATAATTGGATGGAGCCACATCTGGACTGTACCACTAATACACCTATATACGATACAAATTCTGGTAACTATTACATTAAAAATTTCCCAGAACTTTTTGTTCAACCTAATAAAACTACATCCTTTAGACACGTTATTTAAAATAAACCATTTATTTTTAGTACAAAATTTCCCCTCATGTTTCTTTCAAGAGAACTGAGATGCATGCTTTAAAACTTAATAAATCGTGAACAACTGGATTCTAAAATGAATGGGAATTCTGTTGTGTGTCTTGGCTATAACGAATAAGTGCTAAATAAACAAGTTGGAAATTGCTCGTCAAACGTGGCAAATGAGGTGCGTTCGTACTATAACTAGTTTTATAATTATTTTTTGCACCCCATATTGTACTGAATGTATATTTTTTTGCGCTTCATAAGTGCATAGTCTGTAACATCATTAAAATGCACTTACAATAATTTTTTCCCCATTCCCCGTAATGTAACGGAAAACTTTTGACTGTCCCTGTAATTAAACTATACATTCGATTTTCATAAAATTTGAAATGGCTCGACAAAATTTTGCAGCAATTATATATTTAAAATTTAAGACCATTCGGAAGGCTGTAAAATCATTAAAATGCATTTGCAATAATTTTTTCCCATTGGCCATAATGTAACGAAAAACTTTTGGGTGTCCCTGTAATTAAACTATGCATCCGATTTTCATAAAATTTGAAATGGCTCAACAAAATTTTGCAGCAATTATACATTAAAAATTTCAGACCATTCGGAAGGCTGTAAAATCATTAAAATGCATTTGCTATAATTTTTTCCCATTGGCCGTAATGTAACGGAAAAGTTTGGGTGTCCCTGTAATTAAACTTTACATCCGATTTTCATAAAATTGGAAATGGCTCGACAAAATTTTGCAACAATTATATATTAAAAATTTCAGACCATTCGAAAATCTGTAACATCATTAAAATTCACTTGCAATAATTTTTTCCATTGGCTGTAATGTAAAGAAAAACTTTTGACTGTCCCTGTAATGAAACTATACATCCGATTTTCATAAAATTGGAAATGGCTCGACAAAATTTTGCAGCAATTATATATTAAAAATTTCAGATCATTCGGTCGGGTAGTTTTTGCTGTGTTATGTGCGGACGGACAGACAGACGGACGGACAGACGGACAGACAGACGGACTGAACGACGACTATAGGTGCTACGTATTTATATAATTACGAACGCACCTAAAAAGACTCTTTTCGTGTGGTGTAACTATCATAGGCATATGTTGTCATTGTTGTTTTGATCTGCAAACACATACAATGTTTTAAGCCAAATAACAAATAAAAGATGGTTTTTGTCTTTAATCAACTATAAGTTTTTTGTGTATGTTAAATTATGTAAAATTCGGTATTGCATTTCGTATGTTTGAATTTTTAGGCCTATTTTTTTAAAATTTATATAAGCTTATAATTTATGCAAAATTTGTTTGAGTTACTTATTGCTTTGAATCGCTGAAAAAACGTCGTGTCATATACGCCTTTCCAGGCCGGTGATATATTATACATTCCACTTAATTTTAATTCACTTTCGGCAAATGGAACGCAACATTTTTTTAAATAAAATTTTGCTTTTTTAAAGTACATATTAAATTATTTATATATATTAAATTCCAAACCATTCATTTGGGTCGTTTTTACGCTGTTATATGCGGACAGACAGACTGACGGGTAAGACGGTGGCTATTGTTGCTACGTATTTATATAATTACGAACGCGTCTAAAAAACACACACAACAAAAAACACACTTCCAGAAATTACCATTCATATACTCATGGGCGTAATCTGGCGGGGGCAAGGGGGGGCATATGCCCCCCCCCCCCCCCCCAGTTTTTTAAGAGCAGGGGCAAGACATGTATTTTGCCCCTCCATTTTTTTGTCTTGTTTTCAAATTTCTGTATTTCCTTTTTCGCTTTTTTTTACCCCTTTAGTTTAATAATTTATATTACTATCTTGGGTTTGAACTAGAATTGGATACAGCAAAATCAAAACAGCCAGAATTAATGTTTTCACATTGACATAAGTAATTTTTCTTATGTCTTGACAAAACCTTCTGCTATAATAACAGTTCAAGAGAATTTTTTTCCGTCTCCCTTTTTAGGTGCGTTCGTAATTATATAAATACGTAGCACCTATAGTCGTCGTTCAGTCCGTCCGTCTGTCCGTCTGTCCGTCCGTCTGTCCGTCCGTCTGTCCGTCCGTCTGTCCGTCCGTCTGTCCGCATATAACAGAGCAAAAACTACCCAACCGAATGGTCTGAAATTTGAAATATAAGATTGTTGCAAAATTTTGTCGAGCCATTTCAAATTTTATGAAAATCGGATGTATAGTTTAATTACAGGGACAGTCAAAAGTTTTTCTTTACATTACGGCCAATGGGAAAAATTATTGCAAGTGCATTTTAATGATGTTACAGCCTTCCGAATGGTTTGAAATTTTAAAGATATAATTGTTGCAAAATTTTGTCGAGCCATTTCAAATTTTAGGAAAATCGGATGTATAGTTTAATTACAGGGACAGTCAAAAGTTTTTCTTTACATTACGGCCAATGGGAAAAATTATTGCAAGTGCATTTTAATGATGTTATAGCCTTCCGAATGGTCTGAAATTTTAAAGATATAATTGTTGCAAAATTTTGTCGAGCCATTTCAAATTTTAGGAAAATCGGATGTATAGTTTAATTACAGGGACAGTCAAAAGTGTTCGGGGAATGGGAAAAAAATTATTGGGAGTGCATTTTAATGATGTTAAAGACTATGTACTTTATGAAGTGCAAAAAATTATACATTCAGTACAATATGGGGTGCAAAAAATAATTATAAAACTTGTTACAGTACGAACGCACCTCATTTGCCACGTTTGACGAGCAATTTCCAACTTGTTTTCCTTTTTGTACAAAGTACAAAACTTATTTTCCTCTTCATTTCCAGGGATGTTTTTTTTTTTTTTGGGGGGGGGGGTGCACGTGTGGGAAGAGGGGCGAATAGATATCACGATTACTGTGTCTTGACTCTGACCATTGTCCTTTTTCGTAAGATAATATAAGCACAAAACAAGAACTTCCTGGACCTCAGGGCTCTCGACTATAGTGACGCTCCTTGAATATACTCGTAGCGTCAGTCCAGTACTGGCGAGCTGAGGAAATTCTCATGGCGTCTGGATATACAGATGCACACACATTCCGTTCTCTCGCGTACATCAGGGACTAGAGTCTTGCACATGTCGCGTTGTACCCGGTTGTACCATTGGGCGTAATCTGGTGAGGGCAAGTGGGGATCACATACCCCCTAGTTTTTCAGGAACAGGGCAAATACCTTTTGCCCCTACAGTTTTTGTATCGCTTTGTAGTTAAAGCCCAGCTTTGTATTTCAATTTTTTTTTTTTAATTTAACCATTTATATGGTATTTTGCGCACGAACTGGCATAAGCATCGGATAATTCAAAATAACCAGAATTAACGTCTTCACGTTCATAGAAGTAATTTCTGATGCAGTAGTCAAAGCTCAAGTAAGAATATTTCCTCTGCTCTATTTTTCAGAAAAGCGTAACCATTTTTCCTTTTTTATTTTCATAGAACTATTTAAATGCACATGTGGGACAGATTTCTTGATTACTATCTTTTGATTCTGACTATTATCATTAGAGTTTCCTTCATCTGACGAAACCCTATTCGTCTCACTCGTTTGACTGTCCGGCTGTCACAGCACAGTGCTCGTAACTATATATGCTGGAGACTTGAAATTTTGCATACTTATAGCTGAAGACCTCACATCAAACGACAAATCGTAAAAATTTGAAAAACTAGTAATTAATGGACGTTGTTAATTAAAAAAAAAACCCAATTACAAGATCTGAAAGGCATTCATGATTCAACAAAAGCATAGATTTTTTTTTGTCAAATTATAAAAACTATCTCTTCCATCGATTAAAACCAGGTGTCGTTTTAACGGCAGATAAGGACTACACTGTAAAAAAAATACTGCCAGTTTTCCGGTAGGAATCGGAAAAATAATTGCCCTTATCGTACCGGAATAATTTCCAACCCAGCTCGGAATAAAATCCGTAAAATACCGTTTTACTGACTATTTCCTTATTTTTACGGATTTTATTCCGAGCTGGGTCGGAAATTATTCCGGTACGATAAGGGCAAGTATTTTTCCGATTCCTACCGGAAAACTGGCAGTATTTTTTTTTACAGTGTAGCGATTGCTTTAAGGCGCTTTTATTTCTTTTCTACTCATCCCAGAAATTCGAAATTAGTACCACAAGACGGGGAAAAAAACCAGTTTTCAGAAATTCTAAAAATTATCTTGATCGTACCATAAAAACTTTGAAATTCTTTAAAAATCGAGAAAAAAAATCTTTTATTTTCTTTCATTTGTGAAGGCGACAGATACCTGATGAATTGAATTTTCGGAGATAACCAGAGAATATAAAACAGGTGCGGTCTTGCGGTCAGAAACACACTCAGAATTCAGAATTTTTATATAAGACCAAATTTAAATATCGATTTTCGAGCTATGATTTTTATGCCATCCGACGTAAAATTTCATTCTCTTTCAGAATATGTCTTTATTTTTTAATTTCGACAATCAGAAGCGAAGATAATTAATTTTTTGGTAATTAAAACCAGAATTGATTTTTTTGCACGGCAGGCCAAGTGACACGGAAAGAAAAAGAGTTACATTTTTACCCGGTAGCAGAAAGTGCGTGACGTGCGTCGCAGATGTATTTTGGACCTTGCAGATAAATTTGCCAACTTGAAAAAACCTAAATTTAGACAAACGATTTTGGGGAAAATGCACATTTAGTCAAACGATCGCAAAAAAAAATGCAAATTTATGTCAAATGATCGTGAAAAAGCGCAAATTTATGTCAAAGGATTGCGAAAAAAAACGCTGAATTTCGTTAAAAGATCCCAAAAACCGTAAATTTCTGCCAAAAGATCGCTGTTTAAACTTGAATTTTATCCAAAAATGCCAGAAAAACAGGAATTTCGTTCCATGGGCGCGGGGAAAAAAGCAAATTTCTATCACAAAATCGCAGAAAAGGCTTGAATTTCGTCAAAGGATCGAGGAAAAAATACGAATATAGTCAAACGATCGCGATAAAGAAAAGCAAATTTAGTCAAACAATCGCGAAAAAAACGCAAATTTCTCTAAAAGGATTGCGGGAAGAAGCGGAATTTCGGGGATCGCTGTAAAAGCGCGAATTTCGTCAAAAGATCTCGGGAAAAACGTGAATTTCGTCCAGGGGTGCCGCAAAAAACGCAAATTTCTGTCACAGGTTCGCGGAAAAAACACGAATTCCGTCAAAGGATCGTGGAAAACGCGAAATTTCATCCTAAGATCGCGAAAAATGCAATTTTCTGCCAAAGGATCGCGAAAAATGCAATTTTCTGCCAAAGGATCGCGATAAAAACTCAAATTTCGTCAAAAGGACGCCTGATGGATGTACAGAATTCCTAAATTTTAACTTAGTTTATTCCTGACTCCTGCTCTTGTAATGATAAATTCTTATCATTAAATTAAATATATTTTTTTTTCCTTTCAGTTAAAGAAAAAAATAAAGCTCTGTTCTCTTAATATATCTCTTATTATATATGAAAGGTTTGATAAGATTTCTGTGAAATAGATAATCAATGTGGTCACTATTTTCCTTATGTGTTTATTCCATGCCATTTTCATGCACGTATCTAAAAGTGTACTGGAATAGTATTTGTTCTCGAGTATATGAACCATGTTACATATTCATTATTATTTAATTCTTCATAAAATATTAATTTTTGCTATTTACTTATTTAGGTTAATATTATAGTTGGAATATAGTTCTATTTATTTTTTAGTATTAATCAGTAAGAACCCTATTTATTTTAACACTTATAATGTTTGTACATAATCGCAGTACAGATTTTTTTAACTATTGATTTTACAAATTTGGTTCTTTCGCATCCGGACGTTATTTCGTACGCTGATTCATAAAATCTAAATTAAAAAAAAAATCGGACCACAACTTTCCGGTTTATAAAAAAATCGATTTTTAAACATAAAAGGGATGCTTTTTCGTACAGACAATTGACGGGAATTTGTTTAAATTAGGAAAACTAAAGAACCGATCGATTTTAAACTTTGACATAGTTCATAACACATAATAAGAATTTTATGAATTTAAGGTGAGCTGAATTTGTGTGTGGGGGGGGGGGGGGGGGGAACAAGGGCTCCGTGAAAAAAATGGCTAATCTGATTTTTTAAAAAACTTTACGCATTTGGTTACGTCTATTTATTAATTGCATGCATTATCATTTAGCTTTTATTACCGTTTATTTGTTAGCTCCCAGACTATCAAAGCTTGATAGCTAATGTGCCCGCATGTTCTGTATATACGTATGTATATACGTAACGCGATAATTTTTTATAGAAATATCCGTTTTGTTTTAAACTTTGTATAATATATAAAAAACTGAAATATGGGAGTGGATAATTTTCAGGGGGATGCATTCCTAAATATAATAGTGCTGCCATTTATGCAAGGAATTATTAATTTTCTATTAACAATTTTGGTTTGTTAATTTAAGGATAAAGTGTTTTGAAAGAGATATTAAACGAAATCCTCTGCATATCACACTTGCCCACTTGTTTTCTTTAGGATAAAATAATACATAATTGATGATTTTTTTTGTGGTTTTCTGGCTGGTTTTCTCCTTACGTCCGGAAATTCGGTTCAAAATTCCAATTGATGGTATTCTCTGAAAGATCATTTACGTTTACCAAAGAATGGAAAACGTATTTCGATTACATAGTTTCTGAATAACAACACCTGCCTATTCCATGCTTTTCCGAACAAAAATAAATGAAAACTTGTGTCATAAAGTTGACCCTTTGGATTTGAGACGAGCCTTAAGTACAATTGAAGAATATGGTAAAAAAGGAAATATGCTTTAGATAAATCGAAGCAGAAAACTTGACATTTTTTTCTTCATTCTTCCATCAAAATACTATAAATTACATAAAATTTTGTATTTAATATTTTGAAAGTAAAAACATTATATAAAAATACTGAATATTTTTATTCTGGTCTTTAAGGGGAGCCCACTTAGAAAATGTGAAAAATTGAAAACATTCGAATTAAAATAAACATTAAAATCAGTGTTTAATTTAAATTTTTGTATTGCTAAATTATCTGAATTCATCTTAAACCAGAATGAATGGGATCGTATCAAAAGTGTTTTTCGCTAAGAATGGCGGTTGACTTTCAGAATGTTTCTCTGATAACGGGTTCTGAACTTCCCAATTAATTACTTTTTTCACACTACATTTGAGGTTGTTTCAGAGCTTTGATAGTCAAGAATGAAAAGGGTGGGAAAAACGAGTTATCTGGAATTTCCCTGGAAATTAGTGGACTATAACAGTTTACCGCCAGTTGAAAAAAAAATGAACTATTAATGTTACTAGATTTAAACAGCTCTAAAATCTAACCGATGATTAAGATGTCGCATACGAATTATTTTTTCAATCAATCCCTTTCAAATTTCTCCTGTATGCTAATTTTGTTTTTTTCCCCTTAATAAATGTGTATCAGTATGAAAAAGAAGAAATAATTATCAAATGAATTATTAAGGGGAAATGTCAAAAAAGCTCGCCCAATTTGAGGACAATCTATACTAATAAAAGAAAGTTTCGCTTTGTGTGTGTGTGTGTGTGTGTGTGTGTCTGTCTGTGTATGCGATGGCTAGCAAAATCTAGCGTAAGTACGAAGCTGACAATTTTTATGAAAGTAGGCCAAAGTCTCTTCTGAGACTTCAGAATTTTAAAATTCTAATAATTAGTTGAGTTATTAATTAAAAATCGCAAATCACTCTCATTAATAACTCATCTCGGTCCTTGCGAAAGGGAAAAAGTGGTGGCGCACGCGCAGACGCCTTATTTATGCATCGGTAGAAAATGAAGTTCGAAAAGAAGGAATTTCGGGAGTATTTTGTCATTATTTATTAACTTACATCAGTCAAACTGCTTAGTTAAGTTAAAAACGGATGACATGTTCTATAAGATTGTACTCTTATGTCTCAAATGCCGCAATCAATTGAAAAAAATATCACAGTTAATCCTTCGAATTTTTTTTCCAAAAAGACTCTTTTTTCCCATGAAGCATTGTTCTGTCCTTTTGCAGCGCCCCTCGAGGACGCAATTTTAGAGGTACCGACAAATTAAAAATGTGCTCTCAAAGCTAAAACCTTCTAATCGATGGTTTTAAAAAATATTAATTTTAACCTTTTCAAATACACTGGCGAACTCAGGTCACTTCGCGTTTTATAGAGACGATATTTTTTTTAACCCTAAAAGTAAAAAAAACGTCCATACTTTAACACACTTTACTTTTTACTTTACACACCATACTTTTTTTTTTCTGTTTAGAGCATCTCTATAGGCCAGATTTACATAACCTACAAAATTTTTGAAACGTTCGGACGGGTATAAAATATTTTTTACAAGATAAAATATGTGAAAAATTCGATGGAAATAAAAAATCTGAGTGTTTCGTCGCGGTTTCGCCCCTTCAGGGCACAATTTTAGAGGTACCGACAAAACCACAAATATTCTTAAAGGGGAAACATTCTTCTAATCGATGTTATAATCGGCTTTTAAAAATAAGGATTTTAACCCTTTCAAATATACCGGCACGGAGGTTACTTCGCGCCTCACGGTGACGATATTTTTTCTATGCTAAAAGTAACTATGCGTGCGTATTTTAACAGAAATTTTTTAGACCATTTCGATAGACCAGTTTACGGCACCTGCAAAAATTTCGGAATGTTCAGGCGAGTATAAATATTTTTATAAACTAAAATATATGAAAATATCTACGAAATCAGTGAAAACCTGGGTGTTTTTGCGCGGTAAAAAAAAGACGTCTTAATTTAAGTATATGTGTGTGGTGATAGGGAGGGAGGGTATAAATATTTTTTAAAAAAATGACCTTAAAATTTTTGCCCCCCCAGTCTTAGAGCCCAAGTTACGCCTATGCATATACTGCAATGTACCCAACTCTTTACATAGCCCTGTACATGAATTTATTTATATTCTACCAATATCTCTTATTATATAAAATATAGTTTAGCTGGAAAATGTAGAATTCAATTAAAAAACACCCTTAAGGAATTTACGCTCATACATAGTAATTCATACGAATCATTTCTCGTAGACCTGTATATGATCTATAGAATTTACACACACCACGTAATATGCACAAATTTAATTAAACTTTAAAACGCATGCTACAATTGAAAACACACTTTTATTATTTATCTGTCATGGACAGTACTGTAGCCTGATTAATTGAAAAATTAATTCAAAATTATAATAATAAAAAATAGTCACCTGTGAAGTCCTATAATATGGATGTAATTGTGCAAATACGTTCGTAAACGGATCTATGTACGCAAGTATATAATTAATCATGAAGTGTATATTGGTAATATATTAACTGTAGAGACTTCAGCATTAAGTCAATTTCAAGATTAAAACTTACTGTCTGCGGCATGTAAATACAATCTGCAGTAATATTTATGATGAATATTTTTTGCGTCCCTGTAAATGAACGATAACTATTACATGCATCCTATTCTACAGTAAGGCAATGCACCTCAATTATACATACAAATTTCGGTACTACTTAGTTATCCCGTCGACCAATTTCGCCAAATTATATAAATCGACAAACCACACTTCAAACTATACAAATTGACATAATTTTTAGGGTTCCGTACTTAAAAAGTAAAAACGGAACCATTATAAGATCACTCCTGTGTCTGTCCGTCTGTCTGTCTGTCTGTCTGTCACAGCCATTTTAATCGTAAACTATGGAACGTGGGAAGTTCAAATTCGGGGAAGTAATCAAGACCATTGACCCACATATTTTTACATTAATAAACATTCATAAATATATTTAGTAAAAAAGTAGAGGGGCTAATTATGCTACTTGAAAAAAAAAATCTTTTCTTTGTATATCATGTGGGATATCCTGTGAAAGCTTTTGTAACGCTGAACACAAAAATACATTCCTTTTAATTTTAGGTATTATATTTTCAAAGATATTGTTGAAAATGTAGCGCAAAAATATGCCCCCCCCCCCCTCATCTAATTCCGAATCTACTGAAACAAAAATTATGAAAAAATTAGAGGTAGTAGACGTTAATATAAACCTTGCCGGAAAATTATAGCGATTACCCTAGGTCACATAGTTTTTGATTAATTTGCATTTTTCTGTTATACACAAATTTCGATTTACGGGCATTCATAAAAATTGTTGAGAATCGCTGAATATACCTATCGTTCCAGAAGAATAAAAGCATTGTTGATAATGATTTTCGAAAAAAATCATCGGTAATTAGCTGAGATATTAACCCTTAAAGGTACGGTCAGTTTGGACATACACAAGGACAGGGCGGCGTACTCTATGCCTAGTTAACGACTTTTAATGATATATATGTGTAATGTAATGTCCAGTAACAGTATAAAAGCAATAAACGTCAAATTATTAAAAACATACTAATTTAAGGGGTCTCGGGACTCTAAAAAGAGGAAAAAATGAAAAAAAGACCATTTTTAACATTTAATGTCTTAAAATGTATATGATTTTAAAACACAATTTTAATTGGAATGCAAGATATAAGTATGTTCTTTCGATTCATGTATTTAAAAAATTGCAAGATACAGAATTAGTATTTATAGGGGGCTCGAAACTGTTAGACATTTGTCGAACAAAAAATTGGCATAACAGTTTACGCGCAGGATTACAAAATAAATATTGCAACTAGAAAGAAAATTTTTGTGCTTACTTATACTTCAGATTGTAATAATTTCCCTGAACTTAAATAAATTTGTATTTAAAGCATTTTTATATTTTTAATGCAATGCTGCATTTAGCTAGTATAAATTTCGAAAATTTCAACAGTAAAATCACATAAAAAATATTTTTTTGAACAATAAAAAGGAAATTTTAGGTTCAGTTTATACAGAATAACATGGAATATATGTTTTGAAAATTTCATGAAAAAATATTCAGAAGTTTTTGAGGTATCCTGCGCGTTATACCCCAAAAACGCCATTTGGAAAATAATGACTTTAAAGTTTCGGAAACGCCGCTTCAGCTATTGAGCGGGTATAATTCGAAAACCCAAAACTTCTGTTCTAATGGGAATTTCAAGGAAACAATTATATCAAAATATTCAGAAAAGATAGGAGTTTAACATCTAAAAAAATTAAAATTTCTTGAATTTTGAAGCTTTAAGAGTCCTGCGACCACTTAATCCTTTCCGGCACGGAGCAATTCTATTTATAAACTTATGAAATAATGAACTGACACCAGAATTTATAAACGAATTTATTAGAAAATGCGAACTTGCTTATTTTCACGTACATGATAAAAGGAAAGTTTTAATTAAATATTCTTGGTGCCATTTGTCTCTTTTGGAATTAAAATTAGGTGTCCGTTTTTTAAGGGCATCGCCCTCGAAATATTTAATTAGAATGAATCGCATAAATACTGTGAGATTCGCGATACTTTGCATTGATTGTATCTCTCAATACGCCTAGAATGACTTTAAAAGTTAATTAAACACCTATCTGGAAAAACGCGGCACTGACCAAGGCGGCGTTGCAATTTTAAGACCTCAATTCGAAACGCGCTTAGCACAATGCCAAATTTAAACTTTGAACAAAGGTTTTGTTTTAGATACACTGTAGAAATAAAGGTTATTACTACGCTGAATTTAGTTTCATGAAATGCCAAATGAAGTTTAACTATGCACTGCCTTTATTGTCAGTACCGAATTAAGTTCATCAAAAACAGATTAGGATAATATTAAAAAAAGAGTTATACGAATAGCTATATTTGATACTGTTCCATATATCTCTTTGAACTTTCATGGTATACCCGATTACACTTTTCTAATATATACAGATATATATATATCTATAATATACTCAACCCTACGTTATATAGTTTTTTAAAAAGTCTTAGTATTCTTTTAGCAACTTTTTTTTTATAATACAATTACAAATTCATATATTTATTCTACGGAATCCTCTGTGCGCTAGTAATGCTCGCACTTGACCGTTTATTACTTTAAATAACGGAAGAACAAATAAATTAGTATAACATTAATAAAAATACACATAAAACGTCCAAATAAAAATTCCTTGATGACGTAAACACGTGTAACTTGCTTAAAGTCAAGTGAATGTGACATTTACGATCAACCATTATTGGCATTTAATCTTATAGATTTGCGATAGATATTTGGTCGACGGGATAACTAAGTAGTAACCAAATTTCTTTATGTGAGTTGTAATTTTTCAAATTGGAGAAAATGTCGGTTCCAAGACTCGGACCAGGGATCTCTTGGCTAAAGCTGACAATGCTCTGGCAACTGAGCTTTCTCGGACGAATTTGGAAGACTTAATTCACCCTGCTAACTTCATTGATCACAGAATCTGTTTTTACTGAGACTGTTTGATTGCCACTACTTTTTTGAAGAAAAATATTCACCTTATAGTCCAAGAGCCGACAGCACAAAAACCTATGTTGTCAAGCACAAAAAAAAACCTTTATTTTATGGAAGAGTAGAAGTAGAGAAACCTAATGATCCATGTCTGCCGGAAGTGAAGTAGTCCATAAGCCAAAAATGAATACCACCAGTGGTTGACTCGTACGTTTATCATTGTGTTTGTCCTACAAACAAAGATATGCAAACATGAAGGACTGGGAGCAGGAAAACACAATGATAAACCTACGAGTCAACCACTGGTGGTATTAATTTTTGGCTTATGCACTACTTCACTTCTGGCAGACATGGATCATTAGATTTCCCTAGTTCTACTCTTCCATAAAATAAAGGTATTTTTCTTGTGCTTGATAACATAGGTTTTTGTGCTGCCGGCTCTTGGACTATTATTTAATGGCAGATAAAATGATGCACGAATAAAGCCAATGACACTATTTTAAAAAACTAATGGGAATCAAACTATCTGAATTTTAAAAAAAAAGTAGCCTACACTGCCCGTGATAGGTCACGGGCGCGAGAATTAAAGAGTTAAATATTTTGCTACTTTAAAAGCAAAATATTTTCATTAAAATATAATTTTTATAAGAAAAAATATTTTTTACAAATTTAATCAAATTTAAAATGACTAGGGAGGCCGCCCCCTGTTCGTTACGCTCACCAACCCCCCGCTTAATCGCTTTGCGATTCCATTCGGCATCGCGAAGCAATCCCTATTTTCTAGTCAACCCCAGACGTAATTGTTTCACGTTTCCATTCTGGATCGCTTCGCGATCCCTTATTTTCTATGCATTCAATTTTTAGATTCCACTTTGTAAAAACTCGCTTCTCCCGAACTCCTGACAATTTTATTTCCTTATCTCCAAGCACATAATCGTTAGAACTTACAAAGTTTCATAATTATAAGAATTATTAAATATAAAATTATATATTTAGTGTTACGAATATTGCAAATAGTTAGTGTTTGTGCTTAAAAATAATGTAAATAGTTCAATTAAGCTCTATTCATAAGCTGATGTTAGTTTTTGTTGCATTCAAATATCTTAATTTGTTGATTTTCTGCAAGGAAGTAAACCCTATAGTATTTCAATGGGAGTCTATGGAAATTTGACGAAATACTGGAAATAGCGCCAGTTTGGCGTCGCTTTTGGCAATTAATTTTGGTCGCCAAATTTGGCGATATATCGCCAAGTTGACGACAAACTTGGCGACGTTCGGCGACAGAGCCGGGTACCCCCCTTTGGTAACCCCCCTTATAGCATCAGAAAGCTCTGACAAATCAGGTGCGTTTCGCCGTATCTACGCAGATTTTCATTGGTCCATTTCCAAAGCGTTACTTATTTTATATATGTATAGACGGAAATACATTATACTTTATTTAAATATACCAGGTACTTTAACCCCTTGGGGACGAGCGGCACGCATACGTGCCGCATGAAGCGCTCAGAATCCTTGTTTTTTCTCACCAGTAAAATTTTACTGTAAAATTTGCCTTGTTTAATGAGCGCATTTTCTCGATTCAAGAAAACATAAATTTCTGTTTTTAAAAAACGGTGACAAAAGATTAAAATTTTCGTAAAAGGCTCCCGTCCCGAAGGGGTTAAAAGTATAAAAAGTATAAAGTACAAAAGCGTATGTATAAACGTAAAGAGAAACTTTTTATTTACAATAAATATATCAGGCACTTTAGGATTCAAAATTTCACCCATGTATCATTCAAAGTATTGAGATATATCATTTCAACTTTGATAAATAGTGAAAATTTTCAATTTTCAAAATACCACAGTTCCTTCGAATGCCTACGGATTTTTGAAGGGAATCGGGATACAATCCAATTTTTTCAAACCTGATAGATTTTGAAAAAAAAAAAATGTCTTCTAAGATGAAAGGAAATTTTGTCACGATACGTAGCTACTAACTATAATTTATGGACAACTTAATTTTCATTTTTGCTCACACTTGCATCAGCAAGTTTCAAGAATTCTGTTTAATAAATTTAAATAAAAATAGCTGATGTAATTTTCACGAAAATGTCAGGATTATTTTTATTGAAAATAATAAGAAATTCCTTGAAATACAGAATTGGAGCATTTGGGAATATAATTAGCATCAATACTAAAATGAAAGACCGAATCACACGTTTGCCGCATCCCGTCTTATTGTTGTATTTTTACTTAATTATTGGAAATTGAATTAAAGTCGATTTTATTAATTTCGTGGTATTTGACCCCTAACTCTACCTGATACAACCTACAAGAATAAAATGGCACGCTTTTTATACGAAAACAAACGAGTACTTTTAGCCGACAACAAGTGATAAACCGCCAAGGAAAGTTCCCATATCCATCGGTAATATTGTATTAATTTCATTTAAAACGCAAACATTTCCCTCATTTCCTTTAAAATATATAACTTAATTTAAAATATATGTATTACATACATCTGTCACTCATTCCATGTGAAATAAAGAAATAAAAGAAGAAGATAATAATAAGAAATAGTACAATAACAATACAATACAATAACAGAGACATTTCGTTTCAACACTAATGCCTTGTTTCTAATTTAAAAATGAAATTCACGAAAAATAAAGCTGCTACTGGTCAGGGGGAAAAAATGGTGTTGACGATATTTGCGCCTGCTAACATGAAAGTGCCAAAAATAATTTTTACAAATTAGCGGTGGCAAAAATAGGACACCACTTCGAGCCCTGATTATGCTGCTTGCACTACACACAGTGTAAGTTTAACCCCTTAACGGTCGCTTAATATTTGGAAAAACCATAAAAAAAACTACCTATTTTTTTATTATAAAAATTGAATAATTATAAGGCTTCTAAATAAAATATGCAATTAGTTTTTTTTTTTTTTTTAAGGCGAAAAAAAAGATGTTATAGAACAAATTCACATTTGTAGAAAAGCCATCATGCGAGAATTCTGGTTCTTAATGTTTGTTTTACACCATACAAATGAATGCGAATAAGACCTTTATTTTTCATAGATCTTTATTTATCATCACCAAACAAATTTTTACAAATAATATTTAAAATAATATAATATACATTAAATCTTGATTATTAATAACTGTTTTGAGTGTGATATATATTGAAACATGCAATACAGAGTCAACATCACAATCAGCGTAAAAAAAAGAAAAAAAAACAGGCTCGGGAAATACTATTCAAAGACTTCATACGGAAATGCCAGTTAAATTTTTCTGGTTTCAGAAGTTTTTTCGAGCAATTAAATCTCCAGCCCGGAAATAGGACAGACACGAGAAATAACGAACGACACCTCAGCCCGTGATTTGACGGGAAAGAGAATTAAGGGGGTTAATACCGTATTTTTTATATGTGATGTCGCAATATGTAAACACACTGTTTTCCGTGTGAAGCACTGTTACACACTATCTCCTCCCTTTCTTGAACGGTGACGCAATTAACCCTAGATCTACCGGGAATTTTATTCAAGTTTTAATAAAACGTTCTACACCAGAATTTTTATTTAAAACTATTTAACTTATTTATTTACCTTATTTTTGTCTGGTTTATATACTTAGTTTATTTTAAAGAAATTTCTGGTTTGAATGAATATTTTGTATGTACCTGTCGGGTCCAATGGACCCGTCTGGTAGACGGAGGGTTAATGGATAACCCCTAATATAGAATGAAACTATATGCTGAAAAATATTTTCCCCATCCTCCAATAACACTTTTTTAAAAGTTTGTTTTACTCATAATTCTAGAAAAAAAAATCGATAAGCCTTGAGGCAAAAGTGGATGACAAGTTCCGATTAATGGTTCTTCTCACCGTCCCTTATATAACTTCAATTATGCATCTAGGTTTTCGTAAATTAAAATGTTACCATGACAACGATTTACCTTTCCCACTTTCTGACAGATAAAATACTCCAAAGTCAATTATTTACTTTCTAATTTACAATTTCTTTTGTTACATTGCTTTCAAAAAATAAAAAATGAAGGCTTCGGTAAATGGCTTAATTTTGTTTACCTGATTATGCATAAATGAACAGGAACTTCTCGGATGGGAAATACGGATTTGTTTGAGACAAAATTATCTTGCATTTTTATTTTGTTTTTATTTAATTTTGTTTTGAAGATATGACGGAGGAGATTACTTTGATACGACCTAGAGTTATAGACAGGGATTCGGCAACACAGACACATGCTTCGTACGGATACCGTTATTTCTCCAGGAAAACTACCAGTATCTTTTTACAGAAAAAGAAATCTACGCTAAACGCACAAAATTTCGCCTTCTTTTAAGAAGAAATTTTCTATAAGATAATACTGGTGCCAAAAAATTTTCTGGTCTACAAAATTCATGGAGACGTACAAACCATGAGACAACCACCTCATCGAGTTGGAGGCTGAAATTCCAGAAATAGTCTAAAACGCAATTCCCATATTAAAACGCAATCCATCTGCCAAGTTATATCTTGGTGGAAAAGTCCTAAAAACCCGATTTTACCGATTGACTCGTAGGTTAACCATTGTATACTTGCCAACATTCAGCTAAACTTCCGTAAAATACGAGTTAAATTGATCCAGGTTAAACATGTTTCCAACCAGAAAATTTACATGATATATCAGTATAGATTTAATATCACGTTTCTCTACGAAATCTATTTGAATTAATTTCCTTAAAATTTTTTCTGGTTATAAACGTGTTTAACCTGTGTTAATTCAACTCACATTTTACGGAACTTTAGTTCGAAGTTGGCAAGTATGCCATTGTGTTTTCCTGCTCGTAGTCCGCCATGATTTCATACCTTTGCGTGCAGGAAAACGCAATGGTAAACCTACGAGTCGACCTCTAAAATCGGGTTTTTAGGTGTTTTCCACCAAGATATGACTTGGCAGACCGATTGCGTTTTAATATGGGAATCGAGTTTTAGATAATTCTGGAATTTCAGCCTCCAACTGGATGAGGTGGTTGTCTATGCTGCCGGCTCCCGGTCTAATATCAATTGCTAAATTTCCTTAAATAAATTGCGAATATCTTCATACATTTTATTTAAGCAATCTGCCCTTATTCTTATTTTCATTTTTATTTATTTATATTTTTGGCTTCGCATATTTTAGATTTGAACTTCGGAATTTAAAAGCAGTAATATGTGATGTTATCATAATTATAATATATGATGTTGATGTTATGATGAATCTGTGAGGCTAAAATCATATTTCTTTTTTTTCTGGCTTTTCTTTTATTAATAGTATTAACTGTTGTTCCCAGAGATATTCTTCCCAACACATTTCTTTTGTATTATAAATTTTCTATTTAAAAATGTTCGTAAAAGTCATAGCTAATATTAAACCCGTAACTGGTGACGGGAGCCAAAATGACTCCGCGTTGTCTTTGGCTCTGATTATCATGTGGTTTTTCTTCTTGAATAAAATCATCTCCTCAGTACCGTCAAGTAGTTCTTTTATCATTACATGATTTCCAGAATATATTGCGTTTCCAAAGTAAATTTCAAAGCTGTTTACAAAAGACAAAAAAGAAAAATAACATTGGAGTCTTTTTGACTCTATGTCTGTAATCGCGTAAGGAAATTCATGTCTCCAGTTACGGGTTAATAAAGAGTGCTCGAAATATAGGAACAGCTCTTGAAATCAGTGTTGCGAAATCTGACGGAATTTTTTGTTCAGAAATTTAGAATTCTTACCAGAAAGTTTAATAGATATATATATTTTTTTTTATGTAATACTAGGATTAATGTTACAATGTACGCACCTTATAGATTTCCTACTTGCTAGGCAACTTTATATTCAGTAGAAAGGTCAATTTGACTTTCAGAACAAATGAGCGCCATAGAAGAAAAGATTGTTCAGACGTGGTTGGCAGCCAAAGAAGAAAGAAATTTAGTAATTTAACATAAGTAAAGAGAGAAATTAAAAAGCAAAAATATGTTCAGTATGAAAAAGAAAAAATGTAAATAAATAAATTTGCATTAGATCCAAACAAAACAGGTGTAAAAGCTACCTTGGGGATGCGCCATCAGAAAAAAAAGAGACTCTTTTCAGAGACTATACATTAAAGTTTAACCTCTTCGGTCCCCATACGGGGATCTCTGTTCTTTTCCTTTAAATTTGTGATTGCGTTAATTTAGGTTAATGGTTATTAAATTGATGTTTTTAAGGGGTTTGTAGTTTTAGATCCCTAATTTTGAACCTAAATTACCAAGCGCCTAATGGATCCATTTAAGAAAAGATATTTTTTCTGTCATTTACGATGCCATTTTGTTCGGAATAAACCAATAAATAAACATTTGTATTATTATTTTAGCTTCGGAACTGAAGCGGTTAAAAAGATATAAAATGTTAAAAAAGCAGAATACATAAATTAAAAAAATCTCATTTTTTAAGAAGTTTAAAATTTTAAATTTTACATTTAATATAAATTAAAAAAAAATCCCTTTTTTAAGAAGTTTAAAAATTTATTTTACATTTAAAAGATAAAAGACAAAAAGAGATTTTTAAAAGATGGGGAGAATTCAAACTAACAAGACATTTAAAAACAGTATAGCAATGGTTGAAAGAAAGAAAGGTGGTCGGCGACCACATAGTCTGGCAACTCTGATAAAATAGAATCAGAGACTATACAATTAGTTTAGTGAAAGAAGAGGTGCAAAGAAGATTGCAGAAAACAGTTATTTTAACAAAACAATAAAGGAACACAGTGCTGAACAGTAGAGCAGCGTTGAGGGTTTCCTAGCTGTTATCAGCTTAACACCCAGTCTGAAGATATGATGTCTTGCTAATTAATGAGCCATTGGGAAAAGGTAAAGGTGTAGTTGTTAAAAACTACATAATAATAAATAAAAAATATTAAGGATGGAATCTATATTTAAGAACTTAATTTTAAGAGATGAAGAATTAAATTTAAGTCTTTAAACACAGATAAAGAAATAAGAATTATATTAAATATACGTACAACAACAATGTTATAACGTGAATAACATTAAATAAAATTACTATTCAAAATTTTCTGGTAAGAAATTTGGAATTTTGAATTAAAAATCCGTCTGATTTGGCAACACTGGATGCAGGTTTAATACAGTCTAGAATTCTTATTAGCGTAAATAATTAAATAATGAAAAGAAACACATTTGCATCATCTATCCCTGTTCATACTTTGTACGCAATTATCGAAACCTGAAAACAATATAACATAGAAATATACGCTGAAAAAAAAAATCCCTTCTTCCAATAAGAATTTTTTTTAAAAATTGTACTCATATATACAGAAAAAGAAATATATCGATAAGGCTTGGGGGAAAAGAGTCTCACACGTTTCGACTAATTGTGTTTCTCACCGTCCCAGATGCAACTGCAATTAAACAACTAGGTTTTCGCAAATTACCTTCTTACGTCAGATGTTACCATGACAACCATCACCTCACCCACCTTCTAACAAATAAAATACTTCAAAGCCAATTATTTATTTTCTAATTTCTAATTTCTCTTTTGTTTAGAGTATTTGCAAGAACAAGAAATGAAAGCTTCAGTAAATGGAATTAATTTTGTTTACCTGATTAGCTATGTGTGAATATGAACTTCTTACAAATATGGATTTGTTTAAGAGAAAATTGATTTTCGATATTTTATTATTATTATTATTATTATTATTATTATTATTATCTTGTTTTGATAGAGGATATATAAAGATTTGTAGTGAAAGAAATTTATAGTAGTATATATTTTTGAGGAAATATTTATTAATGAAATTTACTTTTTAACTAAAATTTCCTACAATCTTAATATCGTATTAAAATTACAGTGATTTGCAAAAACATCGATAAGAAAACCTTTTTTAATCCGAAAATCCAGCGTTACAGAGACTGTGAACTTTAGAAATTTTGTTTCGTTATTTATGTCATTCAAACAGTGTTGAATTCAGGGGATGGCCGGGGGGGAGGGGGGAGATTTTAGATTTTGTGATTTAAATGGTCAAAAAGTGCAATTACCCCCCCCCCCCCCGGATCTCTATAATGCCCTCCCCTACCTCCCGGAGCCGCAGAAAAATGTCTGAATTCAAAGACAGCATCCAAATAAAAAATTCTTCAGAATAAATTCTTCTTCGATTTCGGGTGTGTTGGTTGCGGGATAATAACTTTCTTTTGTCGGGTTTGGATCGGGTTTCGGGCTGTCTTTAGATTGAATTTTTGGGTTTGCGTCGTTAATAACCCGACCGGTGTTCAATTCAGGGCGATCCCTCTCCGGAGCGATCAGATGTCGCCCCCGGGAGATTTGAGATTTTGGGTTTGCAGCGACCAAAAAGTGCAATTTTTTCCCGGAACTCTAAAATGCCCTTTCCAGAACCACAGGAGCCTCCCTCCCGGAGAAAAGTGTCTGAATTCAACACTGAACCCTACTCATGCAGAACCCTAGAAAACCCAATAATTAGCTTTAGCTTTTTTTTTTTTTTTTTGATTGAAGACATATAAATATCTATAGTAAAAGAAATTTATGGTAAGGAAATATATATTAAAGAAATTTATTTTTTAACTAAAATGTCCTGGAATCTTAATGCTATTTCAAAGTTAAGGTGATTTGCAAAAATATCAAGAAGAGATTAATTTTTATCTAAAAATCCAGTATTACAGTGACAGTGAACTTTAAAAATTGTGTTTCATTATTTGTGTTATGCCAATAAGAAATTCTTCATCGGGTTCGGGTTCATAAATTTTTTTGTCGGGTTCGGGTGAGTTTAAACAGAATTCTTGAGTGTGAGTCGAGTATAACACAACTCATGCAGGAGTATAGATAACCCAATAATAAATATACCATTAATTAATGAATCATATCATATACAAACTTCACTATTTTGAAAATTATTGTACCAATCTTAATTATCAACTAAAAGGTGGCAAAAAATACGGATTTTGATTTTTTTTTCTTTGTTAAAGGGTTAACCGCTAAAGGGTTAATCTTTAGTGCGCACTTTTGAATATATGCAAACAACAGTGTTTTGAACTTAATAGAGTTTTTTTATTCGTATATACCTAATCCACACCAGAAAATTAAAATAGCAATATCTGCTTTACTTAATAACAGACATTCCGTATTTAAATAAAACGAAATTAACCGTTGAAACTTTCCGGTGTAAAGTCAGATTCTCTGAACTACGTAATTTTTAGAGCGTATTCTATCATGGGAATTAAGGAATTAAAAGTTAAGTTTTATAAAATAACTAATTATATAAAAAGGTATTTGGAGACATACTTATTAAAATATTTACTAATTTGCCCTATTTTAGCGTAAAACAGCCACATGACAGTCGTTTTTACTTATATTGCAAATGTGCAACAGAAGAAAAGATTAACATATTATATGAAAAATGTATCCTTGATTTTTTTTCATTATTTTTCCTGTGTAATAAACTTTTCAGCGAATCACATATAATTTTTTCGAAACAAAATAAAAAATCGCGCATTTAAGGGCTAACTTAATCGAAGATTTCTGCAGTTATTTAAAGCGAAGAAAATTTTAAGAATTAGTTGTATCCAAAATCTGTAGTCCTATGTAAATGGATAATTGATATTGGTTTATAGGGGGGGGGGGGGAGGGGTCAGTAATAACACAAAATAAGGAGTTTGGAAGAATAATATAAACAAAAATTTATAAATAGTTAAATAATATTGTACTTTCAAGGATTTTTTAACTACGAAAGTATCTGAAATAAAGATTAGATCCCTTTTTTTTCCTATCAGAACTACCATTTTAGAAACAATAGATTAATTTTAATATTAATCTTAATAAGTTATTTAAATATTTCTAACTTACCGGGAAACAGCTACACAAAACATTCCCTCAACGAGTTGGCAGTTGAAATTCCAGAATTTTACAGAACTCGATTAGCATATTAAAATGAAACTGGTCTGTCAAATCATATCTTGGTGAAAACACCTGCCGGCTCGATTTTATTTGTTGATCGGTAGGTTCACCATTGTGTTTTCTTACACCCAATGATATGAAAACATGGTGGACTGTTACCAGGAAAACACAATGGTAAACCTACCAGACAACCTCTGAATTCCTTGATGCGTAGTAGCAGTGTTATCTATCGCAATATGTTAAAAAATGTCCATTCCTACCTATCGCATACAAATATTTTTTTTAATATAAGTTTCAAACCGGAAATATCAAAAAGAAATCTTTTACGGTAATATTTTTGCAAATCTCCGTTCGGAATCATTCACAAGTGCTGTTGACATATGATTGCTCACAATGCTGAGTGGTCAGTAACACCGTTATAGAAAATTCACTTCATGAACAGGTTTCTCTAAACTTACACAAGAGCCTTTTACCGGAAAATGAAAAAAAAATCCATCTTCGCATATAGCGACGTATACTTTCCGATATTTTTAGTACTAAAGCACCTAAAATCTTCTCAATCCCTTGATGCGTACGAACCCTGTATATAGCTGTTATAACAGCGTGTAGTCTACAGAGAGAACGGCTTCTACTAGATCTTAGGAAAAATTCGCCTTCCTTTTCAGCACAGCAGTAGGGAAAGGGGAAAAACAGTAATGTGTTTTTCCCTCAACCTAATGGAGCTTTCTTTTTCGCTTGTATTTATAATTCGGTTATCGAAATCATTAAAATTATAAATAAGTAGCGGAGAATGTTGAATTTTATGATTCAACGAATGAATGTTGAATTTTAAAGCTTCGAATTTTCGAAAAATGAAAAGTTTTCAAAGGAAATAATTTATTATTATTATTATAATTTAAAGAATTAAGGTAAGATTGTTATTTATTTAAATATCTATTCATAAATAAATCTGTATAAAATTATTTTATAACTTCATTTTTTATTATTGTTGTATTTTAACCCTAGAACTACCGGAAATTTTACTCAAGTTTTATAAAAACATTCTACACCAGAATTTTTACTTAAAACTATTTAATTTGTTTATTTAACTTATTATTGTCTGATTTATACATTTAGTTTGTTTTGAAGAAATTTCTGGTTCGAATAAATATTTTGAATGTACATGTCGGGTCCAATGGACCCGTCTGGTAGACGGAAGGTTAATATACTTTTGAAGCTGACTTAAAAATGAAAAAATAAGTTGATTTGTTAATTCTGCACTATTCGTGTAGATAATAATATTCGACAATAAATATCATTTATAATTATATTCGACTGCAATCTATGTCTCTTCACGGAATACCGGTTTTTTTCCCTTCAGAGTATTCATCTCTACAATATTCATTTTTAATTAATATTTATACATGAATGATTTACCTTTGTGTCTGTTTACTCATCTCCTTTTGCCGTAACTTTTATTAAAATAGGCGAATTGTTGTAAATATTTAATTTTTTGTTAAGATTATCAACCGCTTTTTTTAAATATTCGTCGCATTTTACTTATTTAATATTCAGCTTATGTGAAAATTTCAAGTTAAGGGAATTCTATAACATTGCAGGGTTCGTACGGGTGCTTGAATTTCCCGATTAAGAAATTATTCGGTACCAGTATTTTTTTATGGAAAATCTCTCCTGGAATAAGGTGAAATTTTGTCCGTTTAAACTAGATTTTTTTTTCTATAAAAAAATTCTGATATTTGGCCTTGAAAGTAACGGTACCCGTAGGAACCCTGCATTGGTACTTTTACTTTATTTGAATACTTTATAATATGTTACTGACATATGATTAAACGTTTTATGAAGAAAAATTACTTAATAAAGATACAATTCAGTTATTATAATAACATTTGAAAAAGTAATTTAAAAATTATTAAGAAAATTTAAATATTTTTTTTTTATTTCTTGCAATCTTTTTTTTCTTTCATATTTTTAATTAAACAGGTGCTCTATAACACCAAGAAGCTCATTTCAGACTAATTAATTAGTTAAAAAAATAATAAATAAAATGTCATGACATGTGTAAAAAAGAGTTTTTGCTTAAAATTTTTACTATTATTTTCTTAATATTACGCAAGTGGTCATTAATGGTCAATTTAAATTACCAGAAATCCGGTCCTTAATTTTATGAGATGAACCATGATTGTCCATTAAAAAGATCGAGTTAACTGAAAAATATATGCTTATATTTTACAATTTTATCATACTGATATATAGATCAGTTTCAACCACGTGACCACCTGTCCCTAATTTTCCACTAACCAACCTAAATGAACGATTTTTTAGCCAATATTATCGCTTAACCAGACCAGTTTCAACACCGTGACCATATGCCCTCCCTCCCCCCCCCCCCCATTTCACCTAACAAACCAAAATCACCGACTTTTTAGCCAATATTGTCGCTCAACCAATCAAAGTGGAGAAAAACCGATGGGCAAACAAAATGACCCGGAGATTGTCAAGTTGGTTGCTAGGGTGTGACGTCAGTTGAAACTGATTAAATGAAAAAAAAAAAAAAAAAAAAAAAAAAAAAAAAAAAAAAACCTTTAAAGATTGCAACTCTGGAAGGTAAATTTTATTTAATGTGAAATTCTGTAAATCAAATTGAAAATTTTATATTTTCGTCTTTTTCAGGGGGTGTGGGGGGGGGGGGGGAGTACCCCGACCTCTCTCCCTTCTCTTTTCTCCAAAATTTGCCAAGCGTAATCGCTAAAAAGTATATTATCTCGTATCTCCTTCAGAAAGTCATTTAATGCCCCAATTATAAATTTTAATAGTATCAACTGTAAGCGTTGTATAGTGTTGGTTCATGGTCACAAATAAAGAGTCACTGTTTTAGATAAGCGCATGCACGAGTACTGCTTTGTTATTGACTCGCTTGCAGTGCCACGCACGCAAAATGGCGACTCGTGAGCGCAAAGCGTTATTTCTGGGCTGAAGATTTAAAAGCCGTTTGAGCCACGTAATTTTTTCCTTTGTGGCTTTATAAAAGATGGTGTCTACGTTCCGCCGCTACCTAATGATTTGCTAGAGTTAAGACACAGAATAGAAAAGGCTATTGCTTCCATGACTGCGGACTTGCTAACAGAAATGTGGAAGAATTGGACTTTAGGTTGGATGTTTGCCGTATAACGAAAGGTGCATCTATTAAACATATGTAAGAAAAACTAGATTAGTTTACCTTCCATTGGATGTAAGATTTGTTGTCAATAGCCTAAATTAAACTGTTATGATGTACCATATCATAATATTAAAATATTTATTTGCTTAGAAGACGTTATAAAAACACATATATCATTCACACACACATTTCATAAACACATTATTCATAAGAGATTCCATTGAAATTTATTTAAGAGGTTCAGGAGTTTGTAACGATACATTATCTTTTCGTATCCCGAATTTATGGGTTGAATGGTTGGACAACTTACGACATCGCGACATAGAGGGAACACGAGCAATCGCGAAAATATAGCGCGCGTTACATGATTACTTGTTTATTTTCGATGATTTTTTTCCATTTTTCTTTATGCATTTGTAATTTTCTATTATACATTCTGACGACGACTCAGAAAATGAGTTGAAACATGTAAATAAAGAGTTTTTAATTTACTTTTAATGTGTTTTTATAATGTCTTTTAAGCAAATAAATATTTTAATATTATGACATGACCAGAAATGGACGTAATTTTGACTTACTACTCGCACTTATTTACATTTGTTATAATGTACCTTTAAAACTGCTACATTCTGCTATGGCACCCTATATATTAAAAAGGGATTATGAAAAATTCAAATTCAAACGAATTCAAAAGTTACAGAATACCCTAAAATGGAGAATTTTACAAAAGCTTACAAAAATAATTTTACAAAATAAAGAAAGAAAGAAAGAAAAAGAAAAGAAAATAAGTTAAGATTCGATGATTATTTTTTAAATGTTGGTGCTAATCTTAACAAAATATTAAAAAATTTCGAAAATTGGCCACAGCAGTTAAGGCAGGAAAGAGTAGGTAAACAAACGGAAGGGTAAATCATTAATGATCTATTAATGAATCATGATCTTAATTTAAAAAAATGAATACCGTAAAAATGAGCCTACTGAGAAAAGAAACAACAAGTCAGTATTCCCTGGGCACAGATACATTTCGAACGTATAATATTTATCGTCAAATAACTATATTGTAGAATTGACAAATATACTTATTTTATATTTTAAATCTGTTAATAGATATATATAAATATCTATATATATGAAAATATTATAAAATTAAAATATGAAGCTATAAAATATTTTTTTTTACAGATTTGTGTAACAAAAGATTTTTTATATAAGTAATAGTCACTATTACAGGGTTCGTATGGGTACTTTCTTATAGAAAATCTCTTCTTAAATAAGGCGAAATTTCGAGCTCTTATACTAGATTTATTTTTCGATAAAAAAAAATACTGATATTACGCCCTGAAAATAACGGTAACCGTACGAACCCTGTACTGCAATTCTGCACAAATTGCCAAATTTACGCTTTTTAAAATGGTGTCTATAACGATTTGTCAGTCCCATGCATGATAATTTTGAAAGATATCAACATATAAAATTAATAATAAATGTAACAAATAAGAAATATAAAAAATCCTGAAGAAAATTTCTACCGACTATTTTCTTAAATGAAAATTGAAGCAGCTAATTCCATTTTCCACCAGGGAATCACTTAAAATTGTTTTAAGATCGTTTTGTAAGACATGATCAACACACGATTGCTCTTATAAGAATTATGAGATTTCCGTAACAGTATTTTTTGTTAATTAATCTATTTATTCTAGAAAATATTTTAAGAAAAGAGCTCTAACTACGGATTTATTAAATCAGTTTCAATTTTTAAAAAATCTAAAAATCAAATTATTATTATATATGTTGATTTAAATATCTTCAGACATCTACGAACATAATTATTGAGGTAGAGCAATTTTCCGATTCATAATCTGGGCCGTAAAGGATTAATAAATCAAGCTTTAGTTTTTTTTTTTTTTTTTAGTTTTTCATATGTTCATCATACTCGGAGAAAGTATGCTAATGGTAGTGACCTTGCACCATGCACCAAGCCGAAAAAGCATTTAATTTGCGCAGTACGTTATTATTCATGCATGAGTAATGATGGAAATACAAAATAATTTTTTAGCAACATGTGCGTAAGTAAGCGACACTGAACACCATAACTAAGGGATGAGGATAGGGGTTTGTTATTGCAATTTAGGGTGGCAAATCTCAAAAAGAGCAAATGCAAACGCTTCTACTGAATATTGTTCTACATTAGATAGATAATAACAAATGTGATTGAAGTCTTGCATAGGGCAAGTGGAGCGAAGGCACTGCCTTTACTTTATTTAATTAACGTGGATATATTATTTAAGTAACAACATTGATTACTATTTAATGCAATGTTATTTCTCTTATAATGCCAATCCCAACGTTACACGAAAAGATTAGTTTTTTTAACATAAAATACACACCGCAAATATCTTTAAAAAAAATCTTTTATTAATTTCGTTCAATTAAATTCAATACCTAATTCTTTAAATATATCATTCATGTTAATTGGTTGCTCACAATGTTGAGTGATCGATACCAATATCAATAATATTGTTCTATAGAAAAATCCCCCTTCAAACTGACCTCTCGGGGACAAGTTCTAGGAACATCAGCAAGAAATAAAGCTACTTAAAAACATTGAATGGTAAAACTACATATCGAATAGGGGACGGAGTTTTACATTTAAATAAATTATTCATGTTAATTGGTTGCTCACAATGTTGAGTGATCAATATCGATATCAATAATATAGTTTTATAGCATCAGAACCTCCTTCAAACAGGCTGCTTGGGGACGGGGACAAGTTCTAGAAACATCAGCAAGAAATAAAGCTACATATCTCGCGATAGGGGGAGGAGTTTCATTTCTCTGAGAAAAAAATCTTTGGAATCATCATGAAATAACATCCTTTGCTCAACAACAAAATCTGGGGAGGGGCAAGACTTTGGAATAGGTGTGTCTAAAGACCGTTGCAAATTTTTAAATAATGAAGCACATAAATATTAAATAAGCTAAATTAAAAATTATATGTCAGATAGCAATTATATAATACCCCATTCAAGATAATTTATAGACAATTATATGTAAGTAACAATTATATAACACCCCATGCAAGATCATTTTTAATTATATCAACATATAAAAGTAAAAAACACATATAAGAAATATTTAAAATCCGAAAGAAAACTTTTATCGACTCTCTTTTAATGAAGAAATGAAACAGCTGATTACCTTTTCCGTCCGGGGTCTGTACTCACCTAAAATCCTTCAGGGTTTAAAATAGTTTTGTAACACGGGATCATAAAAAGAAAAACAGATCTTAAAACTGTCTTTCAGGGGAATTTCAGGGAGGTGCTCGCATACTTGACGAAGAATCCTTATTTCTTTTTTCTCTAAGTATGTAATTATTTTCAGCCACTTAAGAAGAAAAATTCCTTTTATTATATATTTCAAAATCATCAAAGAAAAAGAAGATTTAGTTAATTAAATCTGAAAATCCAGGGAGCGGCAATTCTCATCTCCTCCCCCTTGCCCGTTCCAGGTCTTGCTTGTTTATCATTCTTCAAATGTAATAAATTACGTAGCAGATTTTAATTTAGCATAGAACTGATAAGCCCTCCCATTTCAAAAGCGGAAATTTTTTTAAAGTCATGTGAGCTGTCTCATTATTATTTTCTGTGTGCAATGTTGATCTAAAAACTCATCAGTGTAAAAACAACTCTGTACATAAATAATCACAATTATCATATTTGTATGCATGTGTGACAGATTTCTGTCGCATATTTCTCAAAATTAATTTAAAACCTAACTTTATTACTTTTATAACATGTTATCCTTCCCCCCCCCTTTTTTTTTCATACTGAAATACGTAATTAAATTCATTTCTCAAAACCATACAGATTTTTATTAAAGCGTTTTTCTAAAACATCTTCAATTCAGTGCGCTTAAATATTCAATTTTTTTCCCTTTTTCATTTAACCATTTATCTGTCCGTTACTGCTTCCAATGCAAAAAAAAAAAAAAAAAAAAAAAAACTAGAAAGGCAGCTGCTGGTAAAAATATGTCTTCATTTAATTTCATCGGATTTTTGCTCAGCAATTCTTTATTTCTGCTAATATTTCACCGTTGAGAATGTATTACCATCAAAAGTTATGGGAATCATCTACGTTATCGTGAATAATGGTCGAGTTATAAATCAGATGCCTTTGATTCTCTGCATTTTTCTCATGCAGCAATCTGCATTCTGCTATTTTAACTAACAGTTAGTTAGGCGAATGCCTGTCTGTAATATATACAATTTCTGTTTTTCGATTGCCTCTCTCATCGTAATTAGAAGCGGTTATTTGCAACCTAGGCGTCACCCATCTGGTAGGGTCACCAGATTATGTGCTGTAATGTTTATCGCTAAAACCTTTGTTCACTTTCGTGCGGTCACCAAAAGTATGTAAATTGGCGATACTTTGCAACGCCAAGATTTATAGACTTCTAGCAAAAACTCACTTCTCCTCTGACCTTCGAGATGTGAAGCTTCCAAAAAGTAAAGGCGCTTTGGCGCCCCATTTTGTAACTGGGGTCTCTCTCTCCCATTTTCTAGCTGAACCACCTCTAAAATAACTTAAATAAACCATTGTTCCAGCAAATTAATAGTTGGAGTTTTTTTTTTTTATTATTTCCAAGAACCCGTCCCTTTCATAATCTCTATTATAGCATGGGACTAAGCAAGGGAAACCCTCCCCCCTATAATCTTATGGGAATGTACGAATAAGCAATATTGGCCCTCCCCTGACGAAAATTCTGCATAATCCGATGTTTCTATATTATAGCTTTATTTAAAATGTAAAAAATAAACACATATAAACATATTATATGCTATTTATATTTATACAGATCAAAGGTGCCGTTCGGAAGAGTCTTGTGGAGGCTGTTGCAGCCCCTAAATAGCTTTAATATTTCTAAAATGCTTTAATATATTTACAAAAAAAAAATTATTATAATTCAGTGGAGTAGAGTTGATACAACATTGTCAAAGCAAAATAGTTGATATATTTTAATCTGTTCATCACGTCGATTTCATATTGCACGTAGGAGTGGATTATTTTTTTCATTTATAAATACCTTCGAATATTATTGTTTATTTGTACCACAAAATCCTGAAATCCGATTCTTCCATATCATTAAATACTCGTAACTTCAACATTTCAACTCTGACAAACTGACACACGAATTAACACTTTGTTGGCCCGGTCGCGAGTATACACATGTTTCTAAAACCCTACGTTCTTGACTAAAAGTGTGCACTGTATGATTAGTTCCGCCTACGCCATTTCTCTTGAATAAAATATCAGCAAGCTTTTATCGAAAAGATTACATCTTCATACGAAATATTTGACCTTTTTTTTTTTTTAATACTTATATTTCATGTAAAATCCAGACATTTTCAAAATACTATTTAACACTTTCACGCCGGCGTGCATCACCGGTGGGTCACGCTTGACTGCCCCATCGGGCGGCGTGCATCACCGGTGGGTCACGCTTGACTGTCGCATCGGGCGGCGTGCATCACCGGTGTGTCACACTCCACTGTTAAATAGAAGGCGTGCACTACAGGTGGGTCACACTAGACTATGGCATTGACGGCGTGCACTACAGGTTGGTCAAACTTGAATATTCGAAAATTCAGTAGTAAAAACAATTCAATATCATAAACCTGATAGATTCACGACGGGAAACGAGAATTCTCGTTTTCATTCAAAAGATATCATTGACTAAGGGCGTGGCTTCTACCTTACAGAAAATGCATTTATATCATGTTGTCCATATTTCTTTAGATTTTAAGACATTTTATTTTAAATTCGTACATATGCAGTCAATAAAATAATGTCTCTAAGTAATTTGCTTACTTCTTACGAACTTACAGACAGTCACAATCAACTCTGCTTGTTATATTCGAGTTGAATTTAATAAATATGAGAGGAGCGTGTCATTACATACAGTGTCTGAATAAGCGAAAGTACCGCGCCGCCAGATGAAGCAAAACATGAATTCGAGAGCCGCCTCACAGCGAAAAACATGAATATAGGCGCTGGCGTTAACGTGTTAATGATAGATAAACTCGAAAAACCTATCTAAGCAACCGACTTTCGCCCCACCAGTGGCCGAGAGGTTCTGCTCTCGAAGCTGGTAGACGGGAAGTGCTGGGTTCGAACCCAATCGCGCCCGTCGGCCTAATCGTTCGGAGTTTTCGTGGTTTTCTTCGAACCTTGGATTTCCAAGCGTTAATACGGGTTAGGTTCCCTTAGAAAGACCCCCACGAAGGGCACTCCCCCCCCCCCCCCTTAGGGCCCATATCCCTCGTGTTGATAATTGGCCGTCATAAACACAACCAACGCAACCGACTTTCAAAAGAGGCGGGGCTTCCATTGTTTTCAAACATGGATTTCATAGGAAATTGCCAGCCGACAAATCGTTAAAGATTACATGTAGAAATGCTCCAAGACTTTTTACTTTTTGAAAAACTTTATTATGTCGGGTGGGGGCTATTTTGCTCGCCTGTGTTTCCCATTGCGTTATTAATTTGACAACTGTAATTATCTTGAACTCAGAATTTAAGTAACAATATCTAAATTGAATAAA
Source organism: Maratus speciosus (assembly GCA_963932465.1). Taxonomy (NCBI): domain Eukaryota; kingdom Metazoa; phylum Arthropoda; class Arachnida; order Araneae; family Salticidae; genus Maratus; species Maratus speciosus. Next base: position 588,119,647 of record OZ010792.1, read on the forward strand.
ATACTAAATTCTTCAAACTGACATTAATAATTAGCTTCGGCCAGGGCTGCGGAGTCGGTGGGAAAAATGGACGACTACGACTCTGACTCCGGGAATTTTAACAGATCCGACTCCGACAACGCAGACCTGCTTGTAAAATAGACGACTCCGACTCCGATTCCGACTCTTTCGCTCAAAAAAGGGTCCGATTCCAACTTCGCAGCCCTGTTTTGACCCTTTATTCCAACACATATTTTATTAATATTGATAGTCTAAATTGTTTAGTTTAATGGTAAACGCTACTCAGGCCTCTCCCAAAACCGGGTACAAAGGGATTTTAGGGTTGTTTAACCCATCCCATTCAGTTTTTTTTTTCTTTTTCTTTTCTTTTCTTCTTTGTTTTCTCAGATTCTTACAATTTTCCGGAATATTATGACTTTTGAATCAAACCGAACTTGACATAAAAATATATATAACATTTAAATATAACTTTTCATTCATTTTTTGGCATTTAGTGAATGTTTATTAATAATATTGGATTTCATTTTTTGGACAATTTTAAATTTATCTTTTGCTTTATTGATTTTCATGAAATTGGTGATCTTAAAAAAATTCATTATTTACTTAGACAGGTGAATTTACAAAAAAAAAAAAAAAAAAAGTGCATTTTCACTTCCGTGAAATTCATTTATTCAGGCGAACTAACGCAGGACATTGTATGTTGTCTAATTTTTGCTTGCTTCGGGTTTAAACAGATATTTTTCTCTATAGGGAGAGTTAATTATTTTATTTTAAAATACACGAGAAGAAAACGCATTGTAATAGGTCTTATAAAATAGACATCGTCTTTCTTTACCTGCTAAAATAGAAGGATTTAACCGGTTCACCCATTGTTACTGAGTTTAATAATGAGAACATGCAGTCGAACTCCTTTAATACGTGCCCCACTAACACGATTAAAACAAGCCATTTGCACATTAAGGGGACAGTTCACATTTTCAACATTTTTTAGCCCCGGTACGGTATGCTATTTCTTTCTCCCAGCTTATTTTGTGTCCAAAAAATAACGTTAGCTTACAGACGCTAGCAATAAACAAAGTAGATGTATCATTCTACAATTAAATGCTCTACAGCATTTTTTTAAATTTCTAAACATCACACATTTTCAGTTTTTATACCATCGTATTGGGAAAAAAAGGTACTTTTTAATGCAATTTGTTTGAAAACTGCATCTCTATTTGTTTTTGAAATATTAATTATTTGTAGTTTTTAGCGACATTTGTTTCATTTTGGCAACTCAAGTACGCCATTTCTGGAGCCATTTCTGTAGAAAGTAAAGAAAAAAATTGCTGAAAAATAGCAATTATATCTTTTTATTGCCATTTTCTCATAAAATGAAAAAAAAATTAATTAAAAAAATTAAATTGGAAAAAAAATAATTAAAATGCGTGCTACTTTGAGAAAAATATAAATGAAGGATTTATGATAAAACAGGGAGCTATTATAAACTATATTTAATTTTAAGTTTCTATATTAATGCAAATGATGCCATTTTACATAACATAAAAGCGTGTGCTTTAAGTCTTAAAGCTGAAATGTGTTTTGCAATAGATTATCCGAGTCACGCTTAACCGAGTTATTTTCTTCTGATGGACTGGTGGCTTCTATTATTATGAAACAGCCATTATAAATGAAGCGTTAGGTGAAGATGAAAGAGCTGCCGTAAAAAGTTAAAACTCTGATTTTCTGGTCAGAATGGGAAAAAAATGGCCATAATTTTTTCTAACGCTTCATTTATATAATGGCTGTTTCATAATAATAGAAGCCACCAGTCCACCAGAAGAAAATGAAGTAATGGAAATGCCGGGGCGACACTAAATTCTGAAAAAGCAGAATTCCTGTTCTCTAGTTTTTTTCTTTTTTTAATATGGCTCAAAGGTCAACTCACTGCATTTGAAGGTTCAACTGAAAATACATTTTGAACAACAAAATAAATAAATAAATAAATAAATAAAAAATAAAAAAAATAAATAAATAAAAATTTTTTTTTAATTTCATATTTAATTAAAATTTAAAAGTTTAAAAAAAATTATTATTTTTAAATCCTTACTACTTTTTTAAGCATTAATATTTGGCCCCAATTTTTTTTTTTTTTTTTTTTTTTTTTAGATTTTTAAATGCACATTTCACAAGACTGCGCATGGATTTTTAGATCCATCTGTTATTACGTTTAATATAATTTTTTTACTGCTATATATTGTGTAAAAAGATGAAATCTAACACATATTTATGTGCATTTATTATTTTTTTTTTTCTTTAAGGAAGAAAAAATCCTGAAGGCCAGTTCCATGTACAGATTTATCGGATATATAATAAAGAACATGTATAAAAAAAATTTAAATATCTATCTCAAATACAAAAAAAAAGGCCTTAGCATTTTTAAACAACAAAGTGAAGAAAATAGGAGCATAGAGAAAAAGCCATTTACAGTTTCAATTTGTGTGCGTAATGGCGATGGGTTCATTAATAACATTTTCAATATCTCGCTATATAACTGCCGTATGGATAAAAATGATGTGCCAAATATTCACAATTAAACAGGCTTTCCTTTGACCCCTTCGGGACGGGAGCCTTTTACGAAAATTTTAATCTTTTGTCACCGTTTTTTAAAAACAGAAATTTATGTTTTCTTGAATCGAGAAAATGCGCTCATTAAACAAGGCAGATTTTACAGTAAAATTTTACTGGTGAGAAAAAACAAGGATTCTGAGCGCTTCATGCGGCACGTATACGTGCTGCTCGTCCCCAAGGGGTTAGTATATTCTTAAGAAAAATCGATTTTTTAAAATCAATTTTGAGGTAAACTGTCCCCTTAACTATCAGTAACTAAACTTGTAAATCTAAATAGAAATAGATTTTTTGATCAATTTTGAGGTAAAGAATTTTATGTAATGTGGACCCTTAAGAATGGTTCCTCATTTATACTATATTAAGATTTTCTCGCTTTTCATGAGTTACAAAAGTAGCATCACAGCTACAACGAACAAAATATCTGTTTATTTCGATGTGGTTTTAGGCAGAAAAAAATCTTTTCGGGAAAGCAATCTTTTTTTTGTAATCAACATTACTCTCGTCAACGATAATATCTCTGCATTACAACTGTTTGTCAACGTGTAGTAATTTCTCTGTTTTGTTAGAGGGAATTTCAACTTTCAATGAGACCCTCTATTCAATAAAGTATAAAGGAATGTTCTGAGGTCTTGAAAAATTGAAAAGAATAAGAGAGAGATAAGGAGGTTTGATGTACCGCTACTATAAAAAAATTTCAACTGAGCCATGGAAAGGAAGGAGCATAGGAGAAAAAACTTCACTTATTTTTCGGACTCTAAGTCATATTAATCAGCGTTTCATGGCCTTTTTTTACACTGCTAAAACGAAAAGAATATTTGAAAACAATAGCTCAAAAACGGCTGTAGCTGTTGCAATGTTAGCTGAGATTTTCCCTGAAAAAGTACTGTAGAAAGGTATCGTAGTTCATGTCCTTTGGAATTACTAGTTCTTTGGAGGCTTTTATTACAGCACTCCGTCGAAAGAAAGCTCCACCAGTGGCTGAGAGGTTCTGCTCTCGAACCTGGAAGACGGGAGGTGCTGGGTTCGATCCCAATCACGACCGTCGGCCTAATCGTTCAGAGTTTTCGTGGTTCTCTTCAAGCCATGGATTTCCATGCGTAAATATGGGTTAGGTTCCCTTAGAAAGACCCCCACGGAGGGCACTCCTCTCCTTAGGGGCTACATCCCTCGTGTTGATAATTGGCCGTCATCAACCCAACTTAAAAATTTCGCTTCAATTATATTCGTTAAAAAATTTCTTAAACGGTTTATTTTAATTCAGTTTGGACCGATACATAATGCCTATTATTCTTTTAAATCAAATTTAATTTTTTAATCCTTTATAAACGGAATTATTTATCGAGAAATTGCTTCGTCTCAATAATTATCCTCTTTAATATCTGACGATATTAAATTATTATATTACACTAGGGATATAGGCCCCCTTGGGCCTATATCCCTAGTGTAGATAATCGGCCGTCAAAAATCAACCAACCAACCGTCGAAAGAAAATGACATTCACAAATGTAAGATTGAAAAAAAAATAGGTTAATTTTATGTTATTAAGTTAATTTTACTGTTGATATAATTAAAGAAATTTAGAGTTGTAATTAATTTAATTTTGTGAGTGTTTTTAAAATTTTTATTATTTTCACGGGTATTATGAGTAATATCCGCTTAATAAGAGTTTAATATAACTGTTAATAACGATTAGTTAATACGAGGACTTTTATAATTATGTTGCTTATTGTATTAACAGAGTTCGACTGTAAATACTAATATTCTTTGGAAAAAAATATTATTAAAGCAGAAGGTATTCGACAATTTTAGTTTTGATGAAATGGTTAAATTCTTTTCTTCTTTGAAGAATTTTGTACAAGAAAAACTAGTCGGATGTACGAATCCCAAATCTTTCATCTTTCACATACACGTTAATATTTCACAAAATTGTTAGAGAATGTTGATCCTTCAATGTTTTTACTTCAGTATCACACCCACTTTGATTTTCATCTTAAGTTTCTGCTTCATTTTACTAATGGGAGTAAAAATGAGTTAATTTCAATCGTAATACTTTATAAAATCAAGAATTTTCGCTATTCTGTTGTACACAGCTGCCTGAGAATCGCCGGATTAGCTGGATGCGTATTGCCAGTCACTGCATGAACAGCCGATTTACTATAGAAGTATGAAAAGTCGAGGAAAATCGTTACTACAGCGACCCCTTCTGGCGGATTGTTTCCAAATTAGCGTTAGACCTGCTGGACATAGCGAAAAACATGCACAAAGAATTCAGTTCAATTATATAAGCAACTTCATACACCTTTCGGTGGTACAATAAGGAAAATGGTGCAACAATCACTATTACAGCGCCCCCTTCCGGCGGAATATTTCCAAATTCAATAACAATCTGCTGTCCATAGCCAAAATCTTACACAAAATTTTTTCTTCAGTTCTATGGACAACTTCATATACTTTTCGGTGGTACAAAGCGGACACATGAACATACGGACAGACAAACATTTTGTATAAACATGTTTTTCCGGATATCAGAACAATAAAATGTATAAATCCGTCGAAAAAAAAAATATCGATTAGAATACTTCTTCTTTAGAGAGAAGAAAGAAAAAAAAATATGATTCTTCTTTCCCTAAAAAAAAAAAAAAAAAAAGTAGAAGAAGAAATTATTTTACTTATAAAGAAGATACATTAAAATTAGTTAGTTAGGGCAATTTTTGGGCGCATACCTCAAAAAGAGCAATTGTGGATGCCTCTAATAAATATTGCTCTACTTTAGATAGATAATAACAGATATAATTTAAGTCTTGCCTAGAGTGAAGACGCTGTCTTTTCTTTATTTAATTAACAGCATCGTTTACGCATTAATGCATTATTACGTTCCAGCGTAGTAACAATGTTGTTTTTCCTAATAGGTTGAATAATGCCTATCCCTATGTAACATGTAACAATTAAAATTAATTTCTTAAACATAAAACGCACACCGTAAATATTATAAAAAATCATATTATATTAATTTCGTTAAGTAAAACGCTATATACTGAAGAAATATTATTCAATTCCTGTCCATTGGTTGCTCACGTTGTTGAGTGATCCATGTCAATATCAATAATATAGACTAGTTTAGGGATGGGCGTTCCTGCTCCTTTTGAAAAACGAACCGTAACCGTTCCCTCAGAACCTGGAACTGTTCCTTTTACCTGTTCCAAAGGAACAGGTCACGTGATCTCGTAACGAACGAGAAGAGGAACGAAGACACCAAGACCTGTTCCTGGGACTGTTACAATAACAGACAGAGCATTGATTGATTGTTCGGTTTCAGGGATTACAAAAAAAAAAAAGCCGTCTTTTCTCTTTTCTTTACTGAATACATAACACTGAGGAAGGGAGTTTAATGCAATGAGGGTTTCTGATACAAAAAAAAATCTGGATACATCATATTATTATTATTTTTTTTTTTTACTTTTTAGTTTTCAAGTGGAAATTTTGATTATACAAAAAATGAAGAGATTGTTGCTTGAAAAAGAAACGAAATACTAATAAAAAAAAATACATTTAATAATATTTTCAGTAATGTAAAAATGGACACTATGGCCAATATTTAGAACAACTGCGATAAATACTATGTTAACATTTGACTCGAAACTGGCTTTAAGATAATCCAATAAATAAATTCCGTGAAATACCTTTTTCAAACTTATTAGTTCTAAACTTTTAAACTAATAGGATTAGATAAACTAAAATTTTTGAGACTTCTTATTAAAATTAGCAAGCTAAAAATTGAAAATAATGCCAAGAATTGAGATATGGCTCTAGGAAGGCGGGAAGTGGGTGGGTGGGTGGGTGGGGGGGGGGGACAGGTTTTTGTTCCAAGTTCAATTAACTAAATTTTCTTTTTATCAGATGATTTAAAAAAAATTAATATTATTTATTTATTTTTCAAGTAACTTAAAATAATTATACAGTAAGAGAAAAGTAAATTAAGGATTTTTTGGTGAAGGGGTAAATCTCTCACTAAATCTGTCGTTGAAGACAATATTTAATTCTGTTTCTCTTAAGTTCATGAGTTTAAAATTATCTTAAACGGCAGATGGGGGGGGGGGGGGGATCCTCGACAAAAAAAGATAATAAAATGATTTAATTCTTCAAAGTTCTATTTCATGTGTATATACCCGATTTAAAGAAAAAACAGACTAGGCAATTGATGACAGACATATTCGTTCCAAAATCTAGTGCGGCCCCACCAGTGGCCGAGAGGCTCTGCTCTCGAAGGTGATAGGCGGGAGGGGCTGTGCTCGAACCCAATTGCGATCGTTGGCCTAATCGTTCGGAGTTTTTCGGGGCTTTCTTCTAACCTTGGGTTAAAATACGTAAATACGGGTTAGGTTCCGTTAGAAAGACCCCCACGGAGGGCACTCCCCCTCGGGCCCATATCCCTCGTGCACATAATCGGCCGTCATAAATAACACCGACACCAATAACATCAAAATCTAGTGCCACCGTGATTTTTTTTTTTTTTTTTGTGTGTGTGTGTGTATATTGGTCCTTGGTTGTGTATTTCAAAATTGCATAAAAAAAATCGTTTAAAAACTTCTCAATGTTGTTTCTATAGAATCTAACGAACTCTTTAAATGCAAATATTCTCAGTGTTTAGTAGCTGCTTCTGTAAACCTTAATTCCGATAGCGATTAATTAAGACCACATCTGGCACTGCTTCAAAGTTTTTTAGCATACATTATTAAGCTGACACCGGAAATATTTCTAGTGAATACATAAAAAAAGATTTGTAACTTCAAACTGGATGCAGTTTCCTCCTTGCATTCATTTTATTTATTTATTTATTTTATTTATTTATTTATTTATTTTTGCGAAATCTTCTAAAGAATTGTTTATCCAATTGACTTGAATCCATAAAACAACTCATGATAAAATATCTTTATTTTTCAAGAAAAGCCAAAATAAAAAAGGCATTTAACCCCTTCGGGACGGGAGCCTTTTACGAAATTTTTAATCTTTTGTCACCGTTTTTTAAAAACAGAAATTTGTGTCTTCTTGAATCGAGGAAATGCGCTGATTAAATAAGGAAGATTTTACAGTAAAATTTTACTGGTGAGGAAAAACAAGGATTCTGAGAGCTTTATGCGGCACGTATTCGTGTCGCTCGTCCCCAAGGGGTTAAGGAATATTTTCTTTTGATTTCATTGGTCATCATAATTAAAATTCTATAAATACAATACTAATAATAAACTATATTTTTTTACAAGATGTCTATGAAAATCGGAAAATACTCATAATGTATAATGAATTTTTCCCGAACAATTTGTTTAACTGAACTTGCTTTTTTTTTTTTTTTTTCTTTTTTAAAGCTATATAAATTAAAAAAATATCTGACCTCATGTATACTTTCTTGATTTTCTTAAGTCTGTTCTCAAATCTAAACTGTGTTCTTTCTGACACATTCTTCATTTCATTTTTATTCGCAAACGCATAAAATTACTAGGTACTTTTGCTCAAAAATTAGCTAATCGAATGGGTTTTCCTCCATTTTCAATAAAAAGGTAGGTGTTTCAGAAAATTCTGCGAATTTGATATCTTTAACCGAATTTCCGAACGCGACAGTGCGGAGAAGAGGAAAAACTACCATCATGATACAGCAATAGCTAATAGCTCAAGCTGTAGTCCATTTATCGAAAATTGAAAAACCGTTCGATTACAGTTTTTTTAAATACCCTTTTTAAGAATCTACAGCAATATTCCTTAATTCTTTTAATTTCAAGATTTAAAACGAAATTTTTTGCTGAAATATTTTGTAATACAAATTTAAAAACTGAATTTAAATAATAACATTTATTGAGCTGCTTATTTAATTAAAATTACATTTTTTAAACTTTTAAACATTCTTTGTGGATTTCTTCATAAATTAAAAGTTTTTATTGATTCGTTCGTTAGCGTTTTGTTCATTTTCTAGAAATAGCATTCAACTTTTACCTTACAAATAACCTTACTAGTGCTGTTTTATTATTATTATTGTATTAACATTAATTTAACCTCATTCCTTTTGCTATTTTAACATATCCTTGCTATTCAGCTGCGCAAAAATCGTGTTTATAAAATAGTTAAAAAATAATCTTTAGTTATAGTAAGAAATTTAGAGTTGGGGGCGGACTGGAAACCTTCATTCAGATGTAAACGAAAACGTTTATTATTACTATTATTAATACTAGTATTGATTTTTATGTGCCTATTAACATTCATACATTTGTTGAACAAATATTAAGAACGAAAAGAAATATTATTATCATAATTCGATACTCACAATAAAAAAGAAATCGACATTTTTGTGTATTAAATGTGTAAATTGAAATTCTTATGTATTAAATACAAAATAAATATCTTATGGTTAAAAAATAGTAATTATTTCTTACATTAAAAATGCGTATTAAATCATAGTACTAAATTCATGAAAATGCAAAAGACCTTTAATCTGACGTATCTTCAGTAAGAAAAAGGGTTAAGAGACCTTCTCCCCTTTCCTTTATTTGTCTAATTTATCAGCGACCAACAAATTCTATCCGTCATGTCCTTATGTCAAAGTGAAAACTGAATTTTCAACTTGGCACCAACAAAGTTCCTTTCTTACCAGAGCTTCTTATCACCCCCCCCCCCCCCGTCTCTACCGTCCCTCACACACACTAATCCAAGCAAAATACCCCTAAAATGATACGAACAAAGAAGAAACAGCAAAAAAAAAAAAAAAAACATGTTCCTGAAGTATGTTTCTCGATCTGCTCCTGTTCCTGCTCCATTCCACATTCCACTATCTGTTCCTTGCGTTTTTCCGCGGCTGCGCAATGATGAGAAACAGAAACGAGAAGTTTTTTTTTCCAAAGATATGTTAATACTCTCCTCAGATCTGGCATCGTTAATCAGGCGATTTTCCCCTTTTCTGGCACCTAGCATTTGATACTTTAATGACGTTTCTCATTGTTTGGAAACCTTTTGACATCATCAACCAATCGCAAGTGAGAGAAAAATGTGAAATGTTTGCTTTGGCGACAGATGGGATTTTAGTTCGAAAGGAACGGTTCCTTTTGGCGAAGAGAAACAGTTCCTTCGTTTTTTCTCTTGGAACTGTTCCTAGGAACCTGTTCCACGTTTCTCTACCCATCCCTAGACTAGTTTTAGAAAAGTCTCCGTTTTGACCTCATAGGGAAAAGTTCAAGGAAAGTCAGTAAGAAATAATAGTTTTTAAAAAGAATGGATTGCATATCCCAAAATAGGGGTCGGAATTTAATTTCTGTGAGAAAAAAATCGTTAAAATCATCATGAAATAACTTCCTTTGCTCATACGGGCAGGCTAACAACAAAATCTAAGGAGGGCGAGATTTTTGAACAGGTGTGTCTAAGGACCGCTGCCAGTTTCTTGTTTTGAATAACGAAACATATAAGCATTAAATAAGCTAAATTAACAATTCTATGTGAGATATGAGTATCCCCATGCAAGATAACTTTTATATGTATCAACCTATAAAAGTGAAAAACACATGTAAGAAATCAGAAATACTAAATAAACGGTCAAGTGCGAATATTACTCGCGCTCTGATGGTTCCATACAATAAATATGTGAATTATTAACTGTATTATTAAAAAGTATTGCTAAAAGAATAATAAAAATTTGTAAAAATTGTACAACGTAGGGTTGGGTATAGCTGTATATACTAGAAAAGTATAAATGCGTATACCATAAAAGTTCAAAGAGATATGAAGCCTAAATAATATCAGATATTGCTATTCTTATAACACTTTTTTTAAATCTTATCCTAATCTAAAGGTATATATAAATATTATACAGACATACACACAATAAATACAATAAACCCAACTGGAGTGAAAAATTAGCCAGAGTCAGGAATCGAACCCGGGACCACTGCATTCCAGGCAGTCGCTCTAACCACTGAGCTACTCCGGCCGATGCCTGAGTCTGCAATTTCTCACTAATAAACCATGTTGGGGAAGTCACCAATAATTTACAACAGCCTTGGATGACCGGACAACGATGAATAGATTTTACTATTACATCGATCTACGAAATATAATAATAAGCACACATACTACAATATACATTAAAACACACATTCACACATAAATAACGCCTGCATTCAACAGTTAAAGGTATATATAAATATTAACAGACATACATACAATAAATACAATAAACCCAACTGGAGTGAAAAATTAGCCAGAGCCAGGAATCGAACCCGGGACCACTGCATGTTTTATGTTATTTATGTGTGAATGTGTGTTTTAATGTATATTGTAGTATGTGTGTTTATTATTATCCTAATCTGTTTATGATGAACTTAATTCGGTAGTTGCAATAAAAGTAGTGCAAATTTAAATTTCTTTTGGCATTTCATAAAACTAAATTCAGCGTACTAATAATCTTTCCTTTTTACAGTGTATCTAAAACAAAACCCTTGTTCAAAGTTGAAACTCGGCATTGAGCTAAGCGCTCTTCGAAAGGGGGTCGCAAATTTGCAACGTCACCTTGGTCCGTGCCGCGCTTTTCCAGATAGGTGTTTAATTAACTTTTAAAGACACGGGAGGCGTATTGAGAGATCCACTCAATGCAAAAAAGTCGCGAATCTGTAGTACTTATGTGATTAATTCTAATTAAATTAGTCTGTTTTTAACAATTTTACGTTTATTGCTTTTATACTGCTACTGGGCATTGCATTACACAAATATATCATTAAAAGTTGTTATCTGGCTTTAAAATCCGATGATACATATAGTACGCCGCCCCTGTAATATGTATGTTCGAACCGTCCGTGTCTTTAAGTGTTAATATCTCGGATAATTACCGACGATTTTTTTCGAAAATCATTACAAAAATGAATGATGACATATACCATAATGACACCATTAAATACATAAATACATTAATTTGTGTGCGTAATTGAGCAGGGTATATTAACAAAATTTACAATATCTCGCGATATAACTGCCGTATAAGTAAAAATGACGTGTCAAAATATTCACAATTAAACAGACTTTCGTTTAATATTTAAAGATAAAAATCGATTTTTTGATCAATTTTGAGATAAACTGTCCCCTTAACCCCTTAATTCTCGCTCCCGTCCATATCACGAGCTGAGGTGTCGTTCGTTATTTCTCGTGCCCGTCCTATTTCCGGGCTGGAGATTTATTGCTGGAAAAGACTTCTGAAACCAGATTAATTTAACTGGCATTTCGGTGTGAAGTCTTTGAATAAAAACAGTTAAGTTTGGTTTTTGGCGCTGATTGTGATGTTGGATTTTGTATTGCATATTTTGAAATATATCACACTAAAAAAAAATTATTAATAATCTAAATCTAATGTATATTACATTATTTCAAATATTATTTGTAAAAATTTGTTTGATGATGATAAATGAAGATCTAAGATGTGAAAAATAAAGGCCTTATTCGCATTGATTTGTATGGTGTAAAACAAACATTAAAACACAGAATTCTCGCATGATGGCTTTTCCACAAATGTGAATTTGTTCTGTAACATCTTTTCTTTCGCCTTAGAAAAAAACTAATATCATATTTTATATAGGAACCTTATAATTATATCAATTATATGTATATCAATTTCTGTAATAAAAAAAATAGGTACTTATTTGATGGTTCTTCCAAATATTAAGCGACTGTTCAAGGGTTAAGAATGGTCCATCATTTATACTACGTTAAGGTTTTCTCGCTTTTTAAGAGCTACAAAAGTAGGATCACGGCTAAAACGAATAAAATATCTGTTTATTTTGATGTGTTTTTTGGCGAAAAGTAGAGTAAAATCAGGAAAGAAATCTTTTTTACTACCCCTGTCCCAAATTAGTTGCTACATTTGATTACTTTTGTACTGATTATTGATACTGATGATTTTATGATTTTGTTTGAACATTTTTCAGAGATTTCAGGGTGCTATGCTATCAATGGACAACATTTACTTACCAAGCATTCCTTCCGTCTTTCCTTTAATAAGTACCAAATTAGTTTAAAAAATCCAAGCTTCGCACGCTCTTAAGCCACGCCCCATTTTGTAAAGATCCTTCCACCAGTAATCGCATAAAACTACCTTCTAGCTAATGAATCGTTAATTCTTTAGGAAGAAAATGATATTTATGGTAAACTGCTGATAGAGTCCTTACAAAATGGTGTCGATCTACTAAACTGCATCGGAAGTTATTTATGACTCCACCCACTTGAAATGTTGCAACTAATTTGGGACGGAGGGAGTGTAATCGAACATTGCTCTCCCTCATCGATAATGTCTCTGCATTACAACTGTTTGTTAAAATGTAATCATTTCTCAGTTTTGAAGAGGGAATTTCAACTTTCAATGAGACCTTGTATTCCAGGCACGCTTGCCTTAAGTGGCACGCGGCGGATTGTTTTTGGCACGACATTAAGTCAGGTTCTACTTCAAAATATAGTAGAATTTCACAAAATGCATTAATTAATGTAAATGTTGTCTCTGTTACCTGAATTCGATTAGTTCGGTTGTCAAACAGATTGTCAAACAGATTGAAGAAATTGAAATACAACTTAATGAACAATATTGGCTCAGAAAATTCCAAGAATAAGACAGAATTGGAAGATTAACGCAAAAGAAAGATTAAAAGACATTATAAGCAAAAATGCAAGTGGTAAAACTTGGAATTCAATTCCAGACACTAAAAGCTGTATAGATTCTGGCGTTTGGTATTTTGACACTATTTTCTGCGAAACATTCTTTTCGGAAATAAATAATATGAAAACTTTAAGCAAAAACATCTTGTCAAACGAGTCCAATTCAACTGGCATTCTCTTGAAAATAACTAAGTACGAAGCTGATATAAATTGTTTGGCATTTAAGATGAGACAACAAAAATAATATTTTAAAAATAAATTTCGAAAGTATAACATCAAACATTACCCATGTTTTTTTTTTATGCTAAAAACAAAATTTTAAGTGATTTTTATTCATTATTATTTGATCCATTAAATTTTTTTGTTGTTGGAACGTCGTGATCACGTAAAATATACTTTTGGAAAAAATTGGCAGGTGGGCGTGAAAAGGTTCGCCATCCCTGCTCCATTCAATAAAATATGAAAGAATATTCTGACGTCTTGAAAAAAATGAAAGGAAGAAAAGAGGGATAAGGAGGTTTGAAATACCGCAACTATGAAAAATTTTCAACTGAGCCGTGGAAAGGAAGAAGCATATGGGAAAAACTTTACTTATTTCTTTCAATAAATTCGGACTCTGAGTCATATTAATCAGCTTTTCGTGGCTTTTTTTACACTGCTAAAATGAAAAGAATATGTGAAAACAATAGCTCAAAAACGACAGTAGCTGTTGCAATGTTAGCCTAGATTTTCTCTGAAAAGGTACTGTACAAAAATACTACTAGTTTGTGTCCATTAAAATTACCAGTTCTTTAGAGGCTTTGATTTCAGAACTCTGATTTTGTCCCGTCGAAAGAAAATGACATTCGCAAATGTAAGATTGAAAAAAAATTAGGTTAACTTTATGTTATTAAGTTAATTTTATTACTGATGTAATAAAAGAAATTAAGAGTTGTAATTAATTTAATTTGTGACTGTTTTTAAGATTTTTATTATTTTGTTTGGTATTATGAGTAACATACGGTTAATAAGGGTTAATAACTGTTAATAACGGTTGGTTAATACGAGGACTTTTATAATTATATTGCTTATTGTATTAACAAAATTCGACTTTATATACTAAAACTCTTTACAAAAAATATTATTAAAACAGAATATATTCGACAGAATCAGGGGCGCCATTTGAGGGGGGGGGTTTGGGGGGGCAATAGCCCCCCCAAGGAATTTGATATTTCAGAAAATTTATCAACCATCAAATGTAGGGATGCTCCGAATAGTGATTTTGGTTGAATACCGAATATTTGGCCTGCAGGTAAACCGAATACCGAATATTCGGCCAGTCGAATAGTAACTGTTAGGCTGAATACCGAATATTATGCCAGTCGAATAGTAACTGTTAGGCCGAATACCGAATATTCGGCTGGCCAAATACTTTTATATTCCATTTTGACAAACAAGACTATTTTTATAAGTAAATTTTGTACTAAAAAAAGTATGTTTTGAGTTATTATATGAGAAGAGGATGGTTTAAAAAAATTTTAAATAACAAAATTTAAATTCCATGACTTCAATTAATTCAAACAAATGAAAAGAATTCTCTCATATTGAACAAGAAGCAACATATAATTCAACTTCTTTCATCAAAAATGAAAGGTGTACAAGCCATAGCAGAATTTTCGTTTATAACTGTATAAAAATGAAGATATTTTAGCGAAATTTGCATCACATTAATTTGCTTGTATAGAATGTGATGATATGCTTGGAAGAGACTGGATTTTGGCCAGTAGTACGGTAAAAGTATTGTTAGCTGCATTCTTAATAAAATAATGTCTAGCTCAGTGCTGTTTAGATATGAATGGTTACCATTTACAGCACTTCTCGTCAAGTTATCATATTTCACAGAAATTAAAGTAACTCTGTTGACAATATAGTTACAATACCTTCATTGTTGTTAAAGTAACAAAAGAAAATTAAAGTTTGACTTGGGGATACACTATATTTCTGACTGAATAAGTGAATTGCGATTCTGATTTACTTGACAAAAAATTGCCTGTTTTGATGCTTATTATTACACCTGAAATTTTCTTCCATTTTGTTTAGAAACACCCTGTTTGCGAAAAAGCAAGAAACGGATTATTTACCAGACGATGCTCAGTAACTTACATTTCACATTTATTAATTCCCCTGAACAAATGACATTTCATTAATGGTTAATTTTTTAAGTGACATTTTTAAAACAACAAATAATGTAAAATCATTCTCTTTTATTTAAAGATTATAATTATTTTGAATATCTTTATTAATTGACATTTAAAAAATAATTTTAAGAGGTTTTTCTAAGTATTCGGCAAACCGAATAGTTTGATATTCGGCCTAACCGAATATTCGGTAGTATGGCCGAATAGGCCCAATATCGAATAGATACCGAATATTCGGTGCATCCCTAATCAAATGTCAGACTCAAACAAATATTAGAAAATTGCTCAAACTCTAAAATAACTTATCAGATTTTATTGCAATAAAAACATATGCATTAAATAAATGCTTATGCATAGAAATTAATAATTATCAAAAAAGTTTCCTAAAGCCTTACTATTCGAACTCCTTCAAGGTGAGACATATATCTTTAATGAGTACTTTGATTAATTAAAAAAAAAAGTACAGCCCCGATTATCCGTGGAACTGGGTGGCAAGGGCAGCGCGGATAACCCGAAAAAGACTGAAAATGTGGTGCAAACACGAAAAAAAAAAAAGAAAATTCAAAATAAAAACTATGTTTTATTTTACAAAAAAAAACATAATAAAACCTTTAAAATACATATTTATGCACAGTACATCAGAAACCTTTGTTTTACGTCTAAATCATTAAAATAAAGAACAGTAAACAAGAAACAATGTCATACATACTGTACAAAAAGAGCTGAGTTACACCTTTTAAAAAAATCAGTGACTTGTTTTTGCTTCTTGCTTTGGAAACACCTTTTCTTTATTCTAAATTGTAAACTATTGTTTTTCTTTTAGTATGGAATAATTTTTATCTCGAAAGTGATGTTATTCTTAATATGCTCTCATGGAATTCATCATAATAGTCTTATTTAATTGTTAAATGTCTTAATTGCTGTGTTTACGTTTCGTTAATAAAATCAAGAAAAGACATCAAGACTTTATATCTGATATTTCAAACATGGCAACCGAATCTAGAAATATTCTTCTATTACTTTCGAATAGATGAATTTTTCTGTTTATATTTATTAGTAAGGCTTATGCTTGAATTTAAAAAAAAAAATTTCGCTTCGCGGATAATCGAGGCTTTACTGTACGTGAGAATTTTTTTTTTATCAGTTGCTTCTCAGTTGCTCAGCTGTGTTCAAATTGATCATGGGAAAACTCATCAAAATCATTGACACAACAATCACAATGATTTTTTTCTAGCCAATTCTCGAATAAGCGCACAGAAAATAATAACATTCAAATCCCACTGATGACGGTCTTGTGATGACTGACAACGTTCTGGGTTTTTCTAATGTATTTTAAATAATTTTAAATTATATATATGCACATGAAAGTAATTCTTGTGCATTTATTTGTGCTTTTTATGTGAATATTAATTAAAAATTTTACCCTTTTCTGTAGAAAAATGAAGTTATATACGTAGTATTCATTAATGTTCAAATATGTAGTTTTTTTATCTGAAAAATATTCAGAATTTCTTTGAAAAATCGGATTAACATGAAACCATCTCATAATAGTGAAAACACAATCCGAAAAAATTAACACTTTACCTTCACTTGCAGAAAATCACTAACGAAAATTTTCTTATACTTACAGATCACAAAATTTGCAAGTTTCGTGACCTATTCATGACGTTCGTTGTCTGAATATCTCATGAGTGATTGAATATCATAATTTTTTTTTCGCGATCATCTGACGAAATTTGCGATTTTTTCAGCGATCGATTCACGAAATTCACGATTTTTTTCTGAAAGCGATACGAATTCGATTTTTTTCGCGCGAGCAATTGCCGAAACTCACAATATTTTTCCGCGATCAATTGACGAAATTCGATATTTGTTTTCGTGATTTTTTGACAAAATTCACGATTCCTTATCACTATCATTTATTGAAATTAGTGATTTTGTTTCTACCACCTACTAATAATATTTGTGATTTTATTTGCGCGAGAGTTAGACAAAATTTTGGACCTTATTACGCGATCGTTTGACGAATTTCTCCTCGATTTTATTGCGCGATTGTTCAACTAAATTTTCGTGATTTTTTGCGCAATTTTTTGACGAAATTCACGATTTTTTTCGCAATCCTTTTACGAAATTCGCGATTTTTTTTAGTAATCCTTTTACAAAATTCAAGATTTCTGTTTGTGCAAACATTTCACGAAATCTGTATTTCTTTTCGCGATCTCTGATGAAATTAGCGATATTTTCCACGGTCGTTTGAGAAAATTAGCGATTTTTCAAGCGACCATTTGAGACATTTTTCTTCTCCGACCAATTTTTTTCTCCGACCCATTGGCGAATTGATTTTGCGGATTTTGAAAGAAAGAAAAATCGCGGACTTTCACAAAAATTAAAAAAAAAATATGTGGAATAATCACATACTAGTGAAAGAAGTTATCGAGACAAAATCACATAGAGCATGTTTTATTGTGCGGGAATTTTTTTTTTCTGAGTGCTTTGTGCAGTTCTGCAATTTTCCACGTTCCCTGTTCCTCAAAGAAGAATTTTCTTTGTCCTTCGTCAGGAAACTCATGAAATGGCGCCCCTGTAAGTAAAACTTCGAAAGGGACTACAAAAAAGCTCCATTTAAACAGATTTCCGTCTTAGCAAATATAATTGTATGATGTTTTTTCAACGAAATTTGATTTTTTATCCTTCTAGAAAGAAATCTGTTATAGACAGGTTTCGTTTTCATAAGTTTTACTCTAATACATCACTTTTCAGAGCTATACTATAGAGCGGATGGTTTAACAGTCAGTGAGGATACCTGTAAAAATGAAACCTGTCTATAATAGAATCCTATATAAAAAGTAAAAAAAATCATATCTAATACATTAAAATTTTACCTTCTTATACGGAAACCTGTCTAAAACGAAATATTTCATTGGTTCTGAAATTCCGTATTTGAAGTTTTTACTGTTATTGTAAGCATAAGTCAGTAAACGTTTCTCATACGGGGGAGGGGGGGAGACACCCCCTGGATCCTATCCATAGCTATATGGCATCCCTCAAAAAATGTTTGTCCCCCCCCCCCCAAGAAAGTTCTGAAATGGCGCCCCGGGACACAATATGAATTACATACATAATAAATAAAATAAATAAATTTTAGTTTTGATGAAATGGTTAAATTCTTTTCTTCTTTGAAGAATTTTGTACAAGAAAAGCTAGTGGGATGTACCAGTCCCAGAACTTTCTTCTTTCACATACACGTTAATATTTCACAAAATTGTTACAGATGTTGATCCTTCAATGCGTTTACTTCAATACCACATCCACTTTGATTTTCATCTTAAGTTTCTGCTTCATTTTATTAATCGGAGTAAAAATGAATTAGTCTCAATCGTAATACTTTATAAAATCAAGATTTTTCGCTATTCTCTTTTACATTAGCTGCTTGAGAATCGCTGGATGCGAATTGCTCGCTGCTGCATGAACAGCCAAAGTACAACAGAACCATGGAAAATCGAGAAAAATCGCTATTACAGCGCCCCCTTCCGGCAGACTGTTCCAAAATTCACGTGGAACCTGCTGGCTACAGCCACAAACACAGACAAAAAATTTGGTTCAATTCTATAAATAACTTCATACACTTTCGATGGTGCAATATAGAAAATGGCACAAAAATCGCTATTACAGCACACCTTTCCGGCAGAATATTTCCAAATTCAAGTAGGACTTGCAGGCCGTAGCTAAAAACATGCACAACAAATTTTGTTCAATTCTGTGCATAACTTCGTACGCTTTTCGATGGTACAAAGCGGACAAACTTACAGACACCGGACAAACTTACAGACAGACATTTTGTATAAACAAGATTTTCGGGATCTCTAACCCCGAAAACGTGTAAATCAGTGGAAAACCGGATGTCGAAAATAAATCTGGATTACAAAATTTCTTCTTTAGAAAGAAAAAAGTAAATAACGTGGTTCTCTCCCTCAAGAAAAAAAAAAATTACGTATAAAAAAGATATTTTGAAATTTTACAGTGAATGCCTGGAAATAATGATTGAGTATTAAAATTTAAATCTAAGTAGACTGTAATTATAAAGTAAATAATTAATGTAAAAATGTCAAATTCCTATGTCAATAATGTAAAATGTCCATTCAAATTATAACCCAGCTATTTTATTTTCGAAAATTCTTGGACACGTGAAAAAATATATAAATAGAGTAATAGATATGTTTATTAATATTATTATTATTTTAAATTCTACTATTTTTGAACTGTATGCACGCTTGAATAGATCCTATGAATAAAAAGCGGTTGTCCAATCGATTTTTAATTAATTTTCTTGTATAAAAATAATACTTCTCAAAAATGTCTTTACTCTGAAGTTATTACATCCATATATCATTAATTCTAATATATCTACTTATCTTTGATGGTATGAGATTGTTTTTTTTCCTTTTATGTTCTCAGCAGATGTTTTAAAACGTCATTCATAAATCTTGTCTGAAAGAAAAAAAATCTTTATGAAGAGAATTTTCTTCTTTGTCTTAATAAAAGCAAGGAGGAAATGTATTGTTAAAGACACTTCCCCCTTCATCAAAGAGGTGTTGTTGTTAGTATCAGAATAGAAATTCGATTTCCAAAGAAATCTTTAAATAAAAAAAAGGGTCTAAAGTCAACTTTAACCGTAAATAATGGATATTATTAGATAGACGTAGCTTCAATTCTACGGGCTAAATATAGAAAAATGTAGAAGATTTTGCAGCTACTCGCAATTTTAATTCAGCTTACCACGCAGAAAATACTATGTAGTCAATTTTAGCTTTAAAAAAAAAAAAAAAAAAAAAAAAAAAAAAAAAAAACTTCTTTGAAGCATTTGACAAAAAAAAAAAAAAAAAAGCATTGATTTATATCGATTTAAAAAGTTTTTCCATGAAATGTATTTTATTGAAAGAAAAGAAAGAGAGACATTAAAATTTTAACATGAAGAATTAGAAATATTGCTTGAGTCCCAAAGTTGAAGGAAGCAATTTAAATATAAATTAAATAATTAATATAGTCAAGTCATCACTGGATTTGAAACATAAAAAATCTGTTATCTAATTTTTGAAAATCGCGGACTAGTGTATAGATAGGCATACATATATGTAAAGAGGTAGATGCATTTAAAATTTCTGCTGTCATATTTTCCCCATACAGCGTCTTGCATGTGAACATGTATTGAATTTAAAATGTAATCCGATTTATTTTTAACTGTAAAAAAAAGTTAAACGAAAAACCCTTGCCCCTCCTGAAAAAAATGCGCCCCGCATAAATACCTATATTTATTAACTTATAAGATACTAAAATATAAACTGTACAATAAAATTAGCAGAAAACCCTACATTTTCATATTAGCATAGTTCTTATAATTTGAAGATACAATAGCGTTGTTAAAACAGCAGTCATAGGTAGAAAAGCTGTTCCACGTGTGATATGGAATGGCCCTTTAATAGGTTTAAAAATATCCACATTTTAAACCCTAGACCTTAGTAATTTGACCGTTTCAGGGGCTTGCCATAGAAAACGAACAAAATGTCGTGCGCGCGACACTTACACAAATAACTATATCTATTGACTTATAAGTTGTTAAAACATAAACTATACCTTAAAAATAACAAAAAACTCTAGATTTTCATATTAGCATGGCTGTTTTAATTTGAAGCTATAATAACATTGTTAACCATTTGAGCTCTGGTGGGTGAATTTCTTCCCACTTAATTTTAATCTCCAAATGTCACATTGGCACCGGAATATTCAATCAAATTTATTTGAAAATAGATTAATGCATTTTTTCGTGTATATTATAAGCCGAAACTTTCGTTTACAAAATACTGGTGCCAATGAAACATTTGGCCAATTTGAAGAAATTCACCCCCAGAGATCAGAGGTTTAAAACAGCAGAAATGTGTAGAAAAGCTGTCCCACTCGTGAAATGGAATGGCCCCGAATTACCGCGAGCATCCAGACTGTTGCTTCTGAAATGCTTCATAGAACGTGGTTAGAAAATCTCGTATAGACTGGATGTGTTGCGTGCGACTAATGGTGCGCACATTGAAATTTTGGAATAAAAAATGGGGGGGGGGGGGGAACTTTGACCATTTTCTGTATGGAACATAAAAAACCGCAAGTGCATGTCATTGCTTGTTTATTTTAATTATTTTTTTAAGTGCAAAGATACATTTCGGAAACCTTGTATAGCTTGTCTAAAATGTACCTATTCATGGTTCGTTCGCCTCTTTGAATTTTGCAGACCAGAAAATTTTTCGTCACCAGTATTTTCTTAGAGAAAATCTATTCTTAAAAGAAGGCGAAATTTTGCGCGTTTAACCTAGATTTCTTTTTCTATAAAAAGATACTGGTTGTTCCCTGGAGAAATAACGGTATCCGTACGAACCATGCTATTCATTTTTTTTTCTTTTGTAAATGCGATGCAGTGAATGAACCCAAAAGTAATTTAACCCCTTAACGCTCGAATTAAATTACGGTTTAAAAATTCAAATTGCTTATTGGCACCAGTGTTTTGAAAAAGAAATATTCACCGTATTTAATGACAGGTAAAATGATACCACAATAAAGCCAATTACACTAATTTATAAAACTGGTGGGAATTGAAAAATCTGAATAAAAGACACAGCTCGTCAATATCACGGGAACGAGAATTAAGGGGTTAAGCATTACTTTGATTCAGATTTTTTTGCAAAATTAAATACGGAAAATTCAAAAGAACCTTTTTATTTTTCGGAATGTGATTCTTCGGCAAGTCTAAAGTTCTTTTTCGGCTTTTATTTTCTTAGCACTCTTTATGGCTTAACCCTTTCGGGACGGGAGCCTTTTACGAAATTTTTAATCTTTTGTCACCGTTTAAAAAAAATAGAAATTTGTGTCTTGTTGAATCGAGAAAATGCGCCGATTAAATAAGGCAAATTTTACAGTAAAATTTTACTGGTGAGGAAAAAACAAGGATTCTGCGCGCTTCATGCGGCACGTATACGTGTCGCTCGTCCCCAAGGGGTTAAAGTTCTAGTAAAAATATGTGCTAACTTTGTGATTAATTAGATTTTGCGACAATCTTGAAAGCAACCGTTACTTATTAATTCTAACAATGTTGATCTTTTTATTCACATATTCATATAGGATAATACTCAATCTTTTAATGCTGCTAAATGTAATTCACTGTTACTTTTAAATCATTCACTACAAACATGGGGAAACGAAAGGATCGCATTTCCTCCGTGACTCCAGTCCAAAGCATCTTTCCACAGAATGAAAGATAACTCCGCACTCTATCATATTTTAGTTTAACGCATTCAATGCTATAAACAAGTAAAAATTAAATAAAAAAAAATAAAAAAAACGGACTGTGTAAAAAGCGAACTAATTAATTATTTCTCATCAATGCGGAATTATTTCTTATATTACTTACTTATTTTTTTTATTAACTTGTATTGATGACTTTAACCCTCTGTCTACCAGAAGGGTCCAATGGACCCGACATGTACATTCAAAAAATTTATTCAAACCAGAAATTTCTTCAAAACAAACTAAATGTATAAATCAGACAATAATAAGTTAAATAAACAAATTAAATAGTTTTAAGTAAAAATTCTGGTATACAATGTTTTTATAAAACTTGAGTAAAATTTCCGGTAGTTCTAGGGTTAAAGTTGTGTTTAATTGTTAGTTCCTATCTATAAACACTGCTTTGATGAAGCCTATAGATGTCTATGAAGGTTAGAGTTGTAGTAAAGCTGGAGATCCTACCTACACAACAGTGGCGTGGCGTCCGGTTAATGCTGGATGCGGCGATGACCAAGCAATATTTTAAAACTCTTAATAAGCTTTTTAAACTCTACGATCCAGTAATAGCAGAACATTTGGAGTTCATGTATAAGTGAAGGTAAGATTTAAAGTTTCTTTTTTGAACATTCAACCATTGAATTTTAGAGTTAATAGTTTTTCACCACAAACTTAAATAATTGCGATGACCACCGAAAATTTTCACGCCACGCCACTGCTACACAACTTCCAGGTTGTATAATATTTAAACGGAGCTTCTGGTTGTAAAATAGTAATGATTCATCGTCTTCATTTTAAAAGACCTATCCAATGATATGCAACTCAATAGGGTGCGTAAAAATTTCTTTTTGTCTCAACCGCTTTTTTGTATTTTACGGCCGTTATTTTGAATTTATAAAAACGAAACCTAGCCTATTACCATCGGGCGGTTTAGACGAATCGATAAAGACCTCATTCATAAAAATCCATCCAGCCGTTGGTATGTTTCGAGGGTATAAAGAAATCCAGATACCCAAATACGCGTAAAACACATAACCCTTCTGATAGTCGGGTAAAAAGGTTTACTTTTGAAGGATAGTTCCAGGTGATTGCTACTCATAAATTACGTTGCACGAATTCATTTTGCGGCTTACGTTACCACAGTATTATTTCATCATATTCATATAAGTACGATAATTACATAATTTCCTGCGATTTTCAAAACAAAGTCACAGACTGATGTCTTGTTTTCAATAAAATCCTAACTATGCAATATTTGTGGGGTAGGTAGATTAAATAAAATTGTACTTAACACGCAATGAAAATGATGATGAAAAATTATCAATGACCTGCAGTGTTGAATTCTGGGGTTGACCCGGGAAAAATACCCCTTAGAGAGAAAAATTTTTGAATTTAACACTAAAGACCTGCGTTCAATTGTTTTTTTATATTTACAATTAAAATTTATTGCTTTCTTGACAGGTAAATTTTACTTTTATTTAATTTAGTATGACAAAAGCACTATTTTACAGATTCGGTAATAAAATGCACAATGCGGCATTTTTATCACTTAACCTCAGTGTTGAATTCAGGGAGTGGCCCAGGGGAAACATTCTCACCGGAAGATTTGATATTTTTCGTTTTCAGTGGTCAAAAATTGCAATTTCCGCCCCTCGGAACTGTACAATGTCCTCCCCGGAGCCACAGGAATTACTCCCGGATAAAAAGATTGAAAAGGATTGTTAAAAACAAATAATATTCCTTTTTATTTTTTATCTTACACAACATTGCAAAACAAATGTCACTACATAAATTACAGTTATTAACTAATTTTTGCGATAATATGACACCAGAACGCCCGGAAGGAGTCGATTCGACTCCGACCACTTGATTAAATGTCCATTGGAGCCAGAATTTTTTTCATAAAATCAGTCAAATTTGAGCGACGTACAATTACGTTAAATAAATCCGTTAACTAATTTTAAATAAAAATTCTGGAGTGAAATATTTTTATGAAACTTGAGTAAAATTTCCGGACGTTCTACTGGAACTTTGGAAGTACTAACAGAAAGAAGCGAGAAAATATTTTTTTTCTTGTCATAGTCTCCTTTAGATCCAATAGTCCGAGAGGTTACATTTATGCAACCAATGTTAGGTCGATGATATTTGTTTGTATGATAGATTAAATGGTAGAGGAAACGAAATTGTCAGCGAGTTGAGACCCGTGTTGCCGCATCCAGCGGATTTTTTATTTAGAAATATTGAATTCACGGCAGAAATTTTGAAAAGCAATTTTCTTTTACTTTATTTATGGAGCCACCATCTTATAATTAAAACTTGCTGATGGGAATTCGGAATTCCTAAATGAAAAATCAGCCAAATGCGGCAACACTGGCTAGGACACAAGTGAGCAATGTTCCGATAGTACACTCACGCAGAACCGGATTACCCATGGGGCAAATTCCTACCACTAAAAATAAACAGAAAATTTTGCCTCATTCATGGCAGGAATTTTGCGTGAATACGGCGTTTAGATAAGGCGAACTTTTCACTTAAAATTTATTGGTGTAAGTGTGCCCCGTTGGTAATCAGGCCCTGCACTCACACACAGATACTCATTTTATTTGATTGCTCACAGTGCTGAGTGATCAATAACATCGTTGTAGCAAAATTCACTCTACCTACGTTTTTCATTAAACTGCACTTCAAGTACCTGTTACCAGGGTTTTCGTAAAGTAATATTTGCCTTAACGAAAAAAAAAAAATCTATCTCCACATATAGCGACGAATACGTTCTGAAATTTCTGGTACTAAACTAAAGCACCTAAAATCCTCTGAATCTCTTGATGCATACGAACCCTGTATATAG
Source organism: Maratus speciosus (assembly GCA_963932465.1). Classification (NCBI taxonomy): domain Eukaryota; kingdom Metazoa; phylum Arthropoda; class Arachnida; order Araneae; family Salticidae; genus Maratus; species Maratus speciosus. The sequence goes on from OZ010792.1 coordinate 588,145,273, forward strand.
CTGTTATAACAGCGTCTAGTGTATGGAGAGAACGACTTCTAATAGTAGACCTTAGAAAAAATTCCACTTCCTTTGCAGCACAACAGTGGGAACAGTACTGCGTTTTCCCCTCAACCTAATGTAGCTTTCCTTTTCGTTTGTATTTATAATTCGGTTATCGAAATCATTAAAATTATAAATAAGTAGCGAAGAATGTTGAATTTTATGATTCAACGAATGAATGTTGAATTTTAAAGCTTCGAATTTTCAAAAAATGAAAATTTTTCAAAGGAAATAATTTTTTTTATTATTATTTAAAGAATTATAGTAATGATTGTTACTTATTTAAATATCTTTTGATAAATAAATCTGTATAAAATTATTTTATAGCTTCATTTTCTATTATTGTTACATTTTAATATACTTTTGAAGCAGACTTAAAAAATAAGTTGATTTGTTAATTCTACACTATTCGTGTAGATAATAATATTTATTCGACAATAAATATCATTTATAATTATATTCGATTTCTATCTATGTCTCTTCACGGAATACCGATTTTTTACCCCTCAGAGAATTCATCTTTACAATATTCATTTTTGATTAATATTTATAAATGAATGATTTACCTTTGTGTCTGTTTACCCATCTCCTTTTGCCGTAACAACTTTTATTAAAATAGGCGAATTGTCGTAAATATTTAATTTTTTGTTAAGATTATCAACCGCTTTTTTTTTTAAATATTCGTCGCATTCTACTTATTTAATATTCAGCTTATGTCAAAATTTCAAGTTAAGGGAATTCTATAACTTTGGTACTTTTACTTTATTTGAATATTTTATAATATCTTACTATATGTTATTAAATGGTTTTATGAAGAAAAATTACTTAATAAAGATACAATTCAACTATTATAATAACATTTGAAAAAGTAATTTAAAAATGATTAAGAAAATTTAAATTTTTTTTATTCATTGCAATCTTTTTTTTCTTTCGTGTTTTTAATTAAACATGTGCTCTATAATTACAAGAAGCAGATTTCCGCCTAATTAATTAGTTAAAAAATAATAAATAAAATGTTATAACATGTGTAAAAAGGAGTTTTTGCTTAAAATTTTTATTGTTATTTTTTTTAATATTACGCAAATAATCATTAATGGTCAGTTTATATTGCCAGAAATCCGGCGCTTAATTTTATGAGATGAACCATGACTGTCCATTAAAAAGATCGAGTTAACTGAAAAATGTATGCTTATATTTAACTATTTTATCGTACTGATACATAGATCAGTTTCAACCACGTGACAACCTGCCCCCAATTTTCCACTAACCAACCAAAATCACCAACTTTTTAGCCAATATTGTCGCTCAACAAATCGAAGTGGAGAAAATCCGATGGGCAAGCAAAAGGGCCAGGAGGTTTGAAGTAGGTTGCTGGGGTGTGACGTCAGTTGAAACTGATCAATTAAAAAAAAAAATCCTTTAAAGATTGCAACTCTGGAAGGTAAATTTCATTTAATGTGAAATACAGTAAATCAAATTTAAAATTTGATATTTTCGTCCATTTCGGAGGGAAAAAAATACCCCGACCTCTCTCCCCCCTCCTTTCTACAAAACCTGCCAAGTGTAATCGCTAAAAAGTACTCCCTCTGTCCCAAATTAGTTTCTTAATTCATTACTTTTGTACTGATTATTGATACTGATGACTTTATGATTTTATTTGATCTCCTTAAATAAGTACCAAATTAGTTTAAAAAATCCAGGGATCGCACGATCTTAAGCCACGCCCCATTTTGAAAAGATTCTTCCGCCAGTAATCGCATAAAACTACCTTCTAGCTAATGAATCGTTAATTCTTTAGGAAGAAAATGATCTTTATGGTACAGTGGTGGTAGAGTCCTTACAAAATGGTGTCGATCTACTAAACTGCATCGGAAGTTATTTATGGCTCCACCCACTTCAAACGTAGCAACTAATTTGGGACAAAATTTTCGACCTTAATGTCGCAACTAGTTTGGGACGGAGGGAGTATATTATCACATATCTTCTTCAGAAAACCATTTAATAGTACAGGGTGTCCATAAAAGAATGCCCCAATTATAAATTGTAATAGTATCAGCTGTAAGCGTTGTAGAGTGTTGGTTCATGATCACAAATAGTCATTCAAACAGTTTTAGAGAAGCGCATGCGCGAGTACTGCTTTGTTATGGACTCGCTTGCAGTACCACGCACGCAAAATGACGACTCCTGAGTGTAAAGCGTTATTGCTGGGCTGCAGATTTAAAAGCCGTTTGAGCCAAGCGAATTTTTTCCTTTGGGGCTTTATAAAAGATACGTGTCTACGTTCTGCCGCTATCTAATGACTTGCGAGCGTTCAGACACAGAATTAAAGAGTCTATTGCTTCCGTGACTCCGGACTTGTTAATCGAAGTGTGGGAAGAATTGGACTTTAGGTTGGATATGCGCCGTATGAATAAAAGTGCACCTATGGAACATTTGTAAGAAAAACTAGCTTAGTTTACCTTCATTTTGATGGATGACTTGTTGTAAATAGCCTAAATTAAACTGTTATAATGTACCATTGAAACTGGGGCATTCTTTTACGGCACCCTATATATTAAAAAGGCATTATGAAAAATTCGAATTCAAACGGATTCAAAAGTTACAGAATTCACTAAAATGGCGAATTTTACATAAACGTACAAAAATAAATATACAAAATAAATAAAGAAAGAAAGAAAAAGAAAAGAATGTACGATTCTATGATTATTTTTAAAATGTTGGTGCTAATCTTAACAAAACATTAAAAGAATTCGAAAATTGGCCACAGCAGTCGAAAAGTCTTTTCCCGAACAGCCAATGAAATGCTTGGATAATACGTAAGTTTCAGGAAATCTGACGAGTGGCAGGCGATTTTTGTCGCTTGCAATTTTTACGTGTAATAACACTATTAATGTTTAATTCATGGCGTATGTAATGTATTATCAACTCCGTGCGATTTTTTATGTCTTAAATTTTAGTCTTTGAAAAAATCATTTTTCAAATGGTCGTTGTAATTTGTTAAATTGCTTTTTTTTTTTTTTTTTTTTTTAGGTTGTTTTTTTTTTTTATTTTTAGTTTTTTTAGTTTTTTATATGTTGATCAGAATCGGAGAAAGTATGCTAATGGTAGTGGCCTTGCACCAGGCACCAAGCCGAAAAAGCGTTTTATTTGCGCAGTACGTTATTATTCATGCATGAGTAATGATGGAAATACAAAATAATTTTTTAGCAACACTTGCGTAAGTAAGCGATACTGAACACCATAACTAAGGGGTGAGAACAGGGGTTTGGTATTGCAATTTAGGGTGGCAAATCTCAAAAAGAGCAAATGCAAACTCTTCTACGGAATATTGTTCTACGTTAGATAGATAATAACAAATATGATTGAAGTCTTGCATAGGGCAAGTGGAGCGAAGGCACTGTCTTTACTTTATTTAATTAATGTGGATATATTATTTAAGTAACAACATTGTTTACGAATTAATGCAATGTTATTTCTCTTATAATGCCAATCCCTTCGTTACACGAAATAATTAGTCTTTTTAATATAAAACGCACACCGTAAATATCTTTAAAAAAATCTTTTATTAATTTCGTTTAATAAAACTGCATTGCTCTACATTTAAATAGATCATTCACGTTAATTGGTTGCTCACAATGTTGAGTGATCAATATCGATATCAATAATATAGTTTTATAGCATCAGAACCTTCTTCAAACAGGCTGCTTGGGGACGGGGACAAGTTCTAGAAATAGAAACATCAGCAAGAAATAAAGCTACATGTCTCGCGATAGGGGCGGAGTTTCATTTCACAGAGAAAAAAATCTTTGGAATCATCATGAAATAACATCCTTTGCTCATATTATCAGTGAACAACAAAATCTGGGGAGGGGCAAGATTTTGGAATAGGTGTGTCTAAGGACCGCTGCGAATTTTTAAATAATAAAGCATATAAATATTAAATAAGCTAAATTAACAATTATATGTGAATAACAATTATATTATATAACACCCTATCCAAGATAATTTATAAACAATTATATGTAAGTAACAATTATGTTATATAACACCCCATGCAAGATCATTTTTAATTGTATCAACATATAGAAGTAAAAAACACATATAAGAAATATTTAAAATCCGAAAGAAAACCTCTATCGACTCTCTTTAATGAAGAAATGAAACAGCTGATTACCTTTTCCGTCAGGGGGCTGTACTCACCTAAAATCAATCAAGGGTTTAAGACAGTTTTACAAAACGTGATCATAAAAAGAAAAACAGAATTTAAAACTGTCTTTCAAGGGATTTTCACGGAGGTCCTGGCATACTTGACGAAGAATCCTTATTACTATTTTCTCTAAGTATGTAATTATTTTCAGCCACTTAAGAAGAAAAATTCCTTTTATTATATACTTCAAAATCATCAAAGAAAAAGAAGATTTAGTTAATTAAATTTGAAAAGCCAGGGAGCGGCAGTTGTCGTTTCCTCCACCGTGCCCGTCCCAGGCCTTGCTTGTTTATGATTCTTCAAAAGTATTAAATTACGTAGCAGATTTTAATTTTGCATAGAAGAACTCATATGGCTTAAGCCCTCCCGTTTCAAAAGCGGAATTTTTTTTTAAGTCATGTGAGCTGTCTCAAAGATTATTATTTTCTGTGTGCAATGTTGATCTAAAAACTCATCAGTGTAAAAAAAACTCTGTACACAAATAATCACTATTATTATATTTGTATGCGTGGGACTAAGTAGGGGAAACCCTCCCCTCTATAATCTTATGGGAATGTACGACTAAGCAATATTGGCCCTCCCCTGACGAAAATTCTGCATACTCCGATGTTTCTATATTATAGCTTTATTTAAAATGTAAAAAATAAACACATATAAACATATTATATGCTATTTATATTTATACAGATCAAAGGTGCCGTTCGGAAGAGTCTTGTGGAGGCTGTTGCAGCCCCTAAATAGCTTTAATATTTCTAAAATGCTTTAATATATTTACTAAAAAAATGATTATAATTCAGTGGAGTAGAGTTGATACAACATTGTCAAAGCAAAACAGTTGATATATTTTAATCTGTTCATCATGTCGATTTCATATTGCACGTAGGAGTAGATTGTTTTTTTCATTTATCAATACCTTCGAATATTATTGTTTATTTGCACCACAAAATCCAGAAATCCGATTCTTCCATATCATTAAATACTCGTAACTTCAACATTTCAACTTTTATGAACTGACACGTGAACTAACACTTTGTTGGCCGGTCACGAGTATACGCGTGTTTCTAAAACCCTACGTTCTTGGCTAAAGGTGTGCATTGGATGATTATTCCACATACGCCATTTTTCTTGTATAAAATATCAGCACGCTTTTATCAGAAAGATTACGTCTTCATGCGAAATAGTTGACCATTTTGTTTTAAATTATTTTTTTGTACTATACGAAATTTCATGTAAAATCCAAACATTTTCAAAATATTTATTGATAGATAAACTCGAAAAACCTATCTAGGCAACCGACTTTCAAAAAAAGGCGGGGCTTCCATTATTTCGAACCACGGATTTCATAGGAAATTGCCAGCCGACAAATCGTTAAGATTACATGTAGAAATGCTGCAAGAATTTTCACTTTCTGAAAAACTTTATTATGTCAGGTGGAGACTGTTCCGCTCGTCTGTGTTTTCCATTGCGTTGTTAATTTGACAATGTCAATCTCTAGAACTCAGTACATTAAGTCTTAATATCTAAATTGAACAAAATAGAAATTTCATGAAAATGACACTAATAATTAGTTCGGACGATTTATTCCCATGCATATTTTAATAATATTGGTATTCTAAATTGTTTAGTTTAATAGAAAATGCTACTCCGGCCTCTCCCAAAACTGCGTACAAAGGCATTTAGGATTGTTTAACTCCTCCCATTGAGTTTTTTAAATCTTCTTTTCTTTTCTTTCTTGTTTTCTTTGTTTTCTCAAATTCTTACAATTTTCCGGAATATTAGGACTTTTGAATCATACCGAACTTGACATAAAAAATATATAACATTTAAATATAATTTTTCATTCATTTTTCGGCATTTAGTGAATATTTATTAATAATTTTGGCTTTCATTTTTTGGACAATTTTTTATTTTTATTTTGCTTTATTGATTTTCATGAAATTAATGATCTTAAAAAATGTCTTTATGTACGTAGATAGGTGAATTTACAAAGTAAGGTAAACTTTCACTTCCGTGAAATTCATTTATTCAGGTGAACTAACGCAGGACATTGTATGTAATCTATTTTTACTTGCTTCAGGTTTAAACAGATACTTTTCTCTATAGAGAAAGTTAACTATTTTATTTTAATATACATGAAAAGAAAATGCATTATTGTAATAGATCTTATAAAATAGAGATCGTCTTTCTTTACCTGCTAAAATAGGAGGATTTAACCGGTTCTCCTATTTTTACTGAGTTTAGCAATGAGAAATGAATACAACATGCAACTCGTTTAAGGGTCCTGTCCCTGCTGGCGAAGACACTCACGAGCTGATGCTAATCCTATGGGGAGGGATTTTTCTAATATCTCGTTTGCATTTCGACATTTTTAAATATTTTTTTTTTTTGCATTGAATAGCCGAGGTCCGTCTCTACGGCGCACCTTGGGTACTTTTTCGATTTTGGTTGCAGATATTTTTTAGAATGATACTTTCATTTTCAGAACCGGTTTTAAAAATGAAAGTAACTTTATTAAAAATATCTGCGACCAAAATCGAAAAAGTAACCAAGGTGCGCCATAGAGACGGAACTCGGCTATCCAATGCAAAAAAAAATTATTTAAAAATGTCGAAATGCAAACGAGATATTAGAAAAATCCCTCCCCATAGGATTAGCATTAGCTCGTGAGTGTCTTCGCCGGTAGGGACAGGACCCTTAACCCGTTAAAGGGCGAGCGACACGTATACGTGCCACATGAAGCGCTCAAAATCGTTGTTTTTTCTCACCAGTAAAATTTTACTGTAAAATTTGCCTTATTTAATCAGCGCATTTTCTCGATTCATGAAGAAACCAAATTCTGTTCTTAAAAAACGGTGACAAAAGATTAAAAATTTCGTAAAAGGCTCCCGTCCCGAAGGGCTCCCGTGCCCCTCTAAAACGAGTACACGATTAAAACGAGCCACCTGCACATTAAGTCAACAGTTTACCTTTTCACCATTTTTTTTTTTTTTTTTTGAAATATTGTTCAAATGGTGAACTCACTGCGTTTCAATGTTCAACTAAAAGTACATTTTGAACAAAAAAAAAAAAATGCATATTTAATTAAAATTTAAAAAAAATGTTTTAAAAAATTTAATTTTTTAAAATCCTTATACTACTTTTTTAAATATTAATATTTTTGCCCCAATTGTGTTTTTTAGATTTTCAAATGCGTATTTCACAAGACTGCGCTGCTCATGGACTTTTAGATGCATATTACGTTTAATATAATTTTTTACTGATTGTATACAGGGTGCCCGGTCTCAACGGTGTCCAATGGCTATTTCCTAAACCGTTAGTCATAGACATATAGTTCCAATTACAAAAATGTTTTAAATCAGGTAAAGAAATATTTTAAAAGCGATTTGGGTCAATAAAATCATTTCTTAAAAAATTACGAAATTTAAATCTTTATACGGTCCCCCGGTCCTAAAAGTTATATTTAGTAAATTTTTCCTTTTACACTGACAAGTAATACAAAAAGGTCCCGTTGTTCTACGATTAAAATTGACCGAGTAATACCAGTTTAAAGTTGGAGCATAATTTTTGCTGCAAATTGGGGGTCATTCACAAATTTAGTCGAAATATAATTTCGTCTGATATATTAAAAAATGGTTGAGAGTACAAGTAACATTGCAATATAAATTTTAAATCTTTAGTCATTCTGACATATTAATGCAAAATATACAATTTGTAATAAACATTAAAGAAGAAAGGAAAAAACAGAATTTTTGTTAAATAAAATGATGCTAAATTAACAGCCTCAATTCTTTACAAAATGATACGTATTTTAAAATATTATTAGATTACACTAGCCTGCGAAAGTTAGGTTATTTCATGTTTTTTAGCTTTTGATAATTGATTCTTATGTATTCTGTACCGCTGAATACGGAATTGACCTTCATTTTTAGCTATCACATCAGGATTTTTCGCAAATTGTAAATTTCAAAGTTAAAATTTAATCTCCTCCCCCATCTCATCACATCACCTAGCTGTAAGGATCCCAAGATAAGCAAAAATGTCGAATAAATCACTGAATAAAATAAAATAAAATAGTTTTACATATGTTTTATAGTATGAGATTTTCGCTATATTTTAACTTACACATTTGCAAAATAATTCTAACGTGATGGTTAAAAATGAAAGTCATTTTCAGATTTAGTGCTAAAAAGTACGTATAAATCAATTATCAAAAGTTTAAAAATACAACCATCTCCTCTACTTTATAGTATCCGATTTTTTTTATTCTTTAAATTCGACAATTTATAATTTGCGAAATATCCTGACATGATGGTTAAAAATTAAGGCAATTTTCGGATTCAGTGCTAAAAAATGCATAAAAGTTAAAAAAACCAACAATCTCCATCTTGTATTATCTAATCTAAAACTTTTTCTTAAACTTTTTGGCGATAATCTATCCGAAATTTTTTGTGTTATCCTGTAAAATAAGTATAAATGGTAACCACCGAAAATCATAATAATATTAGATTGTTATCGGATTTGCGCCAGTATGTAAAATGTAATCTCGATCGGATATTTGAAAGTGGGTTAAGTTCGAATATAAATTTTGAACTGGAAAAACATACATAAGATCGTTGAAGTAACATAAAAACTTATAAAAATAACATAATTTTATTAAAAGAAATCGCAAAAGAAAGTGTCTCAAATCCTGACAAAATAAAACATACGTTTTTTCAGCCAATCTGAAACTTAATAAATGTTAATTTAATCGTAATGCGTGTACGATTTTTTTCAAAGCTCAAATCCACATGAAATGAGATCTTCGAATACTTTAAGCACTTGAAATATGACTCCTCAAAGCCAAGCCGAACTCATTTGTTTAGAGCAGAAAAGTGGCATAAGTCATGCATTTTTAAAGTTTCATAACTCGTACAATTTTAGTGTTATATGAATGGGACTTTTTTTGTCTTACTTGTCAGTGTAATAAGAAAATTTTACTAAATATAACTTATAGGACCGGGAGACCATATAAAAATTAAAATTTCGTAATTTTTTAAGAAATGTTTTTATTGGCCCAAATCGCTTTTAAAATATTTCTTTACCTGATTTAAAGCATTTTTCTAATTGGAACTATATGTCTATGACTAACGGTTTAGGAATTAGCCATTGGACACCGTTGAGACCGGACACCCTGTATAGTGCAAAACGATGAAATCTAACGCATCTTTATATACTTTTATGGTTTTTTTTTTTTTTTTTTTTTTTTTAAGAAAAGAAAAAAAAAACCTGAAGTCTAATTCCATGTGCCAATTTATCACATATATAATAAAGAACATGTACAAAAAATTTTTAATTTCTATCTCAAATTAGCCTTATCATTTTTAAAACATGGAAGTGAAGAAAATAGGAACATGGAGAAAAAGCCATTTGAAGTTTTAAGTCGTGTGCGTAATGGCGCTTGGTGCATTAACAAAATTTACAATATCTACTGATATAACTGCCGTATGAGTAAAAATGGCGTGTGAAAATATTCACAATTAAACAGGCTTTCCTTTAATATATTCTTAAGAAAAATCGATTTTTCAAAATTACTGTCCCCTTAACTATCAGTAACTAAATTTGTGAATCTAAATAGAAATAGATTTTTTGATCAATTTTGAGGTAAAGAATGTTATGTAATGTGAACCCTTAAGAATGGTTCCTCATTTATGCTATATTAAGATTTTCTCGCTTTTCATGAGTTACAAAAATAGCATCACAGCTACAACGAACAAAATGTCTGTTTATTTCGATGAGGTTTTAGGCGGAAAGAAATCTTTTCGGGAAAGCAATCTTTTTTTTGTAATCAACATTACTCTCGTCAACGATAATATCTCTGCATTACAACTGTTTGTCAACGTGTAGTAATTTCTCTGTTTTGTTAGAGAGAATTTTAACTTTCAGTGAGACCCTCTATTCAATAAAGTATGAAGGAATGTTCTGAGTTCTTGAAAAATTGAAAGGAAATTGAGAGATAAGGAGGTTTGAAGTACCGCTACTATCAAAAAATTTCAACTGAGCCATGGAAAGAAAGGAGCATACTAGAACAACTTTACTTATTTTTCGGACTCTAAGTCACATTAACCAGCGTTTCATGGCCTTTTTTTACACTGCTAAAACGAAAAGAATATTTGAAAACAATAGCTGAAAAGCGGCTGTAGCTGTTGTAATGTTAGCTGAGATATTCCCTGAAAAGGTACTGTAGAAAGGTATCGTAGTTCATGTCCTTTGTAATTATTAGTTCTTTGGAGGCTTTTATTACAGCACTCCGTCGAAAGAAAATGACATTCACAAATATAAGATTGAAAAAATATAGGTTAACTTTATGTTATTAAGTTAATTTTACTGTTGATATAATTAAAGAAATTTAGAGTTGTAATTAATTTAATTTTGTGAGTGTTTTTAAAATTTTTATTATTTTCACAGGTATTATGAGTAATATCGGGTTAATAAGAGTTTAATATAACTGTTAATAACAGTTAGTTAATACGAGGACTTTTATAATTATGTTGCTTATTGTATTAACAGTGTTCGACTGTATACACTGCTCAGCAAAAGTTTAGACAATGATCGATTATGCTTCTGTACTGAGAAGTATGTAACGATTTGTTGTAACTCAACTGTCGTATATTACTGGGGACTTATCTTTCAAACACAAACAATAAATTTTAATCTATACCCTTTACATAATATATAATGACAAAAAAACAAATTTAACATTGTGGCAAAAGTATAGACAATCTGTCTGTTAACAGAAAAATATCCATAAATTAAAATCGAACTTGACCTACATTGTCTGCTATGAATGCAAAAATGTGAGTTCCCATCGAAGAAACTAAATCCTGCATCACTTGGGGTTCTATTTCGTGCCAAATACGTTCAAAAGCAGATCGAAGTTCATTTACAGAGGAGTATTGTCAAAAAATTGCATAAACCATGTGAGATATGATGTCACAAAAGTTTTCGTTTGGTTTCAGATCAGGACTACACGCGGGACAGTCAAGAACAGTAATATTGTGAGAGTTAAACTAATTGTTTGATTTGTATGCAACATGGATAGACGCATTATCTTGCACAAATACATACTTTGGAAGAGCTAAAAGTTCACCAAATTTCTGTAAATTGTTTTCCAATGTATGTATGTAGTCTTACGCTGCTTAACGACCATTGAGAAACTCCAGAGATACTCGAGAATTAAAACAAAGTGAGGCTCAAATCATTCTCTTTCGAGAGCGGTGTCCTTTTTAAGGACACCTAATTTTAATTCCAAAACTGACAGACAGCACCAAGAAGATTTAATTAAAACTTTCCTTTTATAATGTACATGAAAATAAGCAAGTTCGGTTTTCCTAATAAATTCAATTATAAATTCTGTGTTCAGTCCATTATTTCATCAGTTTTATAAACTGAATTACTCCGCGACGGAAAGGGGTCAATTTGTTGTGAGATTTCAAGGTTGGTTGTTTTATCATTTACATTTAAACTAATGTACATCTCTCTATAATTCATCTACGAAAGTATCCGTTAACACAGAAAGCTCTGACTCACTTTTAATGCGATAAGCAGTCATCATTTGTCTAGATACCAATTTATGGATCCTTCTATAATCTCGTTTTCTGGCCACATGAGGCCTTCCAAATTTATGTTTTGCTTTGAAAGAGTCACCCATAGACAGTACTTAATAGAAAGACTTCTTTGGACGATTTAAAGTAGCTGAAATTTCTGCAACAGTCTTCCCTTTCAATTTCAGCTTCCATGCTTTAATTACTTCATCTGACTGAAAATTTCTAGCTCGTGGCTTCTTCGCTAACCAATACTATCGCGAGGTGCACTTAAATACTTCATGCATATGACGTTATAATTTGAAATTTGCGTTTTCCATGAACAGTTGCCTAAAAATCACAAAAGTGTCTAAACTTTTGCAATATGCAAATTTCACTTTTTTCAGTTAAATTAAGTAATATCCTACATTAAAAACGTTATTTTTGTCCTAAAAAGTTTAAAATATATTAAAAAATAAGTACAGCCATTTGTATAACCCAAGTGTTCGTATTTTTTATTTAAAGGTTAAAAATCACCAGTATCTAAACTTTTGCTGAGCAGTGTATACTAATATTCTTTGAAAAAAATATTATTAAAACAATAGATATTCGACACAATATGAATTACAAATACAATAAATAAAATAAATAAATTTTAGTTTTGATGAAATGGTTAAATTCTTTTCTTCTTTGAAGAATTTTGTACAAGAAAAACTAGTCGGATGTACGAATCCCAAATTTTTCATCTTTCACATACACATAATATTTCACAAAATTGTTAGAGAATGTTGATCCTTCAATGTTTTTACTTCAATATCACACCCACTTTGATTTTCATCTTAAGTTTCTGTTTCATTTTACTAATCGGGGTAAAAATGAGTTAATCTCAATCGTAATACTTTATAAAATCAAGAATTTTAGCTATTCTGTTATACATCAGTTGCCTGAGAATCGCCGGATTAGCTGGACGCGAATTGCCCGTCACCGCATGAACAGCTGATGTACCATAGAAGTATGAAAAATCGTTACTACAGCGCTCCCTTCTGGCGGATTGTTTCCAAATTCACATGAGACCTGCTGGCCATAGCGAAAAACATGCACAAAGAATTCAGTTCAATTATATAAACAACTTCATACACTTTTCGGTGGTACAATAAGGAAAATGGTGCCACAATCACTATTACAGCGTCCCCTTCCGGCGGAATATTTCCAAATTCAATAACAACCTGCTGTCCATAGCCAAAATCTTACACAAAAAATTTTCTTCAATTCTATGGATAACTTCACATACTTTTCGGTGATACAAAGCGGATACAGGAAATACGGAGAGACAAACATTTTGTATAAACATGTTTTTCTGGAACTCAGAACAATATGTATAAATCCGTCGAAAAAAAAAATATCGATTAGAACACTTCTTCTTTAAAGAGAAGAAAGAAAAAAAAATATGATTCTGCTTTCCCTAAAAAAAAAAAAAAAAGAAAAAGTAGAAGAAGAAAGTATTTTACTTATAAAGAAGATACATTAAAATTAGTTAGTTAGGGCAATTTTTGGACGCATACCTCAAAAAGAGCAATTGTGGATGCCTCTAATAAATATTGTTCTACTTTAGATAGATAATAACCAATATAATTAAAGTCTTGCCTATAGCGAAGACGCTGACTTTTCTTTATTTAATTAACAACATCGTTTGCGCATTAATGCATTATTACGTTCCAGCGTAATAACAATGTTGTTTTTCCTAATAGGTTAAATAATGCCTATCCCTATGTAACATGTAACACGTAAAAATGAATTTCTTAAATGTAAAACTCACACCGTAAAAATTATAGAAAAATATTTTATGTTAATTTCCTTAAGTAAAACCAAACATACGGAAGAAATAATATTCAATTCCTGTCCATTGGTTGCTCATGATGTTGAGTGATCGATGTCAATATCAATAATACAGACTAGGTTTAGAAAAGTTACCCTTTTGACCTCATACGAAAAAGTTTAGGGAAAATCAGTAAGAAATATAATAGTTTTTTAAAAAAAGGGATTGCATCATATCCCAAAATAAGGGGCGGAGTTTAATTTCTGTGAGAAAAAAATCGTTAAAATCATCATGAAATAACTTCCTTTGCTCATAGGGGTCGGCTAACAACAAAATCTAAGGAGGGTTTTGGAAATTTTGGAACAGGTGTGTCTAAGGACCGCTGCCAGATTTTGTTTTGAATAATGAAACATATAAGCATTGAATAAGCTAAATTAACAATTCTATGTGAGAACACCCCATGCATGATAACTTTTAAATGTATCAACGTATAAAAGTGAAAAACAGATGTAAGAAATCAGAAGTATTAAATAAACGGTCAAGTGCAAATATTACTCGCGCTCTGATGGTTCCGTACAATAAATATGTGAATTATTAACTGTATTATTAAAAAGATCGTTGCTAAAAGAATAATAAGAATTTGTAAAAATTATACAACGTAGAGTTGGGTATAGCTGTATATACTAGAAAAGTATAAATGCGTATACCATAAAAGTTCAAAGAGATACGAAGCCTAAATAATATCAGATATTGCTATTCTTATAACACTTTTGTTTTCTAAATCTTATCCTAATCCGTTTATGGTGAACTTAATTCGGTAGTTGCAATAAAAGTAGTACAAATTTAAATTTTCTTTGGCATTTCATAAAACTAAATTCAACGTACTAAAAATCTTTTCTTTTTACAGTGTATTTAAAACAAAACCCTTGTTCAAAGTTGAAACTCGGCATTGTGCTAAGCGCTCTTCGAAAGGGGGTCGCAAAGTTGCAACGTCACCTTGGTCCACGCCGCGCTTTTCCAGATAGGTGTTTAATTAACTTTTAAAGACACGGGAGGCGTATTGAGAGATCCACTCAATCCAAAAAGTCGCGAATCTGTAGTATTTATGTGATCAATTCTAATTAAATTAGTCTGTTTTTAATAATTTTACGTTTATTGCTTTTATACTGCTACTGGGCCTGGCATTATACAAATATATCATTAAAAGTTGTTCGGCGGTAAAGTACCACCGGCTTTAAAAGCCGATGGTACATATAGTACGCCGCCCCTGTATGTTCGAACCGTCCGTGTATTTAAGTGTTAATATCTCGAATAATTACCGACGATTTTTTTCGAAAATCATTACAAAAATAAATGATGACTTATACCATAATGACACCATTGAATACATAAATACATTGTTTTGTGTGCGTAATTGCGAGAGTGTATTAACAAAATTTACAATATCTCACGATATAACTGCCGTATAAGTAAAAATGACGTGTCAAAATATTGACAATTAAACAGACTTTCATTTAATATTTAAAAATAAAAATCTATTTTTTGATCAATTTTGAGATAAACTGTCCCCTTAACCCCTTAATTCTCGCTCCCGTCCATATCACGAGCTGAGGTGTCGTTCGTTATTTCTCGTGCCCGTCCTATTTACGGGCTGGAGATTTATTGCTAGAAAAGACTTCTGAAACCAGAAAAACTTAACTGGCATTTCCGTGTGAAGGCTTTGAATATTAGTGTTCAGGTTTGGTTTTTGCCGTTGATTGTGATGTTGGACTTTGTATTGCATGTTTCGAATTATATCACAATAAAAAAAATTATTAATAATCAAAATTTAATATATATTATATTATTTCAAATGTTATTTGTAAAAATTTGTTTGATGGTGATAAATAGATGTGAAAAATAAAGGTCTTATTCGCATTCATTGGTGTAAAACAAACATTAAAACTCAGAATTCTTGCATGATGGCTTTTCCACAATTGTCAATTTGTTCTATAACATTTTTTTTTCGCCTTAAAAAAAACTAATTGCATATTTTATATAGGAACCTTATAATTATTCAATTTCTGTAATTAAAAAAAAAATGTACTAATTTGATGGTTCTTCCAAATATTAAGCGACCGTTAAGGGGTTAAGAATGGTCCATCATTTATACTACGTTAAGGTTTTCTCGCTTTTTAAGAGCTGCAAAAGTAGGATCACGGCTAAGGCAGATGTCAGACGAGCGATTTTGAAAATCAGCATTTTCGACGCTCTCTCTTGAGAGCAGACGAATCTTCTGGTCTGTTCAGACGAGCGCCCGCAAATCGTTGCGGTAAAAATTCCGAAAAGCTGCACGTCGAGGCTCGGCGTTTCCCCCAACTCGCTGGGAGCTGGTGGCGTGCTCAAGTCTTTTGTTTCTTCTATGTTGTCCAGACGAACCGAAGTTTTGACGTTGGCTTTAAGTTTCTTTATCAGTGATTCGTAAGTTGTTGGTTCTGGTTGCGTATCGAATTTTTTCGCTAGAATTTAAAATGGATTTAATACACGTAGATTAACTAATTTTTGAAATACAAAAGTGTTCAATATAGTTGGACACCTCATGCTTACATTATATAAAGATAAAAATTAAAATATAATAACTTGGTTAAAGGCATCCCTGATTTACAAAAAAAAAAAAAAAAAAAAATCAGAAAAATCTAAAGAAGATTAGGAAGTTATCGATAAATTATATCAATGCAAAAACCCTTGACGGGTTAAAAGTTTCTGACGCAGCACTTTATCTTATGCTCTAAGAATTTTAAATATGTTACTTAAAAATACTGATATCAAATTTTGAGTGACGTTATGCTATTTCTTAAAAAATATATTTGTATTTATTTCATCATTTTATTTTTGTTTTATTTATAATCGCATGTGCAAAAGTTATGTTCAACATGAAAAGCTGCATAAAATTTTATTCGCTGTTGCTTTATCATTTACATCTCTCATAAATTCAAAATATGAGTTTTAAAAGATATGATATAAAATTTAAGTGACGCCGTGATGTGACTTTAAAAGGTTTGTTTTAAAATTCAATTTAAATTATTTTTGACTTGGTTAAAATAATTTTTTACATCTACACAATACTTTTAATTTTCCAATTCACTGTTAAATATATCACTTTCATTGAATCTATACTATGCATTGAAATGTATTTATTTCAATAAATTGATTTATCTTTTGTGTCACGCTATTCAAAATTGTGAGTAAGGTTTATGTAAATGGTTTCTTTGCGTCATTGTGTCCAAACTACATGAAATGTATGAAAAAGGATAGTTTGACGCAAATAAACCATTTACATAAATCTTACTCACAATTTTGAATAGCGTGACACAAAAGATAAATCAATTTATTGAAATAAATACATTTCAATGCATAGTATAGATTCAATGAAAGTGATATATTTAACAGTGAATTGGAAAATTAAAAGTATTGTGTAGATGTAAAAAATTATTTTAACCAAGTCAAAAATAATTTAAATTGAATTTTAAAACAAACCTTTTAAAGTCACGGCGTCACTTAAATTTTATATCATATCTTTTAAAACTCATATTTTGAATTTATGAGAGATGTAAATGATAAAGCAACAGCGAATAAAATTTTATGCAGCTTTTCATGTTGAACATAACTTTTGCACATGCGATTATAAATAAAACAAAAATAAAATGATGAAATAAATACAAATATATTTTTTAAGAAATAGCATAACGTCACTCAAAATTTGATATCGGTATTTTTAAGTAACATATTTAAAATTCTTAGAGCATAAGATAAAGTGCTGCGTCAGAAACTTTTAACCCGTCAAGGGTTTTTGCATTGATATCATTACTTTTTTGAGGTTAGTGATAAAATGATTAAAAAAAAGATACTTATGGAATTTAATGCAGATTTAATTTTTACTATTTTATTACAATTTTCCTTATAGCAGTTTGTATATAAAAACAACTGGGTAAGTATAATCGCAGATCGCACAGACGGTTTCATTTGATATTCCTTTAAAAACACTTTATACTTAAATTAATAAATCCAAAATGTTAATTTATAATTATTAAATCCTTACATAGATGGTGTTTCATAGATGGATAGTTACATAGATGGATAGACGTTTTTATCAAACATTTCTCTATAATACTACGCAATTGCGTCAAAAGATGGCGACACCAGAAGTCTGATATGCTTATTATGTAAACTGTAATCAAACTTCATTGATATTTATAAATAAAACATTTCAACTAAATTATTTATTATAAAAGAATTATTACATCACAATAGCTTTTATGCAAGGAAAATAATAATTATAATAATAATAATATTATGGATGTCAGTGATTATATATTGATTGACCATCATAATAATAAAAAGTCCTTCCGGCCAGTGCCGGGAGGAAGAGGTAGCTTTCATAATCCTTATTTTAAAAAAGCCAACTTATATCATGCAAACACACGAAGATCAATTTAGTGGAAACCGAATATAGGAAATTCAATACTAATTTTTATCAATATAATGAATGAAAATTTCGCGAAATTAGTCAGCTTTATCCAAGCTGCTTTTCTTTAAAGTAACTTATATTTGGCTGCCAAATTCGGCAATTTCTTAAAGTGCCTGTCATTTTAAGACAACATGGTGGATGAGGCTAAGCAGTGAACTTGGTCGAGACCTTAGTAATTGCTGTGCACATGCTCACTCACATCGGAATCGGTTAATATATAGGAGTGCTGTCGCATACAAAAAATCAGATTTTTCAAAATGTCACCCACAATAGAAATTGAAACTGCTATATCTGAGCCATTTTTTAAGGTAAAGACAAACAAAAAATGCTCCTGAATCCTTATATCAAGATCAAATACTTAAGAAAGAAACCTTTTTCAATCTCTACTTTTTTTGCACCTCACTTTAAATATATATATATTATTTAATTTAAAGGCCGCCATTTTGAAACAAGATGGCTGATGAATCTGGCCAGCGAACTTGGTCGAGGTGTTGATGTACACTATCCACATGCCTTCTTACATCGAAATAGGCGAATACGTGTGTTATCGCGTGACAAATACAAGATCGTTTCAAAATGTTAGCCATGCTAGAAATTCAAAGTGCTATAAATCAACCATTTTTTAAGATATCAACAAAAGAACAAATTCTCAGAAACAAAAACTGCTCCAGAATCTTTGTATCAAGGCCAAACACATAAAAAAAAACTTTTTCATTTTCCAATTTTTTAAGACCTCATTTTGAATTTTAAATTTAATTTTTTTTAAATGGCAACCCTTTTGAAACAAGATGGCGAATGAAGCTGGCCAACGAACTCGGTCGAGACATTGGTATGTACTATGTACAGACCAAGTTACATCCAAATAGGTTCATAAATACGCCTGTTATCGCGTGACAAAAATCAGGTCGTTTTAAAATGTCAGCCACTAGAGAAATTCAAAATGCTATTACTCAGCCATTTTTTTTAGATATAGACGAAAGAAAAACTGTTCCGGAATTTTTGTATTAAGGTCAAACACATACAAAAAAAATCTTTTTCATTTTCCAATTTTTTGGTATCTCATTTAAATTTTTTTTTTTAATTTTTTTAAATGGCCGCCATTTTGAAACAAGATGGCGGATGAAGCTGACCAACGAACTCGGTCGAGATATTTGTATGTGCTATGTACACACCAAGGTACATCCAAGTCGGTTCATAAATACGCCTGTTATTACGTGAGAAAAATCAGGACGTTTCAAAATGTCAGCCACGCTAGAAATTCAAAATGCTATAACTCAGCCATTTCTTAAGATATAGACGAAACAAAAACTGCTCCCGAATCTTTTTATCAAGGTCAAACACATAAGAAGAAAATATTTTTTCAATTTTCAATTTTTTGTACCACATTTCAAATTAAAATTTTTCTTAAAAATTTAAATGGCCGCCATTGTTAAACAAGATGGCGGGTGAAGCTGGCCAACGAACCAGGTCGAGACATTGGTATGTACAATGTTTAAACGAAGTTACATCCAAATCGGTTCATAAATACGCCTTTTATCGCGTGACAAAATTCAGGACGTTTCAAAATGTCAGCCACGCTAGAAATTCAAAATGCTATAACTCAGCCATTTTTTAAGATATAGACGAAACAAAAACTGCTCCGAAATCTTTGTATAAAGGTCAAACACATAAGAAAAAATATTTTTCCATTTTCAATTTTTTGGTACCACATTTCAAATTTTAAATTTTTAAAAAAATTTTAAATGGCCGCAATTTTGAAACAAAATGGCGGATGAAGCTGGCCAACGAACTCGGTCGAGAGATTGGTATGTACTATGTACACACCGAATTACATCCAAATCGGTTCATAAATACGCCTTTTATCGCGTGACAAAATTCAGGACGTTTCAAAATGTCAGCCACGCTAGAAATTCAAAATGCTATAACTCAGCCATTGTTTAAGATATAGACGAAACAAAAACTGCTCCGGAATCTTTGTATAAAGGTCAAATACATAAGAAAAAAATATTTTTCCATTTTTAATTTT
Source organism: Maratus speciosus (assembly GCA_963932465.1). NCBI lineage: Eukaryota > Metazoa > Arthropoda > Arachnida > Araneae > Salticidae > Maratus > Maratus speciosus. The sequence goes on from OZ010792.1 coordinate 588,165,430, forward strand.
TTGTACCACATTTCAAGTTTTAAATTTTTTTAAAAAATTTTAAATGGCCGCCATTTTGAAACAAAACGGCGGATGAATCTGGCCAACGAACTCGGTCGAGACATTGGTATGTACTATGTACACACCGAATTATATCGAAATCGGTTCATAATTACGGGAGTTACAGTGTGACATAGGTCAGATATATATATATATCAATTTTGAACGGAGGGTCGTTTCGGGGTCTGGGGGTCATGATCGATGAAAATATACCAAAATTTTTTGAAATCGCTTTCCTCCGAACGGCTGCAATAGGTAGCTTTTTTGTAAAGAAAGCTACCTAAAAATGATATTATAAAAAGAAGAGCTGAAATGAATTGTTTTTTACGTTTCTGATCGTGTGATTTATATTCAAATAATAATTATTAATGTATATTTTTTGTAAAGTGATTGAAATTAAATATATTTATAAAATTTATGGTAATATTTTTATTGTTGAAAAATTGCCAAGAAATAATCATCATCAAATTGGCGTCATTATAATTGTAATTTTATTTAACTTAATAGCAATTAAAAAAATTACAAAGGAACTGAGAATAATGGTCAACTAGCAGACTTAAAAAAAAAAAAACACATTCACATGTGAAAACACGTACGAGGGAGTATCGATCTGCCTATCTTATGATCAGTAAACGATGGCCCTTAGCCACTCAGCCAGTGGGAAGACAAAATTATTCTCCCCAAAAGTGGTTAAAAAGAAAGCATGTGTATGAATACAGTGTCATCCATTTTCGGTGAAATTTCTATAGAATGGCGAAGAAATATAGTCCGATTTTTCATGCGCATTATAAAACGAACAAGAGTCTTGCTGGAAACAAGTAAATTGTTATTTGGTTCATCTGAAACATATTTATTTGATTTTTAAAAAATCGCCCGTGTCATTTTCGAGAGAAAAAAAAATCGAATTATTTAACGAACGAGAGTTTTCCCAGAAAAAAGAAAAGTGTTATTCACCTCGCCTTAATCACATTTATATTATGTATCAATTTAAAAATAATCGTTAGAACCGTTTTCGAGATTTTCAAATTAGGAACTTCCTCGATATGATACCAACGTTTTCACTTTAAAAATGGCTATTTAGATCTGAAAATATACTGCACGTAGAAATGTAAAAATTTCAGTATACGATTAGACTGCAGATATAAGACTGTTCTAGAAAATTCAGAACAATAAGACATATATCTGCTGAGTTATTAAAAGGCGGCTTTTCGCGTTTTCTTTGATGTCGAGTTAGCTGTATATATGAGTTCCGCCATCTACGAATTCTATGATACGATACGATACGATTTTGACGATACGATACGATACGATTTTAGGCTTAAGACTGCGTCACTCGGAATACTACCGTCTTCCATGATGAATTAATTTTTTTTTCATATAAACAAACAAGTTGGAAATTGCTTGTCAAACGTGGTAAATGAGGTGCATTCGTAATATAAATAGTTTTATAAATATTTTTTGCACCGAATTGTACTGATTGTATATTTGAGTGCATTTTATAAGTGCATATAAATTTCATTCTGTTCGAAAGACTGTAACATCATTAAAATACACTTGCAATAATTTTTTTCCCATTGGCCGTAATGTAACGGAAGATTTTGACTGTCTCTGTCATTAATCTATACATCCGATTTACATAAAATTTGAAACGACTCGACAAGATTTTGCAAAAATTATATATTTAAAATTTCAGACCATTCGGAAGGCTGTAACATTAAAATGCCCTTGCAATAATTTTTTCCCATTGGCCGTAATCTGACGAAAAACTTTTGACTATCCCTGTCATTAAAGTATACATCCGATTTTCATAAAATTTGAAAAGACTCGACAAACTTTTGCAACAATTATATATTCAAAATTTCAGGCTATTGTTTTTGCTCTGTTATATGCGGACAGACGGACTGAACGACGACTATAGGTGCTACGTATTTATATAATTACGAACGCACCTAAAAAATCATTTAAAATTATGCTAATGTTGCAAGTTAACGTTTTATAAGAAAAGTATTTAAATAGTAAAGTATTATTATAAGGAAAAACTGAATGTAATCTTTATCAAATACTACTAATAATAATACTATTTTGTCCTAGTATGTATACTAAATTAAATTCATGGATAATTGCAGGGGTTTTTCTTTGCGGGGTAGGGGGCGAAGGAGGCATTTTGCGAAAAGTAAATGCTAAAGTTTTCGTTTCGGGGGAACTTGTTTTTTTACAAATTACAGATTTTTAAACCTAACAATGTTAAAATAATTAATTAATAGCATGTTTTTATGGAATATAATTTTGTGAAAGGGCCTGTTTTATAATTACGATTTTTGAGAAGCCTGTTTTATTAAATGGATTTTTGTGACGGGGACCTAAATAGACAGCAAATGTTGCATTTCTTAATAATAATGAATTCTTAATAATAATTCTTTGAAATTAAAATCATTACAAGTTATATCTGGTTTTGAAAATCCAGTATGGGAAAGGAGACAGCAAAACAGAGCCTCTGTGGTCATATCCGGTACCGGTTCTATTTACTGCGAGCATGTAGTTTTAAAAATACTGTAATTTATTTTTTATTTTTTTAGTTCACAGGCTATCAAAGCTTGAGAACTAATGTGCCCGCCGGTTCTGTTACGTACATACGTACATACATACGTACGTATGTACGTAACGCGATAACTCTTGATGGAAATATCCGATTTGCTTCAATTTTTTTTTCTAGTTTCATTCTGATAAGGCGCTTCCCTGATTAGTTTTGGGGATTCATTGGTTAAGTATAAAGGGAGACAACGGGGGGCTAATTCCAACTTTAATTTAGATAAATGTTTTTTTTATGCAGATTTATCCGATTTGCTTGAAAAAATTTGTCTACGTTCATTCCGATAAAGCTCTCCTCTGATTAGTTTTGGGGGTTCATTGGTTAATTATAAAGTTGGAAAAGAGGGGGGGGGGGGTCTAGACTCCCCTTTAATTTAGATAAATGGGTTTTTCATGCAGAATTATTCGATTTGCTCCAAATTTGGTATACCGGTTTATTATGTTAAGGAGCTTCCCTGATTAGAGTTGGAGGTTCATTAGTTAAGTATAAATCGGGAAAAGAGGGCTAGTCCTCCGCCCCCTTTAAATTAGATAAATATGTTTTTCATGCAGAATTATTCGATTTGCTCCAAATTTAGTACACCAGTTTATTATGTGAAGGAACTACCTTGATTAGGTTGGGAGGTTTATTGGTTAAATATAAAGGGGGTAACGGGGGATAGTTCCCCTTTAATGTAGATAAATGGGTTTTTCATGCAGAATTATTCGATTTGATTCGAATCTGATATACCGGTTCAAATCTGATAAACCTCGTTAAAAGGAAATCTATCTTCTTTGCTATTTTTGAAGCAAATATAGTTAAGTTTGGTAAAGTGGCCGTTCCGTTTTCTTTCCTTTCTTTTTTTTTTTTTTTTTTTTTTTTTTGTAAAATTTTGTGTACAGCAAAGTTAATTTTCTACCGATTACTTAAAATAGGATGAACCTAGTACCGTCTGTGTATATTTCTTTTTTCTAATTTCTTGAATAACTAATATAAAATTACAAAATCATTTATTTCATGCAGAAGATCCATTTTGCTTATTGAAAACATCGAATGGAAATCATTCTGTTGCGGCGAATAATGTCGTCTGCTCTGTGTGGCGGGAACGTTTCATAGATCGCTCGTCTGACCGGGATAGCGCAGGTGTTTATTTTTCTTATTGAAACCACAAGCGTTCAAAAAGTCGTTCGTCTGACATTTGTCTAAAACGAATAAAATATCTGTTTTTTCGATGTGGGTTTTGGCGAAAAGTAGAGTAAAATCAGGAAAGAAATCTTTTTTACTCCCTCTGTCCCAAATTAGTTGCTACATTTGAATACTTTTGTACTGATTATTGATACTGATGATTTTATGATTTTGTTTGAACATTTTTCAGAGATTTCAGGGTGCTATGCTATCAATGCACAACATTTACTTACCAAGCATTCCCTTCGTCTTTCCTTAAATAAGTACCAAATTAGTTTCAAAAATCCAAGCTTCGCACGCTCTTAAGCCACGCCCCATTTTGTAAAGATTCTTCCACCAGTAATCGCATAAAACTACCTTCTAGCTAATGAATCGTTAATTCTGTAGCAAGAAAATGATTTTTATGGTATACTGGTGGTAGAGTCCTTACAAAATGGTGTCGATCTACTAAACTACATCGGAAGTTATTTATGACTCCACCTACTTGAAATGTCGCAACTAATTTGAGACGGAAAGAGTATAATCGAACATCGCACTCGCTCATTGATAATGTCTCTGCATTACAACTGTTTGTTAAAATGTAATCATTTCTCAGTTTTGATAGAGGGAATTTCAACTTTCAATGAGACCTTCTATTCCAGGGACGGCGAACCTATGGCACGCTTGCCATAAGTGGCACGCGGCGGATTGTTTTTGGCACGACATAAAGTCAGGTTCTACATCAAAATATAGTAGAATTTCACAAAATGTATTAATTAATCTAGATGTTGTCTCTGTTACCTGAATTCGATTAGTTCGGGTGGTTGTCATTGTCAAACAGATTGAAGAAATTGAAATATAACTTAATGAGCAATATTGGCTCAGAAAATTCCAAGAATAAGAGAGAATTGGAAGATTAACGCAAAAGAAAGATTAAAAGGCATTATAAGCAAAAATGCCAGTTGAAAAACTTGGAATTCAATTCCAGACACTAAAAGCTGTATAGAGTCTGGCGTTTGGTATTTTACAATTTTTTTCTGCGAAACATTCTTTTCGGAAATAAATAATATGAAAAATATAATCAAAAGCATCTTGTCAAATGAGTCCAATTCAACTTGCATTGTCTTGAAAATAACTAAGTACGAAGCTGATATAAATTATTTGGCATTTAAGATGAGACAACAAAAATAATATTTAAAAAATAAATTTCGAAAGTATAACATCAAACATTACCCATATTTTTTTAATGCTAAAAACAAAATTTTAAGTAATTTTGATTCATTATTATACTAGCCGCCTCTGGCGACCAGTTAGGTCTCCCTTAAATGTATGCTACAATGTTGCCAGTAGGCTACTTTTTTAAAATTCAGCTTTCTTGATTGGCACCACTCTTTTGAAATTGTAAAATTCGCCTTATATTTTTCGACCTGTTAATTAAGGAGAAAACAAGTGGAAATTTACCATTTCAAAAAAGTGGTGCCAATCAAGAAATCTAAATTTTAAAAAAGTAGCCCACTGGCAACCCTGGTATGCTAAATATTGCATCATGTTACTTTCATTCTTAAACTAATTGACTTGCTCATTCCTTCCCCAGAGTCCAAAGATTCTGATAGAGAAGCCAAGAATTCTTTGCGAACTTTATAACATTTCATACATTTTTGTTGTTATGCGTACTTCGTCTTTTTTGACAAATACCATTTAATTTCCATAGCTGTAAAAATGAATGAAATTTCAAGTGTTTAAACTGAGATTTGTTCATAAATTATCTAAATTAAACTTATTTTACTTAAACATGCTGTTACTTCAATGCCATTTTTTAGTATTAATAAATTTATTTAAATTTTGCAAATCATGCATTTATAATTTTTTTTTTCACTACTTAATAACTAAATAATGAATATATATACTTTTGCTTTTATAGATTTGATTTCTGAGTTCATAAATATGACATTATAGAAACTTAACTAAAAGAAATAGCAAAATAAAACCCTCGTGAATGCAAGCCGTTAACAAACGTTAGCGCCACTAATTTACCTACTATGACGTCATAAGAATATTGTCCATTCATTGTTGCAGAATCTGCTTTGCGAATGGTTACCACCATGGTATAATATTTGCTATTGTTTATGATGAATGAATATCTTGTGCTTGTTTACTTTATGAAATGAAATAGAAAGATGTCAACTTAATTTCAATTGAAATTATCTTGGAATAGATATTTATTTGAATGTAAATTAGAAACAATACTTTGATATTGAAATGAAATATTTTAGTTTGTGTTATTATTATTACGATTAATTTTTTATTTAGGTACTTTTTCATTACAGGGGCTTTGGCATTATTTTTTTTAAAGCTTGGCGCAATTCGGGCTTCAGAATGTGAAATACGTTGATAAAATATATAAATAGCTATGAAAACAAACTTGGTGAACTTTCATTTTTATTTATATGTATTTAATTTGTATTTATTTGCATATAAACATTTTATTTATACATATTATACAATATTTGTTTACATAGAAATTACTTCTGTCTCTATATAAAAATAGATCATTGGCTTCTTTAGATTAAATAAATTGTATACATATGGAAAAAATTGCTTATGTATATGAAATAGGATATAGATTGCCGGAAAATACGATGCCAGTTTGTTTTTTCTCGCCAAGAACCTATGGGAAAATATCTATTTATTTATTTATTTATTGTATTTTAAATGAGGTAAATGAAATATGTGTATTTTAAATGAAAGATTTATTTTAAATGAAATGAGTGATAGGTTTATATTTTTAATGAAATGAGGGCGATGGAAGAATATTTGGAGTTTTTTATCACCTGCGCCCGACTAATATAAAAGTACTGAAATGTCCGTTTGGCATAAAAAGTGAAGCGGTCAGCCCGGAACTATTGATGACAGTCACATGACTTCGGCTTTTATTATATAGATGATCCATTACTTTTTTTTTTTTTTTTTTTTTTTTTTTTATTGTTAGCACGTCATGATCACGTAAAATATATTTTTGGAAAAATTTGGCAGGTAGACGTGAAAAGGTTCGTCAGCCCTGCTCTATTCAATAAAATATGAAAGAATGTTCTGACGTCTTGAAAAAAATGAAAGGAAGAAGAGAGAGATAAGGAGGTTTGAAACACCGCTACTATGAAAAATTTTCAACTGAGTGGTGGAAAGGAAGGAGCATATGAGAAAAATTTTACTTATTTCTTTCAATAAATTCGGACTCTGAGTCATACTAACCAGCGTTTCTTGGCTTTTTTTACACTGCTAAAACGAAAAGAATATGTGAAAACAATAGCTCAAAAACGGCAGTAGCTGTTACAATGTTAGCCTAGATTTTCTCTGAAAAGGTACTGTACAAAAGTGCTGTAGTTCATGTCCTTTGGAATTACTAGTTCTTTAGAGGCTTTGATTTCAGAAATCTGATTTTGTCCCGCCGAAAGAAAATGACATTCACAATCATAAGATTGAAAAAAAAAATCGGTTAACTTTATGTCATTAAGGGTAACTGTCAGTTATATTTTGCTCTATGCTGCCCATGTTACATTTTTAAAATCACACCTGCGCATTTGCTATTGAACCAATTTCTTTAAAAAAATTTTTGAGGATTGATATAACTTATTTCTTCAACGTAGTTTAATTTTATAAATGAAATATATAGCCTATTTTTTTTAAATCTATTTTTAAAATTTATTTTCTTTGGTTCCAGTAGACATCACCAGATGGCATTAGATGTCCTGTACTATGAAGGAATCGAGTACGAAGCAATATATTTTATCATTTTTGTATATTTTCTTGTAAATTATTATCATTATTTTTCTTGTAAATTTAATAAGTGATATATTTTAGACAATATTATATAAAATATCCTCCAAGAAGCCTTTTAGTTTTTTCGTAATGCTATTTTATTCTTGGCATAACATGCCATAATGAGAATATTTCCCAAAAATACAGTAAACCTAGAGGCTTCCGTTTAGACCAGCTAGGAGAAGCGCTTTTTTCGACTAGAAAGACGACGATTGACCTGTTGACCTTCCTTTGAAAGGGATAGGAAAGGGACGGGGCATTTGTGGACATCTCTTCCTTCTATGAAATGAAATTTGTCTCTCCTTGAAAAGCGATCATTTTACTGGAGATTCAGATATTACGCAACTTTCACTGGTAAACCTCGTTTTGACAAGTTAAAACAACATTTACTCGGCTTTGATTTGTCTAAAAAATATATCCAGTATCTGTTCTTATAAAACACTAAATGTTTCATTCAATATATAACAAATATTGTTCATTCATTGTATGCAAATAAACTAATGAACAGTCAACTTCAAATCTGAAAATTTCGGGGGTATTGATTAAATGAGAAGTTTGGTAACATAATTGTTAGATACCGTTAGATCCTGCTAAAAAAAAAAAAAAAAAAAAAAAAAAAAAAAAAAATGCAGGAATTCTGATTTTTCAGAATTTAGTGCCGCCCCCGATGAGAAAAAATAATCTTTCTTATATTTTTTTCAAAATAGCACTCATTTTAATTACTTTTTTTTTCAGTTGTTATGAGAAAATGGCAACAAAAAGATATAGTAATCTACTATTTTCCTTTTTTTACAGAAATGGAGTACTTCAGTTGCCACCATTACAGAAATGTCATCAAAAACTACAAAAATATTAATATCTCAAAAATAAATTATGATGCAGTTTTCAAATAAATTGCAGTTACTTTTCATTCCTATACGAAGTTGTAAAAATTGAAAATGTGCGATGTTTAGAATAAAAAAAAAAAAAAAATGTAGTAGAAATTATCAGTATTGAACGGTACAATGATACATCTGCTTCGTTTTACGGCTGACTCATATATAACGTATCTTTGTTTTTTAGGGATGACATTTTAATTGTTGCCTGCAAGGAATAGAATATTGGAGGTTTAAAAAAAAAAAGTTGCAAGAACATTTCCGATATCCTCGCTTGCGCACGGAATTATTATTATTATTTTGAACTAGTTCATTTTCTAACTTGTAAAAATACACATAGAATACGAGATTTTATAAGAAATGTGTCAGCAAAACGTGCGCTCAAGGCATTTTTCGGATATTTTTATTAGTTTTTTATTAATTTAAAGTTCTCAAAAAAAAAAAAAAAAATTCCTTTGCTGAACAACGCGAAAATTCTTGCCACATTTTCTGACTCATTTATAAACATTAAAGCTAGATACTTGTAGGGATGATTATTGAAATGATTTGTAATCGGGCAGATTTTTCATTTTCCGATGAATGAATAACTGCATCGTTAGGTATAAGCGATTGTTGTCTCAGAGTGACAGTTTTTTCTTTTCTTGCGCTTCTCTGTCACGACAAGAAATTCGGTTGACAAACTTGTCGGATTTTTTTTTTTTTTTTTTTTTTTTGCCTTTACCAAAAAAGAAAATAGTACTTCAGTTACGATTTGGAGGTTTGTTGGTTAAGTATAAAAGGGGGAAAAGGGGCAAGTCCCCTCCCCTTAATTTAGATAAATGGATTTTCATGCAGAATTATCCAATTTACTTTTTTTTTTTCTATGTTCATTCTGATAAAGAGCTTTCCTGATTAGATTTGGAGATTCATTAGTTAAGTATAAAGGGGGGGGGGGTGTTAGACCCCCTCTTAATTCATCGATAAGGTTTTTTCATGCAGAATTATCTGATTTGCTTCAAGTTTGGTATACCGGTTTATTATGTTAAGGAGGTTCCCTGATTAGATTTGTATGTTCATTGGTTAAATATAACGGGTGGAAACGGGGGCTAATCCTCCTTCATTTATTTTTTTAGGGCATTATTCTTTGAAATAATAGTATAATATACAATTAGTGTGAATAACCTGTGAGCTCAATGCCATCAGTTTAACTGGGCACTTTTCTTTTTCTTTTTTATATTTTAATCTTTTTTTTTTATGATCTTAATTCGGTACTGACAATAAAAGTAGTTCATATTTAAACTTCATTTGGCAGTTCATAAAACTAAATTCAGCGCAGTAATAATCTTTTCTTTTTAAAGTGCAGCTAAAACAAAATTCTTGTTCAAAGTTTAAACTTGGCATTGTGCTAAGCGCGCTTCGAAAGGAGGTCGCGAAGTTGCAATGCCGACTTGGTCTGTGCCGCCTTTTTCCAGATAGGTTTTTAATTAACTTCCTAAGACACGGGATGGTTATTGAAAGATCCCCTCAATGCAAACTAGTCGCGAATGCCATAGCAATTTATGCGATTAATTCAATCTGTTTTTAACAATTTCGCTTTTATTGCTTTTATACTGGTACTGTATTGTACGGGTATGTATTAAACAAATATATAATCCAAAGTTGTTAGCTAGACTTTAAAAACCGATGGTACACAGAATACGCCACCCCTCGTTCTCGGCTAATTACTGATGATTTTTTTCGAAAATCATCATCAATTCTTTTATACTTCTGCTACGATAGGTACTTCCAGCGCTTCTCAATACCTTTTGCTGAATGCCCGCAAATCAAAATTTGTGTGTAACGGAAAAATCCGCTTTTCTCAAAAACTATGTGACCTAGGGTAATCGCTTATATTTTTCCTGCAAGGTTTAAATTAACGCCTACTACCTGAAATTTTTTCATAATTTTAGTTTCAGTAGATTTGGAAATAGATGGAAGGGGGCATATTTTTGCACCACTTTTTCGACGATATCTCTGAAAATATAATACCTAAAATCAAAAGAAATGTATTTTTGAGTCCAGCTTTACGAAAGCATTCACACGATATACAAAGAAAAAAAAAATATTTTTTTAAGTAACTTAATTAGCCCTCTACATTTTTTCTAAATATATTTGTGAATGTATAATAATATGTAAATATGTGGGTCATAAGGTTTAAATTAACGTCTACTACCTGTAATTTTTTCATAATTTTAGTTTCAGTAGATTTGGAAATAGATGGAGGGGGGGGGGGGCATATTTTTGCACCATTTTTTCGACGATATCTCTGAAAATATAATACCTAAAATCAAAAGAAATGTATTTTTGAGTCCAAAAATACATTTAAAATATAGTAAAATATATATATATTTTTTTTAAGCAACTTAATTAGCCCTCTACATTTTTCCTAAATATATTTGTGAATGTATAATAATCTGTAAATATGTGGGTCAACAGTCTTTATTACTTCCCCCAATTTGAACTTTCCACGTTCCGTAGTTTACGAGTAAAATGGTTGTGACAGACAAACAGACAGACACAGGAGTAATCTTATAATGGTTCCGTTTTTACTTTTTAAGTATGGAACTCTAAAAATGAATTAAAAAATGTGTCAGAAATTAGCCAGTTTGAATTTGAGAACAGCATTAAGTAAATAAAATATACATGCTAAACTTTAAATTGGTAAGTCGAAACAGATATATTATGTAAATAAAATGTACACGCAAAAATAGAGCATAAATTTTAAATTCTAAATACTTTTTTTTTCTTTTTAATTAGATTTTATTTACCATGCTTCCCTTTTTTTTTTCTTTTTCAAAATTTGGTTTGGATTGCTAGGGTTCAACTAAAATGCATGAACGGAAATATTTCCCCTCAGAATTATCCCATAATTTGGCCTTTGGCTAGTTAAATGCATTAGCAATGTAACTGTAAATTTGTGGAAATAATAATTAACAGTTTCAAGGGCGGTGGCTGGAGGGTCTAGTCACCTAATTTTAATTCCAAAACAGACAAATTGCACCAAGAATATTTTAATAAAACTTTGCTTTTGTAATGAAAGTGAAAAATAGCAAGTTTTTACTTTCTAAGAAATTCGTTTGAATATTCTGGTGTCAGTCAATTATTTCATCATTTTACAAACAGAACTTTTCTGCCCCTAAAAGGTTTAAAAGATGTCAATATTGTTGAAATTCCGAATTTAAGTTCTTTAATTTAAAGCGTTACATAGCAAAACTATATTAAAGAAAATATTAGATTAAAAATAGTTTATTATTAGACATAAATAACACGGGAGTAATATTGTCTGATCCATATTTATAAATTGGGCTGAAATTTTGAACCCGGTCTCGAATGATAATCATCTTACTCCAGGCCCAACGCAAACAACTTACATTTCCTTAGTTTAGTTCACGCCGTGGGCCGGGAAAACTGAATCTGAAGTTTGAGGAAAATTCGTGCATTAATTCTTGCGATAGAGCTATTGCGGAAATCGTGAAAAATGCAGCATAGCAGCACCACCTGTTGGGCGATTCACACCAAAATGTAAACAGCATAATGTTAAGGATTAACCGAATCTGAGGATTGATGGAAATCCGTGCTTTAGTTCTTGAGATAGAACTATTGCAGAAATTGCGAAAAATGCAGCATAGCAGCGCCACCTGTTGAACAGTTTACACCAAAAACTAATCAGCATCAATTTATATCATCAACTAACTGAATATAAATTTTTATTAAATTCCGTGCATTAGTTTGAGATAAAGCGGCCACAAGATTTGTGTCCCATACAGACAGACATTTTGTAAAAACATGTTTTTTGGAATGTTTGACCCCTAAAACGTGTAAATTCACCGAAAACCGGAATTCGAAAATTTTCACGAATCCAATACTTTCTTCTTGTAAAGATAGAAAAACATTGTTGAATTCAGGGGGGGGGGGGGGGCAATGGAATGTCCGGAAGATTTGAGATTTTGTATTTTCAATGTTCAAAAAGTGCAATCCCCCCCCCCCCCTCGGAATTCTATAATGTCCCCTCCCAGAGCAATAGAAATCCCTCCCGGAGAAAAGTGTCTGAATTTAACACTGTAGAAGAAAGTAAAAAAAAAAAAAAAAAAAAAAAAAAATCGCGAATCCAATATTTTTCCTATAAAGATAGATGAAAGTAAAAATTGACCAGAATCCAAAACTGACCAGCCCGATCCATGTATAAGATAAAGATTGTAGATAAAGTTGGTTGGTTGATTTTGTGACGGCCGATTATCTACACTAGGGATATAGGCCCGAGGGGGAGTGCCCTTCGTGGGGGTCTTTCTAAGGGAACCTAACCCGTATTAACGCATGGAAATCCATGGTTCGAAGAAAACCACGAAAACTCCGAACGATTAGGCCGACGGGCGCGATTGGGATCGAACCCAGCACTTCCCGTCAACCAGTTTCGAGAGCAGAACCTCTCAGCCACTGGTGGGGGCGATTGTAGATAAAGATCAGGTGTGTCTCTTTTTCTTTCTGTGCTTTCCGGCTATGTTTTTAATGTGGTGGATTTGACTTCGAACCGGGAGTGATACCTCGGAGGAAAGATAGGGGACTATCTCGGGGAACATATATGAAACGTCGGTGGTTCATGGCTTGCCAGAAAATGAAAGTATTCGCGCCCGACCCGTGAAAGTCCGCGCCATCTATTGAGAAAAGGCGTTTTTCGACTTTTGTGATGCATCCCTTTAAGGGTGTATTCCGATCCAAACTGCTTATTTTCTGATTCATTTTAAAATTCATTTTCGCTCTCAAACGCATCAAACTGTGAAATTCTCTTATTTAGAAACTACATAATATGCCGTGCTTCTCGATTTTTTGATAAATGCAGAAAATACTGTATTAAACGCTGTCAAAGTTGGCGTTTTGAACCGAACTTTCCGAAGCGGGCGATCTGGGAATGAAAAAAATGGTCATACTGAGAAAATAATTGTTAAAAATCAAATTCTAATTAATTGAGCCTAAAATGAAATCACATGGCATGTTAAATATGTCTTCAAAAATCACCCCCAGCAAGTTTCATATTTTTACTTTTAAAAATGTGTCTGAAAATGTCTTAGAAAATTTCGAGCTGTTGAGGGTGGAAAAACATTTTTTCGAATACACCCTTAAGTTAATTTTACTATTGATACAATTAAAGAAATTAAGAGTTGTAATAAATTTGATTTTTGAGTGTTTTTAAAATTTTATTATTTTCACGCGTATTATGAGTAATATCCTGTTAATAAGAGTTTAATATAACTGTTAATAACGATTAGTTAATACGATGACTTTTATAACTATGTTGCTTATTGTATTAACAGAGTTCGACTGTATATACTAAAACTCTTTGAAAAAAATATTATTAAAACAGAACATATTCGACACAATATGAATTACATATATAATAAATAAAATAAATAAATTTTAGTTTTGATGAAATGGTTAAATTCTTTTCTTCTTTGAAGAATTTTGTACTAGAAAAACTAGTCTGATGTACCAATCCCAAAACTTTCTTCTTTCAGATACACGTTTAAATTTCACAAAATTGTTGCAGATGTTGATCCTTTCAATGTTTTTACTTCAATACCACGCCCACTTTGATTTTCATCTTAAGGGGACCAGGAAAGCCCTATCTCCGCCAAGTTAAATTCACCAACTTTATGTACCTTTTTTTCAGAAATGGTGAAAGATAGAGGTCTAGATTTTTTTAGAGTAGTTAGAATAACATGATTTACGTATTTTAACAGACCATTTTCTTTTGTTCGAGGTCTTTTTCTGAGCAGTTAAATTTCCACCTACAATGAATTCTGCATATAAAATCATAACAATAACTTCTAGTTGAATTACTAAAATTACTGAAAAGGTAAACTTTTAACCCAAAAATATCAATGCCGCACTTAATGAATTTTAAAATTGTAACAAAATACTAAAGCAATACAGGGTTCTCAATTTATCTGCTCAGATCAACCCCAACAATTTTCGTAGAGCTAGATTAATATATGACCAGAAAGAATCACTTAAAAATAGATGAATTTAATTAATTGCAGTAAGCTTAAACATACCGCAAGAAACTTTACTTAAAGAAATGTAAATGAACTGAGAAATTAGATTAATTTAAGAATTAATTTAAGTTAATATTCAAGAGCTGAAATATGAAAACAAATTTCAAAGTCATAGATAAATAGAATGTAACTCTATGGACTGTGATCGTGATATGGCTAATTTCATTGAATTGTAAAAGTTTGTAAAATTGAAAATTTTAGTTAACTTATGCTGTTTACTTTCATTATAATAATAATAAAAAAAAAAAAAAACTAGAAAAACATTGTTCATATACTCTATATACTTCAATTTATTAATGATTTATTTTAAATCTTTATTTTTAAATTAATATATGATTTTAATATGAGTAATCTTACAAAAAACAGACCATCGCTATTTTTTCTTGGATTAATTAGAATTTGAAACATTTATTCTCATTATTTCTGTTTTTAAAATATATTTACTTATAGTCAAGAGCTAAAATGAGACAATAGAGCAATCTAGTGAAGTTACTTTATTGAGGAATAGTTTTAGCAGTGCAAAAATAGATACAAGTCAAGATAATAGGATTAAAATTAATTTAATTCTTCATAAGGAGTTTTAATTCTTATACACACATGTGTTTCAAAACTTATTTCTCAAACTATCACAATTAGCAAATGATATTGTAAACATTCTAACATTAATAGGAAAAACTTTATCAAGTTGGCATTTACTAACTTCTATTATACAGATTATAAAATTAAAACAACAAAGATAATCAATCAGAACACTACCTCCTACATACTAAATGCATAACTGCCAACTTGTACGGATTTTTCTTACCACTAAAATTTAATAAAAATTTTTTACTTATTTAAAAGTTAAAATTGCTTGAATTTCGGCGATTCAATTAGTTGAAATTTTCTGTTAAATTTTAGTGATATGAAAAATCCGTACAAGTTGGCAGCTATGTAAATGCCTCTCGCATTCACTGTTTTCCCCATATAAGAACTGGAAGTCAACTTAGCCCCAAAATGCTCTGCCATCTATCGGTGACAATTGGAATGATTTTTAAAAACCTATAGATAAATAACCTAAATAAAAGCTGTTTTGAGAATATTTAAACAAAAAATTTTAAAATAAATTAGCTTAAAAAAAAATTTGTACAAAAAAAATTATTATTTCTTCCTAGAATTTCACTTGTTTTTCTCTTTTCGTATTTATTTAAATTGCTGTATTAAATGATATTTTTTCTATAAAATACTTGAAAAGAGAAATGATTCCATAATTTCTCTTCAATTTCAAATGATGAATGATAAAATAACGCACATCATTTATTTTATTGTATGAATTTTAAAATATATGTTCTTTTTAAAAATAAAAATTTTAGTATATAAATTAATAGCATTCCCCCATTTACTTGTAAATAGATTTCCAATAAAAATAAAATAAACAATGTTTATGAAGTAAAAATATTTATTAACACTATAAAATGGGACATGAAATTTAATCAATGGATCAAAAACTATGAGCAAATTTAAAAAGGTTATTGCAAAACATAAAAGTAGTTCATTAAATTAAAATTTACTAAATAGTAAGACATATATTTCTTTCAGGCAAAATAATAATAATAAACAAAGTTAATGTGGGGCGAATGAGCCAGTGAAGGACAATCTTAAGGAATTGTTTTAAAAATATTTTAAATTAATAATTATAATTATTATATTCCTGTATTTTTAACGTTATATTAATCTATCAAATAAGATTCTATGGAAATATGATTCTATGCACTGATGTTCCAAAACACTTTTTTCATCTTTTTTACTACACATCTTTTTTTCGGGTCAGGACTTCAAACGTCAATTCTGCAACTTTTTTTTCTTTCTCTCTTTCTCTTTCTTTCTTTCTTTCTTTTTTTTTTTTTCAGTGTTTAAAACAGTCAATTCGCAGTTTCATTTCTTTCATATTTGCATTAATAATTATTACGAGTAATATATCAAATAGTTTCAGGAAATTTAATAAATTTGAAATACGATTTTATGCACTGATGTTCCAAGACACCCTTTTCATTTTTTTTACTACCCCCCCCCCCCCCCCCTTCACACACACACACGTTGCCTCAATAAATTGATAATAATTTTTTTTTAATTCCCTATTTAATATTTTCTATAAAAAATAATTAAATTATTGATATTGTGATAATAATACTTTAAATATTATTTACATTACAATAATGAAACTAGCAAGTCTTTGGATCAAGGCCTCAAAATGTCAATTCTGCAGTTTTTTTTAAACATTTAACTTACAGTCCCATTTCCTTTTATATTTGTATTATCAATTATTACAAGTAATAATCAAGCACTTTCAGGAACGAAATTATTGATATATTTTAATTACACAATATTTATATTGCTTGAAAACACAATATAAAGCTATGAATATATATTTATTTTGATCACATTACTAATTCGTATTTGATTTCATCGTGTATCATTTATTATTATTATTATTTTGCAGGAAGAAATTTAAATATTGAATGTTATTGTATTTTCTCTTTCATCCAGAAAAGGCTTAGCATAGTTATTTGATAAAAAGAAATATTTTGATCCATCATTTTGATTATTAATACTAACAATGTTATTTCAGATTCTTTTAGATCAAGGTACACTTTTCCTTTTAAGACATTGTAAATTAATAAAAATACATCATATTAATAGCAACTGTACATTAATTTAATTTATTATTATTCAACGGAACGTTACTAGAAATATACAAATAATAAAAAAAGTTCTATTTGTATTTTTAAAAATACAAAGAAAAAAAGTTAAAAAGACTCGACCACTGTCTTCTACAGGAATTTGGTGAATAGAAATATTTTCCTTTATTTTGCTGGATGAACAGTAGTAAGGCACACAGCAATATGGCATTTTATAGAGAATATATTAACTTCATTAAAAGTAAACTTTCTGTTTAAAAAAGTCACAAATTACTGCAAAAAATAAAAAAAATAATATCTTTCAACGGCACGTCTATGAGGCGATCCATGTAAATAAAGCAATAACATACCCCAAACAGTAGCGCCATCTATCAACCTTGCTGACTTCCATTTTTGAGTCAAATGCGAGAGGCATGTAGTATGTAGGGGGTAGTGATCAGAACTTCCTAATAGAACAAGAAAAAAAAACTTAACATACCCAATGTAATCCACAGTAAGTTTTAGATATTGCACACCACATGTTATTTTTTTCCTTTTAATAATTATTTTTTTTCTTTATTTTATTACTTCAGTTTGGATTTGGTTATCTAGTACTGTTCACGCATAATTATCTTAAACACATTGTTCAGATGATTTTTCTTTGAAAACTCCATCTTAATTGGCAGTGCTACAGTTTTGTTTAAAAAGGTCTGTGTCATTTAATACCGGTCTTGAAGATTTACTAATTCGTGAACTGAGACCTGGATACAGTCTCTGTCGTCAACTTCTATTCTTGTGATAGCGTCTCCAGGAGGGCTGGTATCGCTGTTTAAACTCTGAATTCCTATGTTGAAATTTTTTAGTTGCCATGTCAGATGGACATCGGATGTTAATCTTCTCTTTCAATTTTCCGCTTGGCAATCCTCATCCACCATCACTATAAAAATATAGTTGAAACCAGATTGTCGGGGAATAGGAAATTCAACAATTTCTTCTTATTTAACAACAAAAACCGTTGATTTGGGTCTGCATGTCGCTTGTAGTCAAATGACACGCATTGCTTTTACGACTACCCTCCTCGAAAAAAAAAAAAATGTCTGCATTCTCCAACAAAACGTCTTCTCTGTGTCACAAACACGACTGCTCTCTTCAACAACAACAAAAAAAAGGTATATAAGAGTTTTCCCGTAAAAAGGGCCAAAACAAAGGGGGCAAAGGGCCCCTCAAGACCCTTCAAATTTTATTACCTTTGTTACATCTTGCTGCTCATTGGGAATCACGGAAAAAAGCGCACCGGAAAAAAGCGCACGGAAAAAAGCGCCCCGGAAAAAAGCGCACCTTTTTACAAATCACATATTGAATAAGTCTGATAATAATACACAGGGTTAAACTCAGAATATAAACACCAGATTGAGATGATTTTTTGAAATCTGGCGTCTTGCTCCCTCGGTACGGAGAGGCTGTGGGGGGGGGGGGGGTCTTTAAATGGTATCTCAAAACCTGCATTGCCTCGATGATGATAAAATTTTGTAAGGTATGCAGAATCAGAATATAAACATCAGGTACTTATATATACAGTGAAACCTCCCTGTGTGACCACCTCCATTAAGCGACCAACTCCCTGAACGGCCATTTTTTCATGGAACGAAATTTATTCCCATAGGCTCAATACTAATTTTACCTCCATTCAGAGACCATCCCAGTTGAACTCCCTCCATAAGCGACCAATTTTTTTTTAAAAAATGAAAGAAATTCCGTTTTTTCCAGGTCGCTTGAAGAAGGTTTTATTAAGAAAATAATTCCGGAGAGCGCATTATTACAACCGAGCTGTTTAGCTGTAAGAAACCCAGTATAAGTCAAAAAATCTAATAAATTATTGAATTAAATAAAATTAAACTGAATAAAAAAGTCTTACATCTATTTTATAGTATCAGATTTTTCGTAGTTTATTTACCTTGAAATTTACGATTTGCGAAAAATCTTGACATAATGGTTAAAAGTGAAGATAATTTTTTGATTCAGCGTTAAAAAATGCATAAAATAGCAGCATTAAATTGAAATATCATATTTAAAGCGAATGCATTTTATGCCCGATAAGAATTTGCTTTTTACAAACTGGTTGTACTTATTTTTTAACAAACATAATCTTTTAAGCTTATGTAAATACGTATTTAAAGCATTTTTCGTTTATTCATCAGACAAAATACTCATAGAAACTTTACAAATTATTCTCATCTTAGATTTCAATGCTTTTTTAAGCTGTTTTAAAAATTTAGAATTAATTTAAGAAATTTAGCATTTAGATCAATCAATTACCTATTGAGTTATAAGGGATTTCGATCACGTGACAAACCCGTTTTTCGCCCGCTCTTGAGACTCTTCCTTCCTCGGAAATTCGGTTCCAAACGCCCACTTTGACATTATTTTCTGAAAGATCTATTGCATTTGCAAAAATATGGAAAAAACAGCTCCATTACATAGTTTCTGAACAACAACACTAGCCAGTTTCATGCATTTTCGAACAAAAATAAATTAAAATTTATGTCAGAAAGTTGCCCCTTTGGATTTGAGAACACCCTTAAAAGAACAAACCGTTGTGACAATTTGATCACTGGGGGTCTTATATTAAGTTTTTTATCAAATTTAGTGTGTGTGTGTGTGTGTGGAGGAGGGCGGGGCGGAAGTTATATAAAATGTTAATGGACTCTTGTAAAGTTTTGTGACGAAGGTAATCGTAGATTTTTGTAATCCCCCTCCCTCCCGCCAAGTAGAAGGGAAAGGGCCAAATTAAAGGAAACTCATCCAATTAGATGTTTATATACTTAGAAAACATCCTGATTTTATCCTGATCCAAAATTTTATCGTCTAAAACCGTAATAGATTCGGATTTTGTAGATCCCCCCCCCTACACACCCACAGCCGTACTCCAGAAGGATAAGGGAGACTAAATATATATATATATACGTATACAGTAAAACCTCTCAAAAAGCGACCACGTTCCGTTCCAATAAAAATGGGTCGCTCCGAGAGTTGGCCTCTTAATGGGGGTCCTGTTTAAATCTAGATTTTAATTGTTGGAAAAAGGTAACAATTAACGTTACTAAAATTTAATTTTCACATTAGGAAAAAATATAAAACTTTAAGTATCAAAACAAAAGTTAATTACATAAGTTAATTACTGTAGAGTTTAAAAAATGAATACATTGACCTTTGCTTTGATTTTACGGTTTTATATTTTATAACTTTTATTTCTTTTCGAAGTTCAGTAAATAAATGCAATGTTTTTGGACGGAAACAAATAATGACTATATCATTAATTTATCTATTTCTTTGAGAGTTTCCTGACAGAATAGGGCAAGGGAGTTTATCGACTGTCCTTCCTAATTTGTCATCAGAGTTAAATTCATTGCCTAAAAAGGCACAAAGGGGTTTAAACATTTAAAGGTTACCGGAATTAAAAATAATCTAAACTTAGTTTAGAAGTTTGATGAATAATGCGCTCTCCGGAATTATTTTCTTAATAAAACCTTCTTCAAGCGACCTGGAAAAAACGGAATTTCTTTCATTTTTTAAAAAAAATTGGTCGCTCAAGGAGGGAGTTCAACTGGGATGGTCTCTGAATGGAGGTAAAGTTAGTAATGAGCTTATGGGAATAAATTTCGTTCCATGAAAAAAATGGTCGTTCAGGGAGGTGATCGCTTAATGGAGGTGGTCACACAGGGAGGTTTCACTGTATATATATTAGTACCTGATGTTTATATTCTGATTCTGCATACCTTACAAAATCTGTTTCATTTTCTTTAAAAAAAATTGGTCGCTTATGGAGGGAGTTCAACTGGGATGGTCTCTGAATGGAGGTAAAATTAGTATTGAGCCTATGGGAATAAATTTCGTTCCATGAAAAAATGGCCGTTCAGGGAGTTGGTCGCTTAATGGAGGTGGTAACACAGGGAGGTTTCACTGTATATATAAGTACCTGATGTTTATATTCTGATTCTGCATAC
Organism: Maratus speciosus; assembly: GCA_963932465.1. Lineage (NCBI taxonomy): Eukaryota > Metazoa > Arthropoda > Arachnida > Araneae > Salticidae > Maratus > Maratus speciosus. Next base: position 588,186,622 of record OZ010792.1, read on the forward strand.
CTTACAAAATTTTATCATCATCGAGGCAATGCAGGTTTTGAGATACCTTTTAAAGACCCCCCCCCCGCCCCCCACAGCCTCTCCGTACCGAGGGAGCAAGACGCCAGATTTCAAAAAATCATCTTAATCGGGTGTTTATATTCTGAGGTTAACCCTGTGCATTATTATCAGACTTATTTAATATGTGATTTGTAAAAAGGTGCGCTTTTTTCCGGGGTGCTTTTTTCCGGGTGCGCTTTTTTCCGGAGCGCTTTTTTCCGGTGCGCTTTTTTCCGGGCGCTTTTTTCCGGTGCGTTTTTTTCCGCCTACCGCTCATTGGCTACACTTATAAAAAAAAATGCCTCATCCACTCTAAGCCCACACGCTCGCTTCTGGAATCTTCTAAAAATCCCCGCGCTTACTTCCCAGGAAGCTATAAAAGTTGGGGGGGGGGGGGGGCGAAGACTGCCCTCATTGGCCAATTTCCCTCTCTGACGCCAAACACTTCTTGTTGCTACGTCCCTCTTTCCACGGGGACATCACGTGAATTCAATTCTCGGAAATCCAGGCCACCCTTGCAGCTGCTTAAAACTATTTTCGTAAACAGTCATAAAAATGCATTCTAGAAAGGGGCTGGTACGCTATGAGAAAAGTACCATTCCCACACGATAACCTTGTGTTTAAAATGTATCCGTGTGTGGTCCCAATTATTTCTGGAAGCTATGAATTTCCCGTATTCGAATACAGCTGACAATTTATCCCACGCTTGCTAATAAAAGAAAGAAAGTGGATTTTTGAATCCGTGAGAGAGTATCCCAAAATAAAAAGGTTTTATTTACAGAAAAATAGAGGAATGGTTTTTGCATGACAACATTTACATGTTGTAACATAATTTAAGTACGAGAAATTAATAAAAAGAAAGGGGGTTATTTAGTAAATTAACTTTATTTATTTATTTTTATAAAACACAACTGGCTTTAAAATTAACTCTTAAAAATAAAGAAATTGTATAATGAATAATTTTGAAGCCATAGTACAATAGAAATATGAAAAATGGCTATTACAGCGCCCCCTTCCGGCAGATTGTTTCTAAATTCACGTGGAACCTGCTGGCCAACGCCAAAAACACACACAAAAAAATTGGTTCAGTTCTTTAAATAACTTCATACAATTGTATTTCACTGTATACAATTGTGCAACAAAAAAAATGCACAAAAATCGCTATTACAGCACACCCTTCTGGCAGCATATTTCCAAATTCAAGTAGAACTTGCAGGCCGTAGCCAAAAACATGCACAACAAATTTGGTTCAATTCTATGCATAACTTAGTACGCTTTTCGATGGGGCAAAGCGGACATCGAACAAACTTCGAGACAGACATTTTGTATGAATATGTTTTTCGGGATCTCTGACCCCGAAAACGTGTAAATCAGACGAAAACCGGAAGTCGAAAAAAAATCTGGATTACAAAACTTTTTTCTTTAGAAAGAAAAAAGTAAATAACATGGTTCTCTCCCTCAAGAAAAATAAAAATTACGTATAAAAAAGATATGGAATTTTACAGTGAATGCCTGGAAATAATGATTGAGTATTAAAGTTTAAATCTAAGGAGACTGTAATTATAAAGTAAATAATTAATGTAAAAATGTCAAATTCCTATGTCAATAATGTAAAATGTCCATTCATATAATAATCCAGCTATTTTATTTTCGAAAATTCTTGGACACATGAAAAAATATATAAATAGAGTCATAGATATGTTTATTATTATTATTATTATTTTAAATTCTACTATTTTTTTTAACTGTATGCGCGCTTGAATAGATGCTATGACTAAAAAGCGGTTGTCCAATTGATTTTTAATTAATTTTCTTGTATAAAAATAATACTTCTCAAAAATTTCTTTACTCTGAGGTTATTATATCCATACATCGTTAATTCTAATATATCTACTTATCTTTGATGGTATGAGATTTTTTTTTTCTCTTATGTTCTCAGCAGATGTTTTAAAACGTCATTCATAAATCTTGTCTGAAAGAAAAAAAATATTTATGGAGAGAATTTTCTTCTTTATCTTCCTAAAAGCAAGGAGAAAATGCATTGTTAAAGACATTTCCCCCTTCATCAAAGAGGTGTTGTTGTTAGTATCAGAATAGATATTCGATTTTCAAAGAAATCTTTAAGTCAACTTTAACCGTAAATAATGGATATTATTAGATAGACGTAGCTTCAATTCTACGGGCTAAATATAGAAAAATGTAGAAGATTTTGCAGCTACTCGCAATTTTAATTCAGCTTACCACGCAGAAAATATTATGTAGCAAATTTTAGCTTTAAAAAAAAAAAAAAAAAACCTTCCTTGAAGCATTTGACAAAAAAAACCTTGATTTATATTCATTTGAAAACTTTTTCCATGAAATATATTTTATTGAAAGAAAGAAAAAAAAAAAAAAAGAGAGAGACATTAAAATTTTAACATGAAGAATTGAATCAATCATATTGCTTGAGTCCCAAAGTTGAAGAAAACAAGTTAAATATAAGTTAAATAATTGATATAGTGAAGTCATCATGGGATTTGAAACATAATAAACCTGTTATCTAATTTTTGAAAATCGCGGACTAGTGTATAGCTAGGCATACATACATGTAAACAGGTGGATGCATTTTTAATTTCTGCTATGAAATTTTCGCATACAACGTCTTGCATGTGAACATACGTAGGAATTTAAAATCTAATCCAATTTATTTTTAACTGGGAAAAAAAAAAAAAAAAAAACTAAACAAAAAACCTTTGGCCCTCCTGAAAAAAATGCGCCCCGCATAAATACCTATATTTATTAACTTAAAGTTGCTAAAATATAAACTATACAATAAAATTAGCAGCAAACCCTAATTTTCACATTAGCGTAGTTCTTATAATTTGAGGATACAATAGCGCGTTGATAAAACAGCAGTAATAGGTAGAAAAGATGTTCCACATGTGATATAAAATAGCCCTTTAACACTAGAACCGCTGGAAATTTTACTCGAGTGTTATAAAACTATTTAACATCAGAATCTTTATTTAAAACTGTTTAACATATTTATTTAACTTATTTCTCTGTGGTACATATTTAACTTATTTTAGAAAAAAATTTCTGGTTCATCGAAATAGTTTTATTTTTCACCGGGGAAAATGACCGCTAGGGCGATTCTAGTGTTAATAGGTTTCAAAATCTCCACGTTTTAAACCCTAGACCTTAGTAAGCTGACCGTTTCTAATTATAGATAAATAATAAAAATAATAGATAATAACAATCTTCACATTTTAAATCCTAGACCTAAGTAATCTGCCCGTTTCAGGGGCTTGCCATGGAAAACGAACAATATGTCCTGCGCGTGACACGTACATAAATACCTATATCTATTGACATAGAAGTTGTTAAAACATAAACAATACATTAACAAGTAATATAAAAATTTTGTTTTTAAAGTCAATTCCTACTTAGGTCATCAAAGAAAATTTTAATATAATCCCTTAAGCTAATATTAATTTTTGTTGCATTAAAGTATCGCAATTTGTTGATTTTCTATAAGCAAGTAGGTTTACAATGGAACTGTATGGGAATTTGGGGAAATATTAGAGATATCGCCAAGTTGGCGTCACTTTTGGCGACTCATTTTGGTCGCCAAATGAGGCGATATATCGCCAAGTTGGCGACAAACTTGGCGGTACTTGGCGACAAAACAGGGTCCCCCCTATGGTAACCCCCTTATAGATATAAAGATGCATTAAATGCTTCAATAACCAATGGCCGCCATTTTGTCTCCCAAGTAAAACTAAAATTAATTAATTAAAATTTAATTAATGAATTATAATTTGAAAAAACTGTATTAACATCACTTGTCATGCAGTACAAGTTTAAAAAAAATTATTTCAACTTGATAGGATGAATAATAAGTATTTTATTAACGATTGAAAATTTAAACAAGATATATATATATATATATATATATATATATATATATATATATATATATATATAAATAAATAAATATAGGAAAGTGTGGACTAATAGTAGGAATTGAAAAATAACAGAAAACTCTAGCTTTTCACATTAGCGTGGTTGTTTTAATTTAAGGGTATAATAACATTGTTAAAACAGCAGAAATGTGTAAAAAAAAAAACTGTCCTACTCATGAAATGGAATGGCCCCGAATTACAGCAAGCATCCAGACTGTTGTTTCTGCAATGGTTCATACAACGTGGTTAGAAATCTCGTATAGACTGGATGTGTTGAGCGCGACTAATGGTGCGCACATTGAAATCTTGGAGTAAAAAATGGGGGGGGGGGGGGAAACGTTGACCATTTTCTGTATGGAACATAAAAAACCGCAAGTGTATGTCATTGTTTGTTTATTTTAATTATTTTTTTTAAGTGCAAATATACATTTCGGAAACCTTGTATAGCTTGTCAAAAATGTACCTATTCATGGTTCGTACGCCTTCTTGAATTTTGTAGACCAGAAAATTTTTCGACACCAGTATTTTCTTATGGAAAATATATTCTTAAAAGAAGGCGAAATTTTGCGCGTTTAACCTGGATTTCTTTTTCCATAAAAATATACTGGTAGTTTTCCTGGAGAAATAACGGTATCCGTACGAACCATGCTTTTTTTTTTTTTTCTTTTGTAAATGCGATGCACTGAATGAACTCAAAAGTAATTTAATCCCTTAACGCTCGAATTAAATTACGGTTTAAAAATTCAAATTGCTTATTGGCACCAGTGTTTTGAAAAATAAATATTCACCGTATTTAATGACAGGTAAAATGATACCACAATAAAGCCAATTACACTAATTTATTAAACTGGTGGTAATTGAAAAATCTGAATAAAACACACAGCTCGTGAATATCACGGGAACGAGAATTAAGGGGTTAAGCATTACTTTGATTCAGAATTTTTTGCAAAATTAAATACGGAAAATTCAAAAGAACCTTTTTATTTTTCGGAATGTGATTCTTCGGCAAGTCTAAAGTTCTTTTTCGGCTTTTATTTTCTTAGCACTCTTTATGGCTTAAAGTTCTAGTAAAAATATGTGCTAACTTTGTAATTAGTTAGATTTTGCAACAATCTTGAAAGCAAACGTTACTTATTAACTCCTTAACGCTAGAATTAAATTACGGTTTAAAAATTCAAATTGCTTATTGGCACCACTTTTATGAAAAAGAAATATTCACCTTATTTAATGACAGGTAAAACGATACTAAAATATAGCCAATTTCACTAGTTTATAAAACTGGTGGGAATCAAACAATCTGAGTAAAAAACATTACCCGTGAATATGACGGGAGCGAGAATTAAAGGGTTAATTCTAACAATGTTGATTTTTAGGGTTTCGTTCATCTGACGAAACCCTATTCGTCTCGCTCCTCTGTCTGTCTGTCTGTCCGTCACAGAGCCCGTTCTCAGAAACTACACATGTTGGAGATTTGAAATTTTGCATACTTATAGATGACCACCACACATCATACGACAAATCATAAAATTTTGAAAAAGTCGTACATTTAACCCTTTGGGCTCCCACATGTGTATTTTAAACAATTCTCTCTAAGTGAGTCCCTAATTAGGTTGCAGGCATGAAATTTTGCGTACTTATAGATGGACACCTCAGATCAAACGACAAATCATAAAATTTTGAAAAAGTCGTACATTTAACCCTTTGGCCTTCCCCATGTGTATTTAAAACAATTCTTTCTATGTGAACCTCTAATTAGATGGGATGTGTGAAATTTTGCATACTTATAGCTGCATACCTCACATCAAACGACAAATCATAAAATTTTGAAAAAGTCGTACATTTAACCCTTTGACTCGCACATGTGTATTTTAAACAATTCTTTCTATGTGAACCTCTAATTAGATTGGAGGCGTGAAATTTTGCATACTTATAGCTGAATACCTCACATCAAAGGACAAATCATAAAATTTTGAAAAAGTCATACATTTAACCCTTTGGTCTCCCCCATGTGTATTTCAAACAATTCTTTCTATGTGAGCCTCTAATTAGGTTGGAGGCGTGAAATTTTACAAACTTATAGCTGAACACCTCACATCAAAAGACAAACTATAAAATTTTAAAAAAGTCGTATATTTAACCCTTTGGGCTCCCACATGTGTATTTTAAACAATTCTTTCTAAGTGAACCCTAATTAGGTTGGAGGAGTGAAATATTGCATACTTATAGCTGAATACCTCACATCAAACGACAAATCATAAAATTTTCAAAAAGTTGTATGTTTAACCTTTTGGGCTCCCACATGTGTATTCTAAACAATTCTTTTTAAGTGAGCCCCTAATTAGGTTGCAGGCATGGAATTTTGCGTACTTATAGATGGACACCTTAGATCAAACGAAAAATCATAAAATTTTGAAAAAGGTCATACATTTAACCCTTTGGGCTCCCACATGTGTATTTTAAGCAACTCTTTCTATGTGAACCTCTAATTACATTGGAGGCGTAAAAATTTGCATACTTATAGCTGAATACCTCACATCAAAGGACAAATCATAAAATTTTGAAAAGTCGTACATTTAACCCCTTGGGTTCCTACATGTGTATTTTAAACAATTCTTTCTAAGTGACACTCTATTTAGGTTGGAGGCGTGAAATTTTGCATACTAGCTGAACACCATCATGCGACAAATCATAAAAATTTGAAAAAGTCGTATATTTAACCCTTTGGGCTCCCACATGCGTGTTTTAAGCAATTCTTCCTAACTGAGGCCCTTATTAAATTGGAGATTTGAAATTTTGCATGCTTATTATAGCAGAACACCTGAGGCCAGGCGACAAATTATAAAATCTTGAAAAAGTCTTACGTTTAACCCTTTGAGCTACCACATATGTATTTTACGCAATTCTTTCTAAGAGAGCCCCTAATTAAGTTGGAGACATGAATTTTTGCATACGTATAGCTGAATACCTCAGACCACACGACAAATCTTAAAATTTTCAAAAAGTCTTATATTATTTACTCCTCCGTGCTCTAACGTATATTTTAAGCAATTTTTCTAACCTCCGCTTTTTTCACCCGGGGAGCACTTTTCCAACTTTTGCCGACAACACCTTTCAACATTCTTTCATATTACGCACCATAGCCTTACATATTTGAGTTCCACTTTTTACCGCCAGGGGCGCCTACTTATCTCGGTAGCTATGGGCCCAATCCCTTCGACTAATATATATACGGATAGTATGTAAAACGGAGTTTCGTTCGGATACAGATTTGTTTAGAATAGAGTGCGCCCCTGGTTGCGAAATGTGGAACTAACAGATTTTTCAAAAGGATAAAGTGTTTTGAAATGAATATTAAACGAAACCCTCTGTGCGATCGGTGATCACACTTACCCACTTGTTTTATTCACATATTCATATAGGATGATATTCAATCATTTAATGCTGCTAAATGTAATTCACTGTTACTTTTAAATCATTTACTACAAACATGGGACAACGAAATGATCACATTTCCTCAGTAACTCCAGTCCAAAGCATCTTTCCACAGAATGAAAGATAACTCCGCCCTCTATAATATCGCATACAATACTATAAACAAGTAAAAATTAAATTTAAAAAATCAAAAAACCCGACTGTGTAAAAAGCAAACTAATTAATTATTTTTCATCAATGTGGAACTATTTTTTATATTACTTACTTATTTTTTTTTATTTACTTGTATTGATGACTTTTAAGTTGTATTTAATTGTTAGTTCCTATCTATAAATACTGTTTTCATGAATCCTATAGATGTCTATGGAGGTTAGAGTTGTTGTAAAGCTAGAGATCCCACCTACACAACTTCCAGGTTGTGTAATATTTAAACGGAGCTTCTGACTGTAAAATAGTAATGAAACATCGTCTTCATTTTAAAAGACCTATCCAATGGTATGCAACTCAATAGGGTGCGTAAAAATTTCTTTTCGTCTCAACCACCATTTTGTATTTTACGGCCACTATTTTGAATTTATAAAAACGAAACCTAGCCCATTAATATCGGGCGGTTTAGACGAATCGATAGAGACCTCATTCATAAATATCCATCCAGCCGTTGGGATGATTCAAGAGTATAAAGAAATCCACATACCCAAATACGCGTGAAACACATAATCCTTCTTGACAGTCGGGTAAGAAGGTTTACTTTTGAAGGATAATTCCAGGTGATTTCTACTCAAAAATTACGTTACATGAATTCATTCTGCGGCTTATGTTACCACAGTATTATTTCATCATATTCGTATAAGTACGATAATTACATAATTTCGCTCCGATTTTCAAAACAAGGTGAGTAACTGACGTTTTGTTTTCAATAAAATCCTAACTCTGTAATATTTGTGGGGTAGGTAGATTAAATAAAATTGTCTTAATACGCAATGAAAATGATGATGAAAAATTATAAATGACCTGCAGTGTTGAATTCAGGGGTTGACCCGGGGAAAATACCCCTTAGAGAGAAAATTTTTTGAATTTAACACTAAAGACCTACATTCAATTGTTTTTTAGGTGCGTTCGTAATTATATAAATACGTAGCACCTATAGTCGTCGTTCAGTCCGTCTGTCTGTCCGCATATAACAGAGCAAAAACTACCCAACCGAATGGTCTGAAATTTTAAATATATGATTGTTATAAAATTTTTTCGAGCCATTTCAAATTTATGAAAATCGGATGTATACTTTAATTACAGGGACAGTCAAAAGTTTTTTCTTTACATTACGGCCAATGGGAAAAATTATTGCAAGTGAATTTTAATGATGTTACGGCCTTCCGAATGGTCTGAAATTTTAAATATATAATTGTTGCAAAATTTTGTCGAGCCATTTCCAAATTCTTGAAAATCGGATGTATAGTTTAATTACAGGGACAGTCAAAAGTTTTCCGTTACATTACGGGGAATGGAAAAAAAAATTATTGCAAGTGCATTTTAATGATGTTACAGACTATGTACTTATGAAGCTCAAAAAAATATAGATTCAGTACAATATGGGGTGCAAAAAATAATTATAAAACTAGTTATAGTACGAACGCACCTCATTTGCCACATTTGCCGAGCAATTTCCAACTTGTTTATATTTACAATTAAAATTTATTGCTTTCTTGACAGGTAAATTTTACTTTTATTTAATTTAGTATGCCAAAAGCACTATTTTACAGGTTCGGTAATAAAATGCACAATGCTGCATTTTTATCACTTAATCTTAGTGTTGAATTCAGGGAGTGGCCCAGGGGAGACATTCTCCCCGGAAGATTTGATATTTTTCGTTTTCAGTGGTCAAAAATTGCAATTTCCGCCCTTCGGAACTGTACAATGTCCTCCCCGGAACCACAGGAATCACTCCCGGTTTTAAAAGATCCCGATTTTTCCCCGATTTTTTTTAAAAATGTTACACAACATTGCAAAACAAATGTCACTACATAAATTACAGTTATTAACTAGTTTTGTGATGATTTAACCCCTTGAGGGGCAAGTGATTGTGTTCCTGAAATGTTGAACTCATACCGGAATCTTTGAAAAATTCTATTTCAAAATAAGTAAAAGCAATTTTACAACCTTTTTTCCACCAACGTTAGAAAAGTAAAATTTAATAAAATTTTTCTGGTGTAAAACTTCATTAATCGTAGGTGGTATATAATATATAACGGTGCCCCTCAAGGGGTTAAAGAAGCGAGAAAATAATTTTTTTTGTCATAGTCTCTTTTAGATCCAATAGTCCGAGAGGTTACATTTATGCAACCAATGTTAGGTCGATGATTTTTGTTTGTATGATAGATTAAATGGTAGAGGAAACGAAATTGTCAGTGAGCTGGGACCAGTGTTGCCGCATCCGCGGATTTTTTATTTAGATAATTGAATTCACACCAGAAAATTTTGAAAAGCAATTTTCCTTTACTTTATTTATGGAGCATCTATCGTCTTATAATTAAAACTTACTGGTGGAATTCGGAATGCCTAAATGAAAAATCAGCGAGATACGGCAACACTAGCTAGGACACAAGTGAGCATTGTTCCGTTCACTGTTGCCAGATGGGCTACTTTTTTTTAATTCAGATTCTTGATTGGCACCACTTTTTTGAAATGGTAAAATGCGCCTTATTTAATGATATATTGATTAAGGCGAAAACAAAGGATATTTTACCGTTTCAAAAAAGTGGTAGCAATCAAGAAATCTGAATTAAAAAAAAGTAGCCCACTGGCAACACTGGTTCCGCTAGTACAATCACACATCCACTGCAATATGAAATGAATGGCAACCCAATTACTGATGACTGCGCCCGCGTGACATCAATAATTGGGTTTGTGTACAATTTGGAGAGTGAAATGATCGAATTTCAGCAAAACATCTTTCCACAGAACGAAAGAAAACCCCGCCCTATGTCATATCGCCCCCCCCCCCCCTTTTCATATTCTGTAATATAGTCAGGATTCGTATGGGTTAGGGAATTCCCAGTCCAGGAAATGAAGTACCAGTATTTTCTTAAAGAAAATGTCTCCTTAAAAAAGATGAAATTTCGCGCATTTAACCTAGATTTATTTTTCTTTAAAAAAAATACTAATATTTCACCTGGAAAATTCTCTGAAGTGTACGAACGCCGATAGAGTAACATTTTTTGACGGATGATTCTTTTTTAACTTCTCACAAGGTTAATCTATCCGAAAATTTAAAAATAATTTTCAATACAAGAAAAACGAAATTTTAATTCATCGTACGACTTTACGAAAGTATCCTTATCCTTTCATCTACTATTGTTTGGAAACAATATTCATCGTACATGTCGTGCTCATTTTTTTCATGAAACGAGTTTTGTTGCAAATGACGGTATTGTATATTAACAAACGTTCTGGAAACATTCAATAAATTTCAAAATTTCATAAGTAATTTTAGCCTGCTATATCAAAGTTTGGACAACTGCAAGTACTACTGCAATGCAATAGTACTTACAGTAAAGAAATTGAAGCGTGAAGAAGGGAAACTTTCATAGACGCAATGTAAATCTCCAAACCTCAGCGAAACAGTACAAACATCTAAGCAGTAGAAGTCGCATAAAGGGGCGAAAGATAACACGGGGTTTACTTGGCGCGCTTTTGCGTGATCACCAGTAGCGATAATTATCAAAATGAGTAGTAACGCTGTGCTTACCACTATCCCCTGTTCGCGCGAAAGCAGTGCGTTCCCCTCCCCCCTCTTTTCGTGGATGGAGCTTCTCTCCGAGGGAGAAACCCCCTTAGTTAGGTCAAGGATCGTAGAATACGTTAGATGAATCTGTTAGATTTCGAGTGAAAGTAGAACCTTCGATACGTAAATTTTATTATTTTACAGAGTGCTGTATCACTGATGATTTTTCCATTGTACGTATTCATCGGCTATCTACAATATATTAAAATAAAGTATTTTTCAACTACAGTTAAATTAGTCAGTGACCGTTATTTAATTTTACTGCTATGGATTTATTTACAACATTGATTGTTTCCATGGCTGGCACATTTCATTTTGCTTGATATTAAGATGAGAAACAAAAATTATAATACGCAATTTGTAATAAACATGCAATTCGAAAAGTTTATAATTAAAAAACATAAAGTATTCAAATTCTATTCTGTTCAACAAATTCTTTACCTATAGCAATCGAACAGGTTTTTTCCATTATCATATACAGGATGTCCCCCCAAAAATTGAAATTCGTTTTTTTTTTATAGATATGTAGACAGTGTACATGCAAAAGTGTTCAAAATAAGGTAGAAATTAAGATTATGTTTGTGAAATTTTTCTACTATTAAAGTGTATAGCCAGATAAGCACTAGAAACATGTCTTTCAATAAAATTTCCTGATTTTTCCCCAGATGTGGCTACCTATCTGACAATGTATTTCTCCTATTATCACCTTATAAATATTGATATTTTATGAGATAAAAATGTTTTCTCGATTTTTTTAAAAACTAATTTTCTCAAAAACTACTGCACCGAATTTCATGCCTTTAACTGAGGTTATATAGATACAAAAAATGCAAAACTAAGAATTTTTGTATAATTTTCTGTTTATAAAAACTGTGTGAAATAGCGATAAAAGAAATTACAACAATAAAAATCGTATGTTATGGTTATACGAAAATTACCATTTTCTTGTAAAAAATTCTCATATGTGCACCTATATTATATATAAATGCCGAAAATATGAGTTGGGTATAACATATAAATATTTACAAAAATGTGTGTAAAAATTATTAAAATTCATTTAAAGGCATTATTTCGGGCGGAGCTACTAAAGTTTGACACCCGGAGAATTTTTGGAATAAACACTTACCGATTTGCTTGCTGTATTTTCACAGTTACTTGCTGTGTAACACTTACTTGCTGTATTTAAAATTTTACTGAACTCGTGGGCGTTATTCTCAACGCTATCGATACTGCTTCGATATCAAAAATAGTCTTCGGTCTCATAGACAACAACAGGGAAGAATATTTTTAGTATGGAAACAAACTACATTCTTCGATATCGAAATGTAACGACAGTAATCACAATCAATTTTTAAACTAGCAATTTGCTTTGGTTACCATCATAATAAATGTTTCTGTTTAACTAATGTTAACCGATGCGACCTGAAGCTGAATTGGTGTAGTGAATGCCTTCGTTTTGTTACGATGTCATCTAATAATCGTAATCCAAAAAGCGATTGTCATGGGAGTTTCTTGAATAAAACTTGCGGGTACAGAAAAAAAAAAGGAAAACAGATGAAGAATCTTATTGTTTTGTATGTTAACTGGCTCGAAATTATTAGTTGGAAATATTATATGTGCAAAATGCAGAACTACAAAGGAAACAGTTTCATACTAGGTAAGTTTCCACTACATGTTTTAACTTCACCAAATATTTCCCCCATTCTTACTTATTGTTTGCACCAGTTTATATTCTTGTTGTATTTTCAAAATCGCATAAGTGTAAAATGCTCATCAATGGATATTTAATGAGCATTTTTTTACGGAAGTCTTAATATGGTTTGGAATAATGTTAATAAATTAACAACCTTTCTAACAGAGCTACTTAATTAAAAATTACGAAACTACTTACTCTTATTACTCTTCGTTGAAAGTGTTGAGAATGTTTGAATAAAAGTCATTATAATTACTGTCGTTACATTTCGATACAGAAGAATGTTTTTCCAAGCAAAAATATTTTTCTCTATTGTCTCCGATACAAAACGCTAGTTTTCGATATCGAATTAGTATCAACAGTGGTGAAAAATATGGCCTATATGCTTATTAGTATCCAAGAAACAGCAGTTGACACATTTATTGCTGACTTTATTAAAAAAATTCTTCGGGTGTCGAAGTTGATTAGCTCCGTCCCAAATAAAGTATTTAAATGCATTTTAATAATTTTTACACATATTTTTGTAAATTTTTATATGTTATACCCAACGTGCACTTTCGTCATTTATATATAATATAAGTGCACATATGAGAAATTTTTTACAAGAAAACGGTAATTTTCGTATAACCATAAGATATGATTTTTGTTTTTGTAATATTTTTATCGCTATTTCACACAGTTTTTATAAACAGAAAATTATACAAAAATTCCCAATTTTGCATCTTTGGCATCTATATAACCCCAGTTAATGGCATGAAATTCGGTGCAGTAGTTTCTGAGAAAATCAGTTTTTTAAAAAATAAAAAAAAACATTTTTATCTCATAAAATATCAATATTTATACGGTGATAATAGGAGAAATATTGGGTCGTTCGGAAAGTCGTATCCGTTTGGTAAAGTCAATTGCACCAGAAAATTCTGCCTGGTAACAATTATCGGAATCAGTGTCTAATAATTAAATGATAGAATTTTCCGGTACGGATTTTCCCAAACGGACACGACTTTCCGAACAACCCAATATGCTGTCAGATAGGTAGCCGGGCCTGGGGAAGAAAATCAGAAAATTTGATTCAAAGGCATGTTTTTCTAATGCTTATCCGGCTGTGCTCTTTCAAAAAGGTGAGGCTTTTAAAATATTTAAATGATCCTTCGATCCCATGTTATATTTAGAAAACCTTTATACATGCTTTGACCAGTATATGTATGTTTATTTTTTAACACAAAAGGTAAAATTGATATCAGAAATATACATAGCAATTTTTTTTTATCATTGCATTAAATTATGAGGTGGCGCCGTATGCGGTTTCATTCGGTAGCGTATGGCTAGTTTATTATACCTAGTCACCAGTGGCGTGGCGTGAAAATTTTCGGTGGTCATCGCAATTATTTAAGTTTGTGGTGAAAAATTATTAACTCTAAAATTCAATGGTTGAATGTTCAAAAAAGAAACTTTAAATCTTACCTTCACTTATACATGAACTCCAAATGTTCTGCTAAAACTGGATCGTAGAGTTTTAAAAGCTTATTAAGAGTTTTAAAATATTGCTTGGTCATCGCCGCATCCAGCGATGACCGGACGCCACGCCACTGCTAGTCACCACTTTTATAAATACAGCAGCAGGCGTTCCGAAGTTAAGAGGGTGGCAAGGGGCTTTAGTAGGCATACTGTATACATACTTATATGCATCATTTTTCATTTGTTAGAATTATGTTGGAAGAGAAAAAGTAGGGGGAGGGGTGGCAAAGTGTTAACTGACTCCAAAAAAAAAAGGAGGACGCTCCCAATTCGACGCGTATGTATTTTTTTTTTTATGTATGTTCATCGATTACGCCAAAACTACGAGACCAATTTGTGTGATCTTTTTAATACGTTCCAACAAAGTTGAAAAGTGTTTATGCATTCGGTTTGTCTGTCCGCCTGGCCTTCTGTCCACGCCCTAACTCCTGTAAATAGACTCGGATTTTCATGCAATTGATAAAGGTTATTTAGGGTCACCAAAGCATGTGTGGTATTGTATATGAAGTATGTAAGATTAATAGTTCATTTACAAAAGTATTCCATTATATTATGGTATATGGAGAAAAATCGTTTGCAAAGTATTTTAATAACATTATGCTATTTCAAATGTATTGAAACCGATATAAATAATTGAATTTTACTACGATCACGTTAGAACAGGGCATTGATAGCATTTTTTATTTATTTACAGGGACACACAAAAGAAATCGGTTACAGTACAGTACTGTCTTTGAGTAATAATTGCTGTAATGCACGGTTTAAAATTCGGTATGCGCTTTTAAATTTAATTAATTTTTGCAACTTACCCGTTATATATAAATTCTATACCTCAAATACAGGGCTGCACAAAAGTATTCACGTACCGTTCTCCTTATTAGAGGAAATTGCTGAAGGTAAATTTTCAACTGAACTGTATGCAGTTCTTAAGTGAACTAAATTTTGGCTTGCATGTAGCTAATAGATTCAAACGTACAAATCATAAACAGGGCTGCAATTCGCATAATTTTCCGATTGTGGATGGGGGAACAGCTGAAATTGGGTTCTGAAATGTATTATGCGTTTCCGTAGGGTTGAATTAAACGTAGTATTTTAATTTTTTAAACAGTGCAGTTTTGTTACATTATCCTGAATGTGTTGGAAAGTGTTTCATAATCTCTGCTTGACGCATGATTTTTTCTTACTTGTTAATAATTTGATCGCGGTCAATTCTTTGAAGTTTCGAGATAAAAGAAATAAAATTCGGAATAATAAAAAATAAGAGAGAGAGAGATTTATATACGATAGAGTCTTTTCTGGAGAGAAAAATCTCATTCGGTACGCAACAAATAATGCAAGCGAAATCGGTTACAGTACAGTACTATCTTTGAGTAATAATTCCTGGAGTGTATGGTTTAAAATTCGGTATGCGCTTTTCAATTTGATTAATTTTTTACATGTTATATATAAATTCTGTATCTTATATACAGGGCTACACAAAATAATTAACTTACGAGTCTCCTTATTAGATGAAATTGCTGAAGGTGAATTTCCAACTGAAGTACATGTATTTCTTAAGTGACCTGAATTTTTGCATGCATGTCGTTAACAGATACAAATCTATGTATCGTATACAGGGCTGCTGAAAAAAATTCGGATAATTTTACGATTGTAGATGGGAACAGTTCAAAATAGGTTTTGAAATGGGCTATGCGTTTTCATATGGTTGAATTAAACGTAATATTTAAATTTTTTAAACGGTGCAGGTTTGTTACATAATTCTGAATGTCTTGGAATTATGATTATGATTTTTTCGTTCTTGTTTTAACTGAAAGGGACGCTCTTGAATTTATCCCATTTATACTTCATCAAAATTGGTTTGCTACATTTTTAGAAATTCAACAACCCTCTCACACACATAAAAATAAAATAAAAAATAAAATAAACATCTTTAAGATATTTCCTTTTCAACAATTTTCATAAATTGATGTAGCGATTGTTTGTCGGGATAGTCTCTACCCGGCGATCTCCCTCCCCTCCTCTCTTTATCCGGTTTTGTTTCTGGGATTGTTGTTGGGAAAACCAAAAAGCAATGTTTTAATCTTTAAAACATTTATCCCATAAACCAGCGGTTCCCAACCTATGGGTCGCGACCAACTGGTGGGTCCCGGAACAATCGAGGCTTGTCACAAGATAATATCTTTTATTTCACCTGTTTAAAAAAATATAACAATTTCAACAGCAAATAATATTTAAAGGGAAAATCCTTAATTTCCTTCGGGATGAATATACGAGCAGAATATTCAGAAGTATCTAAATCATCTTCGATGTCCTTGATGGGATTCAACACGACATACTTTTGTGAACGTGCTTTTTCAACTTTACTGTTTTTGAAAAACAAGTACAGAAACAAACATCAAGTAGAAAACGAGTTACGGTTAAAATTAAGCCGTTTTAACCCTGGTGTAGATGTTCTCATCGGTAAACACCATTGCCAAAAATATCACTCATTATAAAGTTATGTTTTGATAACAATCAAATGTATTTTTAATAATCTTTGTAGTTTATGTGTTGTTTTAATTATTATTCCAGTTACACACATTGGGAATACCAATTCTTCTATCCTTCGTATGAAATATTGCCTTTTTCATAGGATAGGATAGCCAATAGCTTAAAGAGGTAATACAACAATTTCCATATTGATATACACCCTTCTAATAGGTAGGTCACGAAATTTTTTTTTTACTCAAATGTGGGTCGCGTACCAATAAAGGTTGGGAACCGCTACCGTAAACAACTAGTAGAAGAAGAAAAAATCGAAATCGTAAAGCGTTTAAAATCACCAAAGATTTCTGCGGTACACTCGCTTCATTTGAAGAACTCTATTTTTATGGTGGAGGGATTTGTACTCTAATACAGGGTGCACTAAAAGTCCCTGGCAAATTTTTGAATTTAATATGAAGCCAAGTAATTGAAGTCGGGTTTTTTTTGGTTAAAATATTTATAATTATTCTGACAACGGACCTCATAGTACTATTTATACCGAGCATTTATAGACAATTGAGTTAAAAATTATGTACTTTTTTTTTCATTTTAGATTCCACGTGGAATTAAAAAAAAATTAAATTACAATTAATTTGAAAATGCAACCGGAATAAATTGTTTAACCCGGGAGAACTCGCTGCGTGAGATTTTCTCTCACAGTCGTACTTTTTTAGGACTCTTATTTAAATCATTTTTCATTTTAATTAAAATTTCAAAATGTTTTTCAATTATTTTACCTATTTTGTGAATAAAAGTACTAAGCCAACCAAAAAAAGTTGATATTATATGAATGTAAAGTAAAAGAAAAGCAATTGGTCATTCTCACTAGCGAGTTCTCCCGGGTTAAGATTTTCCATAAAATATTTCAAGATACTAGTAAAAGTGTACTCACTTATCTGCTTTCATTTTAGTATTTTTATCTATATTAAATTAAATGTATGGCCTCTGTCAAGAGACTTTTTTTTATGATGGTCTTTTCGCTCGTTTGCTCTTTCGCCTAAATTTTGTGGATCTCACGGAATTCTTTTATCTTTTTTTTCTGTACTTTTATATATTGTTAAACTTTTAAGTATTTCATTTACTCTCACATTTCCTTTAGTCATTAAAGTAAAAAAAAATCTTTTCAATGTTGATTAACCACACGTAAACGTTTCTCGCTCATACCTCACATCCTTTATATTGGATGTTAAGTTGCTCCGCAAGTAGTTAATCCAGAACACCATCTACATTGTTCCATTTTTTCATAAAATTTTATTTAATCTGTCATTAAATAGAGCTAATATTACACTTCAAAAAAGTAGTGGCAATCGAACAATCTAAAAAAAACAAAAAACAAATAGCGAACTTGTCTGAGTAAATTGTTTCGGACGGTTGTCAGCCTAGGTCAGGGGCAGCGAACCTTTTCACTTCCGCGTGCCAATTTGTTTCTGGGAAAAGATTTTGCGTGACTATGATGTGCTAACAACCCGCACCCCCCCCCCCCCCCCTTCAAGGTGAATTGGAGTCACCTGACAGGTGGATTTTATTTGCATTTTTGTTATCATTCATTTCCGAAAATAATGACTGGCATACATACGTAGAGGTTAAAGTTATCAGAATGTCAATTTTCATATGAAAAGCGCTATAATCTCATCAATGGCAGTTTTGCTTATAATGCCTGGCATACTTGCCAACTTCCGACTTAACATCCGTAAAATGTGAATTAATTTAAACTAGTTTAAACAAGTTTCCAACCAGAATTAAAAAAAAAAAAAAAAAAAAAAAATATATCAAATGAGGTCACGTAGAAAAAGAAAATTAAATAGCTAATGATACTTCTAAAATATTTCCCGGTAAGAAATCTGTTTAACCAGGATTAAATTAACTCGAATTTTACGGAAGTTAAGTCCGAAGTTGGCAAGTATGGCTAATGAAAATAGTTAGTTCCAATCTTCGATCATAGATGGCGCCACTTGTCCGTATGTTTGTTTTCAGACATGTGTTTTTTCTAATTTTCTGATTAGTTTTGTCGCTGTGACACAGAAATGACGACTCCTGGCGAAAAACTTAATTGCGTATGTTGGTAGATCGAAACTAATCTGGAAATTAGAAAAAAAAACACATGTTTGAAACCAAGCATACGGACAATGGACGCCATCTATGATGGAAATTTAGAACAACTTTTTTCGCTTGAAGAAAGCTTTTCCTAGCGAGAAGCATTTTAGTTTAAACCGCATTCCTGTACGACAATTACTTGATTTAATATTAAATTCTAAAATGTGTCGGGGATGTTTGCGACGACGCCCTGTACATTTGATGCAAATTTTACCTATGCCAAAGAGACGTAATTTTGTAATGTAATTCACTTTTAATCAGCAACTTGTAAATATTTCTACTTAATAATCTAGCTAAATTTAGAATGATTGCGCCTTAATAAAGAAAATAGACTGAAGATTTTCTTCAGTAAATAAATAAATAGAAATGCTTAATTCATCTTTAAAAAGTTAAACTTAAAATAACATTATGTGCAAACTACTTCAAAAATGAGACAATATTTAAAAAGATGTTAAATTACTTTAATATCCTTAGTACTTTCAACTATAAATAATATAAAACGATCATAAAACGAGTAATATTCCACTTCCCTCTATATCCATGTTTTATTTTCCCAATGTTTTCCGGATCTAAAAATTGACTCTTCCACTTTCACTCCTTTCGACACCATCTACGTGAATTTTGAAAATAAGGCGTTAATAACAGTAGTATTTTGTATTTCTCTGACGGAGGCTATGTTTTTATAGTCGAAAGTACTAAGGATATTAAAGTAATTTAACATATTTTTAAATATTGTCTCATCTTTTAAGTAGTTTGCACATAGTGTAATTTTAAGTTGAAGATTTTCTTTTTTAAATGCAACTGAAAATATTTTTAACAAAAAGATAAATATATAAACTAATTAACCGTATTCGAAAGTATTAACTTATGAGATACACAAAAATGATACAACATTCCCATAACATTAAAAAAATATATTCTGCTACAGTAAACTCTCGACCATTCGGCTCGCGACTATCCGGCCCTCCGTACTATCCGGCCCAGTAAAAAAATGAGGAATGTTGCAAGCGGCCGAGACAGGCAGGTTAGCGTCCGTAGAAAAGTGCTAATTCACGACAGGAAGGAGCATTAAGGGATCACAGAATGCAATAGCAGAGACAGATGGGAAGGGAGGGGGCTTAAGGTTTGATAACCTGTTTCGCTAGTTGTGCAACGGATGTTAGCAGGTGTGGACGTTATTTTCCGTTTATCCTGGCTACTTTCGTATAGTCTTTTGAAGTGCTTCGTGTTTATTTATCGAAGATTAACGAAATGGGTGATAAACGAAAAAAGGTTGTTGGGACTATGGAGAAGAAACTACGAGTTAGCAGGAGGAAGTGACGCCAACTGATAATATCTGGGAGAAACAGTCATCTATCAAGGACTTTTCTAAAACTAAAAGCTAAGTTTTAACTCTTTTATCTTATGCATAATTTTTGTATTAATATTTGTGCAATCGTTTATTAATAAACAGTAAAATAAGATTTACTCATTTTTTTACGAATTAGGCTGACGTTTTGCGTTAATATTTTGCTTATTTTGAAACTGTATCTATTGTATATATAAAATTTATCTCAAAATGTGTAACATGCGTTTTTAATATAATGGGGGGGCGGGCAGGAAGTAAGCAAATATTTATAGAACTCCGGCCTATCCAGCTTTTTGTTATCCGGCCTACTCTTCCGCCACGTTAGGCCGGATAGTCGGAAGTTTACTCTATTTCATTTCCGGTTAGTGCTCGCATATATGCAAATAAATAAGGCATAATTAGCTTTAAAAAAAAAAAAAAGAAGAAGATAAATGGCTATAGAATCTAAAGTTTGAATTACACATACTGTCATACGATAAAAATTATTTTGGATAGTTACATTATACATTATTTTTCTGATATTTATGATCGTTGAAATATGCTACCATGTTTCCCTCCAGTATAATATAATTTCATTAATAATTTATGAAAGAAACATGTATGCAGTCTTGAAAAGGCAAGGGGCAGTAAGAAAGCACGGAAGACCTCCCTTTAAAATTTCTTCCCTTGTTTAGGATTTGGAACATGACGTCATGAATGCGTTTCCATGGCAATCTCCCATTCATTAAACCTCGTTTACTTTCTCTTATACAAAAATAATTATTAATCTCGCCCTTTTCAGTTTTATCCAGCTTCAGTGGGAAAAAATTTAAGATTTTGAAAGTAGTTTTTTCCTAATCCTTGTAATAGTTAATAGTTTAAATAAATATCGACATTTGACTAAAAATTTCAATCAATATAAAAATGTTTTCTGAATACATATTCATTGTAACCACGTCTTTGAATTTCTTCCATAAGATAGCAAATGAACTGTATCCGGCTTCAATGAGTAAAAAATTAAGATTTTAAAAGGAGTTTTTTTCTAAATACTTATAGTATTTAATAGTTTAAATAAATATCAACGTTTGACTAAAAATTCCAATCAATATAAGAATATTTACTTAATATATATTCTTTGTAACCACGGTTTCGAATTTCTTCCATAAGATAGCAAATATTAACTATGAGCTATATCCGGCTCCAGTGGGAAAAAATTTAAGATTTTAAAGGGAGTTTTTTTTTCTAAATCCTTGTAGTATTTAATAGTTTAAATAAATATCAACGTTTGACTAAAAATTCCAATCAATATAAGAATATTTGCTTAATATATATTCGTTGTAACCACGTTTTCGAATTTCTTCCATAAGATCGCAAATATTAACTATGAGCTATATCCGGTTTTAGTGGGGAAAAAAATTAAGATATTAAAATTTTTTTTTTTCTAAATCCTTGTAGTATTTAATAGTTTAAATAAATATGGACATTTGACTAAAAGTTCCAATCACTTTAAGAATATTTACTTAATATATATTCGTTGTAACCACGTTTTTGAATTTCTTTCATAATATAGCAAATATTAACTATGAACTGTTGATTTTATTTTCAGTTCCAGTTTTATTTAATTTATACAGGGTGTATCAGTGCAGCGGTTACAAACTCTCAGGACAGATAGAGTACACTTAGACGATGAGAAATCACATAGCAACGCATGGTCCGAAACGCTTTTCTGGCACGGTTGTGACGACACAAAACACAAGAAAGCAAGGACACGTTTACAAAAAATATGTAATTTTAAATTACTAGAAAACAAAACTGGTGTGTGTTCATATATAAAAAGCATATTTTTGAGTAATATTGGTACGTATATGTTACATATCAAAATCTCGATATTTCAAATATTACATGTAGATACATAAAGATCTAGAAAATGAGTCATAAATAATATTAAGACCGGTTACTAATATTAGATTAATTTTTAACACAATTATTCAATTGGTAAAAAATCATAACAGTTGTAAATTTTTTAAGCGGGTGAAAAATTTACAGTGGTTGGGTTTTTTTTTTCATACAGTGTTTACTGTAGCTCCAGAATTAACCTTCGATTTATTCTGTTGAGTTCATTCAGATATCAAACCAGATGCTGTGATCGTTTTAGGTTAGTTGGATGAATTAGCCCTCCAGATTTGTCCGGCATGACTCAGTTGGTAGAGCATTGGCGGCTTCAGCCAAGGCATCCCTGGTTCGAATCCTTGCCCGGACTTTTTTCACCCACTTGGAAAATTACAACCGTTGCTAATAGTTAAAATAGTTTAAGAAAAAGACACTGGCATAGGTGCCAACCTCAAGCTAATCTTCCGTAATACGTGCGTTAATTTGACCCTGGTTTAATACGTTTCGAACCAGATTAAAAAAAAAAAAAGAAATTGAATTAAATACGTTCCACGTAGAAACAATGAATTAAATAAATAAAAATTCATACAATAAATTTTCTGGTTCGAAAGTGGTTAACCTGGTTTAAATTAATCCAAATATTACGGAAGATCAGTGGAAGGTTGGCAGTGTAAGCA
Source organism: Maratus speciosus (assembly GCA_963932465.1). Lineage (NCBI taxonomy): Eukaryota > Metazoa > Arthropoda > Arachnida > Araneae > Salticidae > Maratus > Maratus speciosus. The sequence continues at coordinate 588,209,537 of OZ010792.1, forward strand.
ACTGATAAACATTCATTCTTTATAAACAGTAACAGAATATAGGTTATATATTATACTTTAAATAAATAAAGTTCATGCTTACTTTTTTCAGCAGCGCAGGTTAACTTGTAGTAATGAAACTTGACCATTAAATAAATAAGGCAGCATCATATTTCACTTGATATTTATATCAGGACTTCACAATATTAATACATTTATCTGGACAGAACAGCAGATATTACCATTATAAAACATAATCAACACTCAACTATGAAGAACATCATAGACCATCTTAGAATGTCTATATATTATCAAAACCTATTTCCATGGAAACACGATTGGTCTTCTAGCGGCAGAAAAGAAAAGAGATATGGGGCATTCTCACAATCTTTTGACTTTTGGGGAAAAAAATATGGCGAAATTAAACTTGCTAAAATATCATTTTAATCTGATAGACGAATGCCTTAATGATTCAAAATAAAGTAAAAAGAGTCAGCAGCGAAAATTTTTTTATTTAACTGAGGTTTAAGTTAAACTTGCGAGTTTAATTTTCCTTACCGTTTTACCCCTATAACTTTTTATTTTCTTCTAAATTTTTACTTATAATGAATTTGCATAGTACCCACAGGACATTCAAATAAGAAATAATAAAAATGTAGTACTTTTAATACAGAATTTTTGTATAACATTGTCTTAAAGGGGTGTTAAAGGAGGGACGGTAAGGTAAAAAAAAAGGGGGGGATGGTAATAGGAAAAAAGGGACGGTAAGGGTGGAACGGTAAGGAAAATTACCACCCATTTTTAGGAAAATCATGTTAAGACTAAGTGATAGCCACAATGTTCATTGATTTTTAGAAACAGTTGTTAACATTGGATTAAATTAATTATTTTTTTAAATTTACTTCGAAAAGTGCTTGGGGACGGTAAGACCACCAATAAAGGCACGATCTTGAAATTTATATTTAAATGCTGATTTAAATTCTGCAGTAAATTTCCTGTCAAAGAATTTTAGACATTCTTTCTCTAGCCTACTTCTGCATGAGAAAAACTTGAAAAAAAATTCCGTGGCTGCATCTGAAGTGATTTTCTATATAAGTTTAGCAAGAGGGACGGTAAGGATGAAAAACCCAGGGACAGAGTTCAAAAAATAATATCAACCGTAAAAATATGTGCAGGTTAATTTTTTGCTACATATTTATATAAAACAATTGTCCCAGTTTTGGAAAAAAATTACATCGAATTACTTTTATTGAAACAATTTTATACAGACAGCTCCAAACTTAAAAATCAGCATCAGAGACACGGGACGGTAGATCAGTAGATGAGATTTTCCTGGTAATTGGACCCCCAACATCTTACAAAACTTATTTATCTCGTTAATATTGTTATGCAATCATACAATGGGATGTTCCCCAGTATATGAAATTAAAAAAAACACAAAAAAGTGTATTAAATAAAAAATTATTATTCAGGGACATGAAAGTCAAAAGATTGCGAGAATGCCCCATATACGAATCGTTAGATTACATAATAAAATAAAAAGGAGTATTTTACAACAGGCAGCTATGCACTGAGCACTTATAACTCACTTATTTATGTTTTTTACATTTCACTTATTAAGATAATTGACGACCCCAGAAGCCAAGGAGGATTCCTTTTCAGGTAAAGAAATATAAGTGATTTTCTAATTATGTGTTGTGTTTTAGAGATCAACCACTTTTGCCGAATAATGATCAATATTGATTAATTATAAATTTAAAGAAAATTGCACTCTACTTTTTTCACATTTAATGAAATGAGAGTTCAAACACCACCGTGCAACAAACATCAGTTTACTATTTCAATTCAGTCAATTATTATTGATGTTCAACTTTAACGTCAATTATCTTTGAACTCAATTTACTCCAAATCGACATTTTGTCACTTGTACCCCTTGCCTTCAGATGTCCTCAATTACTAATTTTTTAACTTATTAAAAGGCAAAATTTTGATGAAAATCGATACGAAATTCAGAAAAAAATTTCTAAAAAATTAACTATTCAAAAGGGATTTAAAAATCGATACACAGATTTATTTGAAATAGAGTTTTAAGTGATTAAAATGTAAAATCGAGGAAATATCTCAAAAATTAAGACACGTAGATCATTTTAAAACTTCGTTAAAATATATATATATATATATGTTCAATGTGCATTGTTCCATGCTCATTAAAAAAAATGTTATTTATATGTAATTGAATAAAAAAAAAAAATCGATGATTGTTTTTTATTAAAATCTATAGAATTTAATTTGACTTCATTTTTAAAAGCTGAATTTATGAAAAAAACGAAACATTTTTTTCTAACTTTTATTTTTATGTATAAAAGGCTTAAACGCACAACTTGAAGAATAATAACTACTCGCAATAACCATAAAAAAATTGATTATCTCATGGACACTGTAAGATATGTTAATCAAAATTTGCATACTGATAACACTATAAACATTTTTTTTTTGTAATTTTCAAATAATAATAATAACTAGCTTTTTAACCTGCTCTACGCACAGAAGTTCATGTTCAATAACTATTCGATTTAGAAAAATAATTTTCTACTACTGCGCATTTTTTAAAAATGAAATTTAATTTATTATGTTGCTATGGCAGCAGACGATAAAACGATATATTTGGAATGAGGTAATAAATAGAATAAAAAGATTTGTTGATGTTTGTGTTAAAATGTTTTTCTTTATTTTTTAAAAAAAAGGTAATCAATCATTAAGCGCAATGAAATAATCTCTAATTATTTGCTTGCGAGGTAAAATAATTATCATAATACTCGCTACATTTACATAGTATTGCAGCGTGGCGTACGTAATATGTATATCTCATATTGCAGTAAACATCTAGAAGTGGTTAGAACTCGCGCGATTACGGGTTGAACATAAAAAGGCAAAAATTCGTCAAAAACAGTAAAAAAAAAATATCTATTTAAAAATTTCGAATTTTTTGCCCCAATCGTTCATGGGCAAATTTCCCCTACCAGCAACCCGTGTGCCAAATTTCGTATCCCTGAGCCCTATGGTTTCCGAGTTTTTGAGGTTATATAGATACGCGCACGGATTTTAGTATGGTAGATAATGATAATAATAATAATAATAATTAGTAAATAAAAAAAAAAGGTTTATTTTGTTGGTCCACTGTGTCCTTAATGGGAGCCTGTCTGCTTCAGTTTATCCATCAACATTCTAATTTTAATTAAAATGTCTAGAAACGCGAATAAATATTTTTTTTGTCAGTCAAAAAAAAAAAAAAAAAAAAAAAAAAAAAAAAGTCCGTGGTTTAGCCTAGATTCCACAGATTTTTTCCTTCGCAGATTTGAGGAAATTTTTTCGGCGTTGACAGAACACAGTTTTTTTGAAAATGAGTGGAATTTTTTTCAGTAATTTATCTCAAATGTCTTAATTGAGAAATGGGATTTCAAATGGCGTTAAACAGTTACGAGTTCATGAAAGTCAGATAGTCATTTTCGTGAAATGCAATGTTATTTTTTTTTTACACATCGGTGTAATTTTGTTATTTTTTGTCCAAAAAAAGAAAGAATATTTTAAAATCTATAGTTATATGTTATTTAAAATCTGTTTTAAGATACAGTCAAACTTGGTTAGTACGAGAAGCAAGATAACAAAAATTCTCGCATTAACTCTTAATATCCTTGATGGTAATAAAAATCTTAGAGACACACATAATTAACCTCATTACCAGTATTACTTACGCTAATAATTGTCTCGATGCTAAAATTAATTATAATCATAGCTTCCGATCAAATAATAATAATAAATAAAAATAAATAATAAATAATATAAATAAATAAAAGATAAATAAATAATAATAAAAAAGAAATAGTACATAAAAAATAATAAAGAAAATAAAATAATAACGAAAATGAAATAAAGAAACAATAAAAATAAAATAAATCTAAAATAAAATAAAATTAATAAATAAATAAAATTAAATAACCTTTTGATAAGAATAATATTTTAACGCGTTATGAGCATTTTTGTACAGCCGCAGGTAAGAGCTTTTTCAGACACGCCCATTAAAAACACCGCCTCTGACAGGTCTCCAGTGATCTGGGAATTTATTTGAAAAACACCTATCTCTTTTTTCTTTTTGTCATTGTTTCAAGACCTCAGGATATCGGAGGGGGGGGGGGGTCTCTTTGAAGGTTTAAATTCTGTCTGGTAAAACTGATAAATAACTACATTTTGTCAGACATTTGTAACATAGAAATGTTATCGCTAAGAGAGGTTTCATAAGAATGTTTCATAAGAAAGGGATTTCTTTCGTAATTTTACTTTTCGCTGAAAATCACATTTAAATGACCAGATAATGTTGAGAATTTATTGAATCACATGACTGTGGGCGGAGTTTTGACTGTCTCTCACGCCGTTACGTAATAATCCCAAACTGGCGAGAAAACTATTTTTTTTTTTTTTTTTTGTTAAGTATGGAATAAATTTTATATCGAAAATAGAGTTATTCTTGATTTGCTCCCCTAAAATTCTCATAATATTAATATGTCTTATTTAATTGTTAAATATTTTTAATTGTTGCGTTTACATTTGTTAATAAAATCAAGAAAAGGCATCAATACTTTATATTAAATCATTTCAACATGACATCTGAATCTTGAAATATAGTTCTTCTATTACTTTCGAATTCATGGAAGTTTTCTGTTTATATTATATTAGATATAACTTGCTCGTATTCCCGTGCTCCTGCTTTTTAAGCTCGTAAAAGTGTGAAAATCTAATATATTGGGTCGTTCGGAAAGTGGTGTCCGTTTGGGAAAATCAATTCTTACCGGAAAATTCTATCATTTAATTGTTAGACATAGGATTGCGATATCTGATGCCTAATAATTACCGGGCAGAATTTTCCGGTACGAATTGATTTTCCCAAACGGACACGACTTTCCGAACGACCCAATAGTTTAAATGATGAACTACTCTTAAATTGCGACATGTGGTTTCTAACCTTTTATCTCCCAAGTTATGAATTCATTAAAATTTCATCTTTCAAAGAATTTTTTCTTGAATTTTCGAAACTACATTAGAAAATTTACACAATCATTTAATACATTTTAGAAGGATTTTACCAATTAAAATTAATTTATTAAATTTGTGATTATAGGGATTTTGTGCCATATTTATAACTCCACTTAAATTTTTTATTTCAAATATTACTTTTTAGTATTTTGTAGAGTTAGGAAATGTACAAATATAATGTTCTTACAATAGAAATATTTCCGAACTGACACATCCCCCACCCCCTTCTCCCAATCTTTCAACGTCAAGAAAGTTAAAAAGATGCAAAGCCAAAAGAAATCACCCTTTTAAAATGTTTTTGTTTCGTTCAACCCATAATGCTTTTGAAATAAAATAAAGTAAAGTATCTATAACTCATTCTAAACTGTATTATTACTAATCGATGTAATATAGGAATTTTATTATGTGTTATTTTAGTGGTACTTTAAAGTACCGTCGGGGCATTAAGAGCTAACCGTGCTCACGTGATAGACGTCCTCGTATTAACCCTTTCCGGCACGGGCAATTTTTGTTGTAAAATGATGAAATGATTGACTGACACCGAAATTTTAAAAGGACTTTTTTAGAAATTAAAAACAAGTAATTTTAACTAATCATTGTTAAAGCAAAATTTTACTAAAATATTCTTGGTGCCGTTCGTAAGTTTGGAATTAAAATTAGGTATCCCGACCCGGGCACAGTGTGCCGGAAAGGGTTAAACTAGTTCAATCGATTGTATTAAAGTAAATTCTCTTAAATCCGCATAGTTTAGGATGAAAGGTTGTGCAGATTTTAAAGTTTTGTTGATTTTAGACCACTATTTTAAAAATATATAATTTCATATAAAAAAAAAACAACGTCCGTGAATTGGACATACATAAATTGTTTGCATTTCGTTACAATACGTAAATGTCTGCTTTGGTACGCCCATTTACATACAAAATAAAGAAATTTCCTTTATCTAACGTAAAAATTAACCGAAATCCCCCAGACTATAGCTGCATTTTCGTCGAATCACATGTTCAATTGTGCTAAGAACTGTTTCCTAAAAATCTGCACAAACTTTGCAGTTATGCAAAATAGCCAAGAACTACGAATCAGGTGAAAACTGCGTGTGAAGTGTTGCGCTATCGTATATAAGTGTGCGCCCGTTAGCCGAGAGTTCACTAACTCATTGAGGGGCAAGCAATTACGTTTGTGACATGCTGAATTCCCACCGGAATCTTTTAAAAATTCTATTTCAAAAACGCTTGTGTACAAGTTTTACGAAGGCAATATATATCAGGGGAACAAGTTCATCGTGAATTATTTTTTGCCGAAAATATCTTTAAACGATCTATATACGATGTTCTACAACGTTACTAGAAGGAACCCCCGTCCAAAAGATAACCCGGATCGGGTAGGAAGGTCCAACAACTCACCAAGCCAAAGTTACAGCAATTGAAACGACTGTTTCTCAAAAATGGCCGAGTATTAATCCATCCCACGTCTTCCAAATTCAGTGTTTCACCCGGCCACCTACATAAGACAGTCACCAAGAAGCTTAACATCAAATATCACAAGAAAAGGGTAGTATAAAAACGAACAGAAAAGCAAATGGTTGCTGCGAAAACGAAGTGTGGTCGCTTGTTCAGAAAATTCTCTGATCGAGCATTCATCTTGGACGACGAGTCATAACCCACGCTCACTCACACCAATTTTAACGATAATGGTGGCTACACATCTGAATCTGCCGGACACAACCTATCTTCTAATTCTCCACTAACGCGAAATTCAAAGACGAGATTCTCATTTAGATTGCGGTGTGCCCGAAAGGCCTTCATCCATCAAAGTGCCGCCCCTTCATCCGAAAGTTCGGTTTCGCCGTCGTCTCATCCCCTACATCCGTAGCAAATACAAATGTGGTGCTTACGTCTTCTGGTCAGACTTGCGCAGCAATTATTACTTCAAAATGGTTCTCAGCCACGTCCGCCAGCAAAAAATCTCTTTCGTAGAGTAATCCGACAATCCGGCTAACACTCCCGAAATTTGACCAGTTGAGTGGTTATGAGCATATCCTCAGTCCAAAGTATATTCTAAAGACTGCAAAGCAGATAACATCCAGAAATTAATCAATCGAATCAAGTACTGTCGAAAAATTATGGACCTAAATTCTGTACAATATCTAGCAAGTACACCAAAATTAAAGTCGATAATGTCCAACGAAACTGATTAATTGAAACCCGATAGCAAATTTAAAGAGTAATGTGGTTATTAAAGTTACCTTACAGTGCCCATTTGTGTTTTTTGTCCCGTCTTTTCATAGCTTTCTAGTCAAGAAAATTTTGTGCGGATTTCTAGGAAACAGTCTTGTGCTACGTAGTACTTTTTCGTATGACTAATAGAAACGGTATTTTTTAGTATGTCCCCTTTATCTAAAGACGGAAATCCGTTTTACCCCTTGAGGGGCAAGTAATTGTGTTTCCGTAATGTCGAATTCACACCGGAATCTGCGTAAAGATTTATTGTAAAATAAGGAAAAGTAATTTTACTACTTTCTTCCACCAAAGTTAGAAAAGTAAAATTTAATAAAAATTTTCTGGTGCAAGTCGTCATTAATCATAGGTGGGATAAAATATATCCCACCGCCCTTCAAGGGGTTAACTGAAAAAGCTTTTTAAGTACTGGAATCCACTGACATAGAGTAAAGTTTCGCTAAGGCGGAATATTGTATATGACGGCAAATTTTCCGGATCACGAGCGATTCCGTTTTTTGCTGTAATTATTTTTAACTTTCCAACAAAGGTGACAGATGTTTATGCATTCCGTTTGTCTGTTCGTCTGGTCGTCTGTCCACGCGGTAACTCACGGAAATATACTCATTTTCGGCACTCAGATTTTCATGCAATTGAAATATATTAATGATACTTACCATAGCATGTTCGGTATTGTATATAAAGTGTGTATTAATAATAGTTACCGTATATACTCGCGTATAAGTCGACCCCCTAACTTTCGAATGCAGATTCTGGAAAAAATCAAAAACCCACGTATAAGTCGACCCCTAACTTTTTGCTTCAATTTTGCACAAAATCAAACCAAAGATTTCACTTGCCAATGCAAAAAAGGTAGTAAGTTAACAAAAACAAATCATTGAAATTTTTTCAAATGATAAATTATTGTTATTTGTACATTCTATATATTATTTTTCTATTCATACACATAAAATGCTATATTTTTGAAGTATTCGAAGTTTTTGTTTTTGCTTTTTTATCTGACTCGCATATAAGTCGACCCCCCCGAATTTGCTTACCGAAAATTGTCAGAAATTCCTCGACTTATACGCGAGTATATACGGTAATTAATAATCGGCATTTAACTAAAGCTGACAATTTTCATACATTCTCCGTGAAAGGGCGGAAACTGCTTCAAATACTTGAAAAAACTCTTCTAATCACCATGGGTGTTCCGACATTGCTCCCACTACTTTTTACGTTTTTGAAAAAATGCTTTTTAAGAATGTTTAATCCATTAAAAATTACGTTTCTGAATTAAAAAAAAAAATGTTTTTAAAGAAAATAAATAGATAGATCTAAATAAGCTGTGAATTACGTATGGAGAAGAAATATTTTTATATTTTAACAGTTATTACATGCACAAACTTCTGTGACTTCTGTAACCGCATGCTTTTTTAAAAGTTCATTGTTAAGACAAAAATATGCTAAGACAAAATCAAAAGAAATCATCAAAAGCATGTTAAAAACCTAAAAAGTATGTTAACCCTTACCATTCCTTTGGCTCCGCTGCGGAGACATTATCAGTCTTTGCAAAATTTGTTTTTGGTACCAGTAATAATAAAAAAAAAAAATACCTTATTTAATCAGAGCATTTTTGAAATTCTTTAGTTGAAGGAAACTTCTTTTTAAAAAGTGGTGCCGATCGAATAAAATTTGTGTAATAGGCTTTAAGGGTTAAAAAGCTGTCTTTCGGCTAATTAAAAGTAATTACTTAATTCATTTTAAAATTTCAAATAAAATAAATTTGAAAATAAATATTTTGCCATACAAATTTAGCAACTGTATTTATTCTTTTCTCGTCAAAAAAAGAAAAAAAAAGCAAACTTTAACTTACACTATGTGAAAAAGTACTTAAAAGATGAGACAATATTAAAAAAATGTTAAATTATTTTAATACCTTAGTACTTTCAACTATAAAAAAACATAGTCTTCGTCAGAGAAATATAAGAAATACAATTGTTATTGACGTCTGATTTTCAAAATTCACGTAGATGGTGACGAAAGGAGTGAAAGTGGAAGTTAATTTTTAGATCCGGAAAAACATTGGGAAAATAAAACATGGATATAGGGAAGTGGAATATTACTCGTTTTATGATTATTTAAGCAAACTGAGCCAAATTCTGGGTATGTTGTAGGATAAAACGTCATTGCAAACAGTATTTTCTTTAGTAATAATTTCTGTTGATTTGCGAATGATTAAATCATGATAAGGCAAAAAAAAAAAAAAAAAAAAAAAAAGAGAAAGAAAAAAAAATGAAAAAAAAAGCAATTTAACAAATTACAATGACCATTTGGAAAATGATTTTTTCAAAGACTAAAATTTAAGACATAAAAAATCGCACGGAGTTGATCATACATTACGTATGCCATGAATTAAACATTAACATTCCTGGACCCATCATGAACAAATTTTAACCTTTAAAGTTCCGGCCTCTATTACACAAATTTTATTCGATCGGCACCACTTTTTAAAAAGAAGTTTCCTTCAAGTAAAGAATTTCAAAAATGCTCTGATTAAATGAGGTAATTTTTTTTTTGATTACTGGTACCAAAAACAAATTTTACAAAGACTGATAATGTCTCCGCAGCGGAGCCAACGGAGTGGTAAGGGTTAAAAGAAATTTCAGTTTTGCAATTTTCGGTACTGGAAATTTTTAAACTTCTACGGAGCTTGTCATACATTACGTACGCCATGGATTAAACATTAATATTCTTGGACTAATTTTAAATGAAATTTCATTTTTAAACTTCTAAACATCCCACAATATTACTTTTTACACCGTCGTATAAAGAAAAAAATTACTTTTAAATGCAATTTGTTTGAAATCTGTATCTCAATTTGTTTCTGAGTTATTAAATTTTTTTTTTGTAGTTTTTATTACTTTTCTTTCATAGTGGTAACAGAAGTATCCATCTCTGTTGAAAGTAAAGGGAAAATACACATTACTGTATAGACCAATCAGAAAACGAATAAAATGTGGGATTTAACTAATAAAACGCTTCAGATATGTTTTTGATTTCCTACCCTGACCGAGGACAATAACCATTTTTCCAAATGGTTAAAAAAAATGTCTACGCTTGAAATGACATAGTTTCTAGATGATCGCGTGCATTTTTTACTACAGTCTTAAAATCCTGTCTGCTTCTGTTTACCCCACACATTCCGATCGTCTAGAAATATGAATGAATAAATTTTTGTCCCTCTAACTAAACATTCCCAACCTCAATCAAGATTCCACGTATGTTTTGCGCCATAGATTTTGAGGAATGCTCTTCTGCATTGAAAGTGCTCTGCTTTTTAAAAATGCGTGGAATGGGAATGTTCTTTGGTAATTAATCTCACATGCCTTAGTTGAGAGATTAGATTTAAATTGGCGTTAAAGGTTAACAATTCATGTAGATAATCGTTTTCGTTTAAACACTGTGTTTATTTTTTTATAGGCCGGTTTAATTTCGTTCTCTTTAATTGACTAAAGCAGAAAGTTTTCATATCAATCACAGTGTTGAATTTAGACATTTTTCTCGGGGAGGGATTTCTGCTGCTCCGGGGAGACATTTTAGAGATCCGCTGAGGAAATTGCACTTTTGTCCATTAAAAAGGAATAAAATCTCAAACCTTACGGGTGTGTGTGGGGGGGGTGATTTTAATGTTCCGAGGGGAAATGTACATGAATGGGTCACTCCCTGAATTCACTGAATTTAATTAATTTTTCAACTACTTCCCAAAAGTGAAATTATTGAATATTAAAGACGTGAATTATCACTTTGACAACTAAGCGTAAACCAACAGAGTGAAAAATGTTCAAGCCGGGAATCGAACCCGGGCCCCTGGAATAGCGCTCCAGTGCTCTACCACTAAGCCACGAGGACTAAGGGAACTACCGTAGCAGCTGCGGTAGCAGTCTTACCAACTTATGTGAGTGAGAGATGCCAGGCTGGGCATCATTCTCGTGGCTTACCCGGGGCCCAGGTTCGATTCCCGGCTTGGACATTTTTCACTCTGTTGGTTTACGCTTAGTTAGCAAAGTGATAATTCACGTCTTTAATATTCAATACTGAATCACACGTTACTCAGACGCATGCGCAGATTTCGGTAATTTTTAATTGGTTACAAGATTCCTTTTTTATCGTTGACCTATAGCCAGTCTGGTGGACTTTTTATTCCGAAATTCCTAATTTACACCAGAAAATTTTGAATAAAGCTTTTATTATGATTATCATTGTTATTCACGAAATATTTATCATTTTTCAAATAAAAAATTACTATTTAATATTTCTGGTACATGTTCGGAAATTCTCAATAAAAAATCCTACACATTTGAAACACTGCCAAACAGCAGCCAATTCATAAACCTTTTGTTTTAGAGAGTATATTTCCAATTTAAAAAATGTTAGAAAGTAGTTTCATCATAAGAAATTCTATTTACACCAAAATGCAGTAAACTTTGCCTAAGGCGGACTCTATGAAAGACGGAAACCCATTTAACTGGGAAAGCTTTTCAAGTACTGGAATCCGTAGACTTAGAGTAAAGTTTCGCTAAGGCGGAATACTGTATATAACGGAAACTTCTCTGGATCGCGATCGATCAGAATTTTTTGCTATAGTTATTTTTTAAAATGTTACGAAATTCATATTTTTACACCAACACTGTATCCTATACGTTTTATATTGAAAAATTTTCCCCATGTTCTACCATGAAAGACAGTAAAAATTTCATTTTTGTACTACCAAAACGTATCAAATTGTGACACTTTGATTAACCCCAACTTTCAGCATTTTTTGGCTCTAAAAACGCGTTTTTCCGTTTAAACAGGGAGTCCCAGGATTATTGGTGCAAACTTTAAGGGAAGGTAGGGGACATCACAAGGAAGGATTTGCATAGCAACCCATGGTCGGAAACAGCTTCGTTCGCCGTTAGGTGGCGTTATTCACAAGACCCACGCTCTTGGCCACCACGCTCTCCTGATTGAAGCAGCATAGATTTCTTTATTTGGGGTGCACTGACAAGTGCTGTGTACGCAACGCATGTGGATTCCGATATGGATCTGGTTGCAAGACTCATCTGTGCTGCTGCGGATATCCAACAAAATACAGGTGTATTTGAGAGAGTCCGCCAATCCGTGGTCCGACGGAGTAATACATGCATCGCTAGCAATGGGGGAAACTTTGAACTTCTTTTGTGACATTTTCACATGTCATCAACTTCGCACATGTAATATCTTCGATCAATAAATTATTTCAAATGATCTTGTGTTCAGATGATCTTGGTGGTCTTGTGTTTCTTCGTTTCTTGTACCTATCATACTACTTTCCCATGACGTTTCCGACCATGGGTTGCTATGCACTTCTAAATCCCTGTGATGTCCAAAATTCTCCTTAACCCTTTCCGGCGTGGTGTCTTTAAAAAAGGACACCTAATTTTAATTCCGAAACTGACAAACGGCACCAAGAATATTTAACTAAAATTTTCCTATTATAATGTACATGAAAATAAGCAAGTTCATATTTTCTAATAAATTCGTTTATAAATTGCGGTGTCATTCCATTATTTCATCAGTTTATCAACAGAATTACTCCGGGCCGGTAAGGGTTAAAGTTTGTTCCAATAATCCTGGGACATCCTGTAGATCTACTTGACGCAATTCAGGATTAATAAAAGTGTCATTAGCAGCAAATGGTAAAAAGTCACAAAAATGAACTTAAAAAGCATTATTGCTTGTTAACCCTCTCGCTGCGTAATTCTTTTATCAAAATAGCTTCAGAAATTGCGTATTTAACCCCTTCGCGACGAGCGTCTTTTAAGAATTTTTATTCTTTTGTCGACAGCTTTTCAAAAAAAAAAAAGTTTTTGTCTAATTTAATCGGGAAAATGCTCTGGTTAAATAAGGCAAAATTTACAATAAAAAAATAACTGGTGGGAATAATCAGGGGGGGTTAATTAGACGGAAAAATGCATCCCAGAGGAAATCTCGGGTTGTGCAAATTTTGCTACTTTTACGTTGCCCGAGGAAATCTCGGGTTGCGCAGCGAGAGGGTTAAGACAAAATCCAAAGAAATATTTAAATATTGCTGTGAATCCTTTCTGGAACAAAATACTACTGTTTCTAAAATGTTCAGATGTTTGAATGACACCAGGATTTACATAAAACAATTATTTTAAAATAACCAAAAGCATTTCTTCACATATACTATAAATGCAAAATTTTCTTCCAAAATTCTGGTGCCGCTGTGTTATTTGGGGATTAAAATAAAGTGCGATATGTAGGTATATGCAGGCATATATGCAGCATCGTCTGAAAAATAAAAATAATGTTTAAATGTAAAATGTAATTTTTTGCGCCCCTTAAACGAATAAAAAAACATATAAATGTATTTTTTTTCCATTGTTGAAGGAATAAAAAAGACACTTGAGTCATTGAGATAAAATTTATTGTGACATAAAATATTCCACATTTTCTCAAAAACTCGCATCAGATATACTCTACCATACTTTATACTGGTATTTATTTTTATATTTCAAAAATGCATCGTAAATATACGATTTCAGTCACGTATTGCTAAAAGTTGCTTCGAATTTCCAAATTCTTTGCTATCCTAATTAACTTCCAGATAATACATTCTCCTGCATCTCGCATCTTTCGCTCAGGATAAAATGTTTGTCTTTTCCCTTACAGTTTCGCAGCTTTTACCATATTTCATTCCAAATAAAAACTTTTAATTTTTTTTTATCAAATAAGAGAGGGTTTCTGCATTTTTACAAAACAACACCTCAACACTGATTAGTAAAATTTCAATGTGCAGTCTCGTTTTTGAATGTTTTGCTAACTGATGTACATAGGACGAGGGACCTTTGAAATCAATTTTTTATTTTTGTACATTTCAATTTAAATATTATTCAAGGGTACATTATATGCATTACGGCATACATTTATCACTTTTTTGGGGGGGGGGGGAGGAATTTTTCGTAATATTTTAGAACTTTTCAAAATGCCCCATGCGAACTGAATATCAGTGAAAATCCCCAATATTTTTTTTTATACAAGTTTGGTTTATACTATATATAAATAAAACTGTGCATCAAATTTTACATATTTGAATACAGAGGTTTGAAAAAAAATATTTTCTAAATTTTTTGAAATTTTGAGCCTCAAAATTTGAAAAAAATTAGAAAATATTTTTTGTGATGCCACAATTCATATAATGTACCCTTGAATAATATTTAAAGTGAAATTTACAAAAAATAAAAAATTGATTTTAAAGGTCCCTTGTCCCCTTAAAATTTCAAGCATTGTAATGTTTCACAAAGCTTCTTAATTTGTAATCGTGAAACACATATTATCAAACCGAACTTTTAGAAGGACATTTTTTGTCTCAGTAAATGTAAAGAGATGAAAACAGTTGTTAGTACGCTAGCAGCTAAACAATGTTCGGCCCATTGTTTATATCTGTTGCATTGTAGCCAATATTATCAACATTAGTATAAAATGTTGCTTCAACATTGTGGTGGTTGCATATTCGCAATATTTCACAGACACCGAGAAGAAATATCGTGCCTCTCCATTGTAAACATTTCCACTGTAAAGAAAATATTTCCTGTCCCTTGCAAATATTTCTAATCCAGTGCAAATATTTCTTCAATATTGCCTCTCCATTGGACATATTTCCAACGTCATGCAAATATTTCAGCAGTATTGGTCTTCAATATAAGCAAAATTTGTTTTCTACTAGGGATATTTCAATCTTACAAAATTAGTTATATTCTGTCAGAAAAAGCGGTACTTGCGTAGTATCCAGCCCATATAAATATACCGATAGAAATTGTAAATATTTAAATATGTCAAATTAATTTGCAATTATAATTTAATGCGTTATGTACACACACCTTGTATCTATATATCTTACATGCTTATATACACCTTGCAACGTGCGTATACTTTACAACGTATACACTATATAGCTATATTCATATAGAAATTTACAAGCGATATAGTATACTTTGTTAGACAGACTAATATATATGCCATACACGTGTTAGTACTTAATAATAAAGATATACAACGGACAAATCTATTATCCTTAAATGCATGAATTATTCTTTTAGAATTCTGTTTTTTATTTTTATATTAAGGATTAGACACCAGAAATCTTAAGATGGATTTTTAACTTTATTTAGTAGCACAATTTTATAACTTGCAGTGGAGTAATATTTCTATATAATTATAGTGGTTGTAAGAACTTAATTTATGTATTAAAAATTAAATAAAAAGTTGATGGAAATTTACATCACTATGCATTTAAGGGTTAAAAAGAAAAAAAATAGGACTTTGAGTATATGTATAATTTTTCACACTCAGTGTTGTCGTATCTAGTGGATTTTTTATTTAGAAATACTGAATTCATACCAAAAAAATTTGAATAGCAATTTTCTTTTATTTTATTTATGGAATTCTTATTTTCTTACAAAACAAAAATAACTGTTCAAACATACTGGGGAAAATTCGGAATTCCTAGATAAAAAATCAGCCATATGCGGTAACACTGTTCACACCATCGTAACCTCCTATTCAAAGATGTTAAAAAATGTTGGCCGAGAATTTGATCTCATGTCTACAAATGGCTTCCGTTATTTCAGTGTTCATCTACAGCCCTCCACCCCCTGAATACTAGGGCTGAGCACTGACACAAAATGGCGGCGACTGTAGGCGGATTTTGTTTAGCGTTTGCACGGTCCCTTGAATTTCAGTGCCAATAATTTTTTTAAGTTTATTCCAGATTATTTTTCTGAGATTCTATAAGTCAAAGAAAACTTTTGTAAAATACTGGTGTCTAAAATCAGCGGACCGTACAAACGCTTAAAAAAATCCGCCTACGGCAGTCGCCATTTTTGTGTCAGTGCTTAGACCTAATATTGAGGAGGTGGTGTACAGCCCCCTCAATACTCGGCTTATGCGCTAACACAAAATGGCTTCTGTCGTGACTGGATTCTTTTCAGAGTTTATACGGTTATAAATTGAATAGCCGTATTTTCTAAAATAAAATACTGGTATTCTTCGCTTTTTTCTTTGGCAATTAAATAAAGCGAAAACTATTTAAAGAAAATTCTGATATTAAAATTCAAAAGACCTTACAAATGCTGAAAAAAAATCTTCCTTCAACAGCCGCCATTTTTATGTGAGTGCGTAGACCAAGTATTCGGAGAAATGTGGTCGGTACAAGTTTCAAACTACTGCTTTTGTCTAGTGTTTGGATCTTTTTCTTTGTATAAAATACTGATAATAAAACGAAACATCTTTGTCAGTCTAGAGACACACGGAATAAGAATAAGCTACGATTTTCGGTATTCTGAAAACGAATTTGAATCTGAAATTGCTGTATACTATTTCTGATACAAAGGGTTTCATGACACTTTGTGCATATTTTTTGAGACTTGGTTTGAATTGAAATTTCCAGAATAACAAAACGTTATACTTTCCAATTACATTTGAAATTTCCAAAAGTATATTTCATCTATAAGAAAAATACTTTAAAAATAAAAGAGCTTTTTAAATTTCTTTTGGAGTATTTGTTACATAAAATCTAAATAATTTTCTAAAAGCTGGGAGATTTTTAGAACAAAACCCATCCTTTAAAATGGTTGAATAAAAATGATTGTCAGTAAGGATTTTAACATGTTTAATATTGCATTCCGTTTCATGTTATTCAATTTTTATTATTTTTTTAAAAATAACGAAATATCGACAACGAAGTATAGTCGAAATCAAAAATTCCCAAAACTCCTGTTGAGTATGTGTTTAAGTTTAGAAAAATTCTTCATTGTCAGCTAAAAACTTAACACAGACAAAAATTGTCCGAGAAGTATATTTACTTTCAGTTGTCTGGGAGACTTCCACGCAATTTTGTTCTGAATAAATATTTTGTTGTATCTTTTTAGTTCCAAATTTATTACAGTTACGTTTGAAAGGAATAAGAAGAGAGCTTCTATTTTCTTTTTACTTTATCACTAAAGGCATATTTTTTTTTTTGGCCGAGTAAGGGAAACTATAAAACTATTTCTTTTTATCTGTTTTAATCGACTTTAGTAACAAAAGGATATTCAATTTAACTGTTACTCTAACTAATAAGCATTTTATACATCTTATATTTCGACATATAAGTTTATTAACACTACACAGCCTGCTTGACGCACTTAAGTGTCACTTATAAAACTATCGTTAAGAAATTCTAAATTCTTCCCAGAAAGTTTCAGCAGTTAGCTTTTATTGCAATAACGTTAGGTATTTCGTGAGTAAATTAGAACAATATTAGTATTAAAACTTTTCTGGTGTGAATTATAAATTTTTGAATAAAAAATTCGACAGGTTTTGCAGCACTGTTTGCGGCTTGTATAGATTTAAGAACCATTGGAAAGCATAAATCGTATAGTAGTGCCAACTACGAGTATTTTACACTAGAGGATTGTTACATACTTTAATTTTTAGAAAAATATGAAGATATTTATAAAGTGAAATTTTGAACAAATTCATTATACTTAATTTGATTTTAACAAAAATCGTTAAAGTCCGGGAAGCAGCGTCAGTTTTCTTAAACCAATTTTAACGTCGATGCTTTGGGTATATATTATACATTAGATGGTACCCATAAAGATAATACTAGTAAGCTGGAAGACCATCGTGAGTGTTGCCAGAAAAACGTGGCACATCCCGGTGCGATGTGACATGAATGAGAACCCGGTTACTGATGGTGCACCAAGTAGAGATAACATCAATAATGATCAAATGATCATTAGATATAAGATCTTAAAATCTCAGACATTCAAATAAAGACTCATTTCAAAAATTGATGTAATTTAGAATAAAAGAAAAAAGATGCTTAAAAACACAAATTTTAAAGCTGTGTATTTTTTTTTAAAGTGAGTTTTAATATTTCTCTGTAAGTTATTAACGTATATTTTCAAAGATTCTGTTAACAAAATATCATTATTACTATTATTTTTACAACAACAACAACAACAAAAAAGATGTTTCAGTTTGAAATTTTTGATTAAAATTGGAGG
The DNA here is from genome assembly GCA_963932465.1 of Maratus speciosus. Classification (NCBI taxonomy): domain Eukaryota; kingdom Metazoa; phylum Arthropoda; class Arachnida; order Araneae; family Salticidae; genus Maratus; species Maratus speciosus. The sequence goes on from OZ010792.1 coordinate 588,227,913, forward strand.
CCAAACTAGCAACCCTGATGAGCCGTGTGTGGACGACAATTTGAACGAAGCAAAATGATCTTTCTACTCAGGAAGCAATGCCTTCTGTTTTGGATTGCAAGACGCAATTTACCACGATGACGACGTGAAAACGGTGGCCATGCAGTGGCTAGCTCAACTGACAGCAGATTTCTGTGGAATACAAAAGCTGATCATACGGTATAATAAGTTCATTGATATAAGCGGGAATTATGTTGAAAAGTAGATTAAGGTTAAGGCTTTCATGTAAAAATAAAATTGTTATAAAAATTTCCTTGTCTTTTTTTAATATCACTACGGTATGTAGTTAAAAAACACGCCTCATAGGATCGGCTTGTACAAGTACAGTCGTGGAAAAAAAAAAGTAAACACCTCCTACTAACTTCTCAACAAATTATCGTAAAAGAAAGTTACTGGTACCGAACGATTCGAAATAAAGTCTACTTTTAAATGATGTATATAAAAATTGTTTAAGGGGGCATCTACATATTAAAACGAACCATAACTTTGTTTTTTTCAATAGCAATACACAATTCTGACAACATAAATGAAATCTACACCTTTCAATTAGCCTATAAACAAATTTTTATGCAATTCGTGCCATAAGTTTCCGAGAAAGTAATTATTTTAAAACGAGCGTATTTTAAGGGCTGTATCCAAATTGAAGTTCCGAACTCGATTGTAAACCGAGAGAGCTCCCTTCTTGATCAAGGCATGTTTAAGCGTCAATGAAACCTGTTTGATTACAGGATAGCAGAATAAATTTCAAAATATCTAATCACTTCTATTATAGACGGCCCCTTAAACCATCATTTTGCCGTTTCTTAAGCATAATTTGAAAACTACTTGGAAGAAAAATGTGAAATTTTGGATTTCCATAAAGCAGGACTTAATAAATCTAAATCCATCAAAAAAATTGTAGGTTGCAATTCATAATTTTTTCGAATATTAATTTTATAATTCATATCATAAAATTATAAAAATTGCAAATTCAACGTGCTTATGTTTGGGTATATTAGTATTATTGCTACTTAAAAAATTAGCTCATAAGGAGCATAATTTCAGGAGATATAAATAAAAATATGAAAATGTAATTTAACATTAGAAGTACTAAATTTTGAATGTCTATAATTCAAAAACTTATCATTCGAATGACTTGAAATTTGGTTTTTAGGCATAATTTGAACCGAATATTTGAAATATCTCGTTAAATTTGGGTACTGCTATTGAAAAAAAATAAAGTTTGGATTCGTTTTAATATGTATATGGCCCCCTAAGCAAATTTTATACACACCATTTAAAAGTAAACTTTATTTCCAATCGTCCGGTACCAGTAACTTTCGTCTACGATAATTTGTTGAGGAGTTAGTAGGGGGTGTTTACTTTTTTTTCCACGACTGTACATTTATAAGTTATTCTCAGCCCAGCTAAAAATTGTCCCCTGAAAATTGTTCATAATTTGTTGGCTTAGTTCAACCCTTTTAACCCTTTCGGGACGGGTGATGCATATATGCATCGTTAAAAGGTGCATGTGGAATTTGTTTTTGGCACCAGTAATAAATAAATGTATTATTTGCCTTTTTTAATTAAAACATTTTTTGGTATTTTACAAGTAAAGGGAACTGTTGAAAAAAAAAACGGTGCCACTCGAATAAAATTTGTGTAAGGGATGCCGTCTCGAAAGGGTTAAATTTGTTATGCCTGGCCGGTTTTCATTTAAATTTTTTTTATCGGCTTTGCTGGACCGTTTAATTTTTTATCGCTCCGGCCTGGCCCGGGCCCGTGCAGATCTCTACGTTGCCTTGCCGATTATTAATCCACATTTTCTTTTCTTTTCTTTTTTTTTTTTTTTTTTTTTTTGGAAAAAGGAAAAATTTCTTTTCAAAAGATAGTTCAAAATACTTTTAAAATACACCTTATCTTAGCACTATCCGCAATACTCCTTCTAATTTATAACTTTTAAATTTAAGAGAAAGTATTGTTTGAATAAATATTAATTACAGTAAGTTGCTTATTTTAACATTTGTCTTTTCAAAAGATAATTCAAAATACTTTTAAAATACACCTTATCTTAATACTATCCGCAATACTCCTTCTAATTTATAACTTTTAATTTTAAGCGAAAGTATTGTTTGAATGAATATTAATTATAGTAAGTTGCTTATTTTAACATTTGCTACTTATATAAATAAATTTAATATTTGTATCAATAAATTAATTTATTTCCTTTAAAAAAATCTCTAAAACTTTGTTAAATATACATTTGTTAAAATAATGAGAAAAAATCTTCATGGTTAGTTGAAGCTTTTATCGCTGTTGTAAGAAACGTTTAAGAAATATTTAGTTTCGGTAAGTGTCTGGATGACTGCCAAGCATTCTAGTGTCGGAATCTGTGTTTTGCCTCATCTTTTTAGCGCCAAATTTAATGCAACTGCGAATGAAAAGAAAAGAAATAAGCTTCATTTTTTACTACTTATACGGGTTTTAACGGTGGAAGAAATTTTTTTATGGGCAGGAAGGAAAACTTTAATTCCCGCCTATTTTTTTTAAATCTTTTTCAACAGACTTAAATGAGACAGGAGAATTCCATTTAAATATTTTATGTAAAGCCGGCCAAAAAAAAAAAAAAAAAGAGAGAGAGAGAGAAAGAGAGAGCACAATACAAAAAGCTGCTTTAAATCCATTTCTGTTTAAAATATATATACAGGTCACAGTCAGGGCTTAATTTCTAACAAAAAAAGTACCAGAGCCCTAATATTCTGCGGTACCGGAACTGACAACCGTACCGTACCCCCCTCCCTCCCCCTGTCACTCCAGTCTGCATATTTATATTTTGTATATTATTTGCAAAACTTATAGCATTTTTTTTTCCTTTAGCAAAATAAAAATTTTAAATATCTATCAACATATATACTTAGCAGTCAACTATTCCACTTTTTAGTTATCACTCCTTCCGAATAGTAATCTTTGCCTAATTTTAAAGTAAATTTCGATTCACTGTTAATTCTGCCATTAAATATGGTTAGGATTATGATTCAGAAATAGTGTTAATACAAAAAAGAGATAGTTCGCAGCTATGCATTTTTATAAAAAAAAATGAATGAAATTTACAGAGTTAATAATTATATTCTGTAGAATGGAGAAATGTTTTTCAATTTCCCATAAAAGGTGCATATCTTAAACTATAATCGATTCCTTCCGCTTAACAATCTTTTGTGGTGAGTCCCTGAAAATAAAATAAAATTAAAATTTCGAAACCGTTATCGGAAAGATTCTATGCTTTTATAGACAAAGAGGAAACACTGCTCGATTGCTTTCTATCAGGATAACAGTACATGGCAATTATATCTTACTTCCAAATGAAAGTGACTTCGTAAATTTGCAGAGCAGAGCCTTAGCATGGGCAGCGTTCACAATACAAAATAAATGGAAAAATCACTAACGTGATTTTTATACTCGTACACAATAGAGGACAAAAATGATTTGAAATAGAATATAATACGTAATTTGGAAGGAGGAAAAGCCTTTTTTTTTTCAATATATGAATAAATAAAATTTTGAATATAAGACAGATTGAACTTGAGTCAGTCCAAGGCCAAAAACTGATTTAAAAATTGAGTCCGTTTTAACTCCATCTGCTACGTGTGCGACACATTATGTCCCATATAAGTGTTTTGGTAAAAAAGAATGCAAAAGTTTGAAGATGGGTAGGAAAGGAAAGGATAATTTATGCTTCGGTTTTTCGGAAGCGCTATAGCACTGGGCTCCTGCGCCCTGTATTTTCCGAACAATATTTAAATATTTACTAAAAACAGAGAAGTACCGGAGTTGGGCTCCGGTGGGCTTCGGCGCAAATTAAGCCCTGGCACAATTCATATTGTTTTCGAATATTAATTTCGAATTTATTTGAAATTAATTAAATTGATTATGAATTAATTTGAAATTGATTTTTGTAAAAATATATATATATATATATATATATATATATATATATATATATATATATATATATATATATATATATATATATATATATATATATATGTTAATGTCTATAGAATTAATTAACATCGATTTCTAGAAGCTTCACATATGTGAATCCAAAATTACAGCTAGTTCCGCTAAGTAGTTTTTTAGTTTACTTAACCCTTTCAGAGGCAAAGCATTTTCAATGCTAAAGTGTTGAAATAAATGATTGGCACCGGAATTTACCAACTAATTTAAATAAGGATAACGCTATATTTCACTTTCACATTAAGTGGAAAATATTTTATCGAAGTTCTGGTGTCATTGTACCGTTTGAGAATTGAAATTAAGTGGTATCTTTATGAAACCGCTGTCCCTGAAAGGGTTAACCCTCAAGAGAAGAACTATCACGGTTTCCCGATTCAGAAGTACATGGGTATGCCATACCCGCGTGTCTTTAACCATTAATATCTTACGATTAAATAATCCGATTTGAAAGATTTTTTTCTTTCAATCTAAACCTTAGACAGTGTAAAAAAAAAAAAAGATTACGGTTATAGAATGATTACAAAAACAAGAGTATTCTTAATATAATAGTAAAAAAAAAAGCAGAAGTTCTTAAATAAATAAAAAAGAAAATGGCTCAGTTAAACTGATGGCATTGAGCTCGCAGGCTATTCATAATCATCGCCACTGCACATTATAGTCTTATTTATGTCTATTATTCCTAAAATAGAGCTCACTCTTTTTGTGCAAAACAATAAATAATCAGGGAAGCGCCTTATCAGTATAAACCGGTAAACCAAATTTGAAGCAAATCAAATAATTCTTCATGAAAACCCATTTATCTAAATTAAGGTGGATTAGCCCCCATTTCCCTTTTTATATTTTACTAGTGAACCTCCAAATATAATCAGGGAAGCTTCTTATCATAATAAACCGGGGTATACCAAATTTAAAGCAAATTGGATAATTCCGCATGAAAAAATCATTTACCTAAATTAAGGGGGGGGGGGTTATCCCCCGTTCCCCCTTTTATACTTAACCACGGCAAGTACGAGAGAACGGGCGTTCATTTTGAGCTAAATAAAAAATGAAAGAAACGGCTAAATAAACACAGTAGAGAACCGATTATCCGAACAACACACTAGTTCGGATAAGCAAAAGTTGGGATAAATGGATAGACAATTGAAGGTATGTTCCTGACTATACTAAAATCTTCACACTTTATCCAGGCTTAGGAATGGCAGCACCAGTTAGTGATAGCGTGTTTAAAAACTGTTCTTTTTGTTTACTTTTTTATCATTTAAATTTTTTTTTCTCTTTTTATAATTTTCTGAACTCGTGAGATTATAATTTAAGGAAAAAAGCTTTTGATTGTTGCTTGCTTCAAAGAAGGCATTTTTTCCAATGATGCCATATCTCGAATTCTTCTTAAATACGATGGTTGAATAGGAACAGAGGTCTTCTGCCGTTCAAGCCATTTCATAGCTGTTTCCAAACATTCAAAGGTTTCGTTATGCGATTGACCTGGGTTATTTTCAGAGCATTCGTTTTAATTTCTTCAATTTTTTTTTTCATATTAAATATCATCCACAATCTCATCATCATTAAAAAAAAATTCTGAGAGAAATAGGCTGTTCGGATGAATGGAAGTTCAGTTAAAAAAAATTTTTTGAGAGAAATATTGCTGCTCGGATGACTGGAGTTCCAATAATCGGCGCCCTACTGCATTAAGAGAGTTAAAAATCAAATATTTCAATAAAAATACTATAGAAAATGTGATATTTATGACTTACTTACTACAAACTGTGTAGCAATCTGCAAAGTTTTAACTTAATTTATGTGTTTTAAATTAATTTATGTATGTATAAGCACCTCGACGTAGCCTGTGTATAGTAAGCTTGCACTAGCATTCAATCCACGTACCAAGTTTTTCGCATCTTGGATTTGTGTGCCATATAGCACCTTTTTGTATTCGAGGAACCTACGGAATAAGAATAAACCACGTCTTTTATCATTCAGCAAACGAATCCGAAACTGAAATCACAGGTCACAAAGAATGTTACGCCATTTGTACATTTTTATTAATTTTATTTTTTTGGGCATTTTATTACTGATGTTGAGGAACATTGAACAGTAACCTTTGAAGTTTGATAAAATTTCTAAAAATGAAAACTCGAGAATTGTTAATAATGCCTTTTTCAAAATAAAGATTTTTTACAATTGATAAAAACGAAAATATTCATGTTTTCTATGACATTTTATTTCAAAAATTATGTCTCTATGTAATTGATGTATGTTATTGAAGTTCACCATGGCATGTTCGGTTTTGAAAGTGAAGTGTGTTCAACTTATACTTCGCTAAAAGGACTTTTCAAAATAATTCCGTTACATTATGATCTACCTAAAACAATAAAAGAAATGACATAGATTCTCGTAACCCAGATTGCCTGATTACCACCGCTATTTTTTAATTATAATTTGTTATATTTTGCATTACTTAATCATACATTTTAATATGAGCAAACGTTGTGTCTATGTATGTGTGTGTGTGTGTGTGTGTATGCAAATTTTGTTTAAAATTTTGTTTTGTTGCAAACGAATCCGAAACTGAAATCACAGGTCACAAAGAATGTTGCGCCATTTTGCACATTTTTATTAATTTTACTTTTTTGGACATTTTATTACTGATTTTGAGGAACATTGAACAATAACCTTTGAAGTTCGATAAAATTTCTAAAAATGAAAACTCGAGAATTGCTAACAATGTCTTTTTCAAAATAAAGATTTTTTACAATTGATAAAAAACAAAAATACATACAGTAGAGCCCCGCTAATCCGAAATTCCGATTAATGCGAACTGATTTTATTTTCGAAAATTATATTTGAACAGTATAATTTTAATTAACTGAAGAGAATTTTCCGGATTATAGGCTGAATGTTGGGAAAAACGTGTAGAAGTTAAAATTAAACAAAAGAAAAAAAAATGCAGTAAAGCATGTTTTTCATTCTTTATCACGTTCACGCCGGCGCGGTGGGTCACACTCGACTATCTCAGAGCTGCTAAGTCTCCGTCATTTTGGATTCCAGTATTTTAATACAGAAAATGTTGTTTTATTTAATTAGAACAATTGGATAATTTAAAGATACAACATTTTCTCTAAAATGACAGTGGTGTGCAAAAAGCCAGAGACTTGAGAACTCTGAGACAGTCGTGTGTGATCCACCGCGCCGGCGTGAATGTGTTAAACAGCTTGAATAGAATAAAAAAAAACATACTCAATAATGCAAAAGTACAACATATGTACACGAATATAAAATGAAAATGTGCACCGTAGGCCTACTCGTAGAAGTCATCTTAAAAAAAAAAAAAAAAAATTCGAATATCAGTTTGTTTGCCAGTCACTATAAGATTCCTTTCTAAATTACCAAAAGTATTTAATGCAGATGATAAAAAATAATTTTCCCTTTCAACAGTTTGATTTCCCAAATTACCTAGAGAAATGTTTTTTCTTCCGCCCTCATCGGCGTGCTGACTGATGTATTTATAGATTCGCGATTTTGAGCCGTTTGTTATGGGTTGTTGCATAATTCCTCATTCTCAAGTTCCATTGGATTATTGTAAACATCAGAATTGATTATACGGGAAATACTATTTTTTCCGAAAGTTGTGCCGGATTATCCAGCAGGCCGAACCTTATGATGCCGGATTACAGGATGTTTACTGTAGTATTGATTACTTATAACTAACATTTTTTTAGCACGCACCTTTTTCTATTCTACTTTTATCGGAATTTCGGGTAATCCGAATTTTTTGTAATCCGAACATGCACCGGTCCCAATTAGTTCGGATTAGTGGGGTTCTACTGTATTAATTTTTTCTATGACATTTTATTTCAAAAATTATGTCAAATTATATCCACATAATTGATATGTGTTATTGAGGTTCACCATGACATGTTCGGTCTTGAAAGTGAAGCGTGTAGAACTTATACTATTAATTTAGGAGGATGTTGTTGCTGTTGGATAACTTTTGATTACTACGCTAAGAGGAGTAATCAAAATAATTCCGTTATATTATGATCTACCGAGAACAATAAAAGAAATGACACAGATACTCGTAATCCAGATTGCCTGATTACCACCCCTTTTTAAAAAAATTATAATTTGTCATATTTTGCATTACTTAATGATACATTGTAATACGAGCAAATGCTGTGTCTATGTATGTGTGTGTGTGGATATTCAAATTTTATCTAAAAAAAACGTCTGTAACGATTATGATTAAATTATGTATACTACGGTTTTGGCGTACGAGAGGACCATTGAGCTAGGTGACATGTTCGAGAAAATTCGCAGTACCACTTGGCCAGCATCCAGACGCGAAATATTTGCTGCCACCGTTAAACATTCAAAGTTAAATGGATTTGAAATTTTTATCACCGGCCTCTTCCTTTAAGTAGGTGTGACAGACTTTTCCGAAAGAATAAAGTTTGTCATAACGAGTTTTTCTGAAAGTGCATAATTTTTTCTATAAAATAATCAAAGAGTGGACAGTATCCCAGTGTTGCCAGTGCGCTACTTTTTTAAAATTTAGATTTCTTGATTGGCACCACTTTTTTGAAATGGTAAATTTCCCCTTGTTTTCTCCTTAATTAACAGGTCATTAAATAAGGCGAATTTTACAATTTCAAAAAAGTGGTGCCAATCAAGAAATCTGAATTAAAAAAAAGTAGCCTACTGACAACACTGCAATATCCACGGCGGCGGTAAAACAAATTTTTAATGATAATTAATTTAATGAAACATGTTTGCGGCTTGCCAAACCTAGTCATACGTAGCTCATTCGTTTGTATAACTTTCTATTATCGATTTACATAAAAAATTTCATTTCCGCGAGGACGGGCCTTTTGATGTCAATGGCTCCCGTACTATAAGTAATGTAAAATTTGGAAATCTATGCATAGTTTTAATATTAAGTGCTTCTGGAAATAATACTGTTATAAAATAAAATGCTTTATAGCAATAATGCAACCAGCGAGAATTTATTATTATATCGAGTTAAGGGGACATGAGACACTTTAAACCAGTGTTTTTCAACCTGTGTGCCGCGGCACATCAGTGCGCCATGAGAGATTGTCAATGTGCTGCGAGGGTTTCTGATAGATAATTAAAATTGCATGGTGTCGTATCAATGATACGACATTTTCTATTTATAATTTGCTATCTTCCTTGTTCACTTCTTTACCGGTACTAACGTTTCCCGGGCACCACTTCTCCCTTGTCTTCAAGGTCTATCCGAGACAGTGTTGCCAGTGGACTACTTTTTTTAAATTCAGATTTCTTGATTGCCACCACTTCTTTGAAACGGTAAAATTACCCTTGTTTTCGCCTTAATTAATATGTCATTAAATAAGGCACATTTTATCATTCCAAAAAAAGTGGTGCCAATCAACAATCGGAATTTAAAAAAAGTAGCCCATCTGGCAACAATGATCCGAGAATATCGTCACATAAACATCAACATCAACATCAAGTCATTTAAGGGGGTCCGGGACACATTTTAAAATAATTTTTATTTATTGAGTTAAAATTTTGAAATTTTTTGTGATGGTTAACCATATCATTTGTAAACAAAATCACATGATAATACTTCTCATAATTTTATTTAAAAATTTTAAATTTTAAATTTATTAAAAAAGTAGGCTAATTTAAAATCGTTATAACTCGAAATATTATTTGTAGAATTTCAGTTTGTTTTCATTTAATTAAACAGAAATATATAACTTTTAATTTTGATTCAGCATTTTTAAAAATAATTAATTTAAATAAAAGATAAAAATATTTAAAATAAAAAAATTATAATATTTTATAATTAAAAAAAATAAATAAATAAAATGATGTAACTTTTTAAACAAAAATCTTATTTTCAAAAGTAAATATTTTTTTCAAATTTGCTGAATCAAAATTAAAGTAAACCAATTAAAAAAGACATGTTCTAAGTTTGAACCGTTTATCTTTAACGGTTCTGGACTTATAACAATTTAAATTCGAGAGATGCTGAAAAAACCCATCCTGAAGAAAAACGCATTTTCCCAAGATGTCGTTTTCACGACAACCATTGCTTGAAAGCTAGATTTTGAAACTAAACCAAAACGAAAATATTAATATTTCCTATTCTAATTAAGATAGAAACATGATTTATATGTCATTTTAATCAGAAAAATCAGAGAAATTTTTAATGCAATAAAAGTTTTTAAAAACAATTGAAGATTTTTGTGTCCCGGACCCCCTTAAAGAAAAATTAACACCATGGAAATCTGAAATATCAAAAGGAAATTTTGACTGTTTTCCGAGTGCCAATGAATCTCAGTCGAAAAGAAAAATTGCAGGCGAAATTATAATCATCACTGACGAAGTTCAAACCTTCCTTAAAATCTACTTTCCTTCGCTTTCAGTTTACAAATATGAATGGGTATTAATATGAATAATACGATGAATACGAATAATGATATGAATAATACGAATTCATATTAATATGAATTAAAAATGGGTTAATTAACAGCCCATTTTTAATTTTCAAAATGCCAAATTTGACAACAACAGAAAAAGAACAGTTCATTGATTTCAGAAACGATAAGTTTTACCGTTTAACATTCTACGAGAAATAATTGGATGAGTTTTAGCTTTCTGTCAAAAATTTATACCTCGCAATCAGTTTCAAAGCTATTAACATTCTTTTGCCTTTAGGATCTCCATAGTTCTCCAAAGTTGGATTTTCAGCATTCCCAGAAATCAAGTCCAAAAAGTGAGAAAGATCCACGACAGTCCACGACAATCCACGATGAAATGCGAATTTGTCTGGTGACTTTGGAACCCTATTTTGAATTAGTTTGTTCAAGAAAACAGGCTCAGCCCTCTAATTGAATAAATTTAGTAAATAAATACCTTTTTTTGTATCATACAATTTTTACCTTTTTTATGTTCAGGCGTGCCGCAAATAATTTCAGCTATATTTGGTGTGCAGTCTACCAAAAAAGGTTGAGAAACACTGCTTTAACCCTCTCGCTGCAACCCGAGATTTCATCGGGGAAGCATTTTTTCCGCCTAATTAACCCGCCTTGATCATTCCACCAGTTACTTTTTATTGTAAATTTTGCCTTATCTAATCGGAGCATTTTCCCGATTAAATCAGACGAAAATTTTTGTTTTGAAAAACCGGTGACAAAAGAATAAAAATTATTAAAAGACGCTCGTCGCGAAGGAATTAAATGCGCAATTTTTGAAGATATTTTGATAAAACTATTACGCAGCGAGAGGGTTAAACAGATGATTTGATTTCGGAGACTAATATTTACAGTGGCCCCATGCACTCATTTTTGCACTAATCAGCTCAATTTTTTATTTTTTGTTAATACCACAATATGTTCTCCATGCAATGTAATATATAATTTGCATTAAACACTGTGTAATTAATTGATAATAATTATTCCTTAATGTATGCTTTCTTTAAAATTAATGATAATGTATATAGCTTACGCGCATGATTTAAAAATATCTATACTCTTTAGAACTTCGAAACTTTATATATAAGTTTAAGAATATTACAAAAATAAATTGGACTGACATCTAATGAATAAACAAAAAATTTCTAAAGTTTTTTTTTATTTTCAAAATAAAAATATGAAAATTTTGGTCACTCGAATACCCATACATTCAATAATTTTTGTTAAATTTCTTAGATTTTAGTTCAATTTGAAGAAAATGATCTAGTACAGATAAAGTTTCGAATCATTACCTTTAATACATTTGGAGTTATCGTGCGCGCAAGTAAAAAAAATATCTATTTTGAGAAAAATCAATTTAAAAATAAATATTTCGCTTGAAAAAGACCAAGGCTAATTTAAATTATTTACTATAAAGAGCTCAATTTTACGAATATTTTGATGCGGTTTGTGGCAAATTGTTCAGAAAAACATTAGCTGTCAAATGAATTAACACTTTGCCGTCCGCATGATTCGTAAATATTTATTCGCTTGGCTCCGGCAGAGCTAATTCGGATCAGTTGACTTGTCGCCGACCGTTCTTGACATTATCGGTCCAGAACAGGCGATCATCAATTGACCATTCTAGGCGTGGTCAAACGCTGGGCCAAAACTAGTCCGGCAACTCAGGATCAGAAAGGTCTTCGAGTTTTTCTTCGGTCGTTACAATGCTATGCACACGACACCACTGTGATGTCGCCGGCCGTTGGCAGCTAATTTACGCACGACACCACTGTGGTGTCACCGGCCGTTGACAGCTAGTTTGCGCACGTCACCACTGTGGTGTCACCGGCCGTTGACCGCTAGTTTGCGCACGTCACCACTGTGGTGTCGCCGGACGGCATAGTGTTAAAAAACAAAAAATCGATTTTTTAAGATTTTATGGGTCGTATGTCCCCTTAAACACAAAACTAATTTTAACCGAACGTAGTACGCACTCCCCTGCTGTGTAATAAATAAGGCGATTACTTTAACTTCAAAAGAGTAATGGGAAATTAAGCAACCTGAAATTAAATAAACGAAATTAAATTCAAAAAATCAAAAAACCCGACTGCGTAAAAAGGGAACTAATTAATTATTTCTCATCAATGTGAAACTATATTTTATATTACTTACCTATTTTTTTCATTTACTTTTATTGATGACTTTTTAGTTGTGTTTAATTGTTAGCTCATATCTATAAACACTGTTTTGATGAGGCCTATAGATGTCTATGATGGTTAGAGTTGCAGTAAAGCTAGAGATCCGACCTATACAACTTCCAGGTTGTGTAATATTTAAACGGAGCTTCTGACTGTAAAATAGTCAATGAAACATCGTCTTCATTTTGAAAGATCTATTCAATGATAAGCCACTTAATATGGTGAGTAAAAAAAATTTTTCGTCTCTAACGCCATTTTGTATTTTACGGTCGCAATTGTGAATTTATAAAAACAAAATCTAGCCTATAACCATCGGACGGTTAAGACGAATCGATAAAGACCGCATTTATTAAAATCCATCCAGCCGTTGGGATGTTTCGAGGGTATAAAGAAATCCACATGCCCAGATACGCGTGAAACACATAACCCTTCTTGGCAGTCGGGTAAAAAAAAAAGTAGCAAACTGGCACCACTGTTAGAGTACAAATATTCGATCCACGTTCGAGACAAATAACGTCAGAAGTCTTCCGTAATTTGCTTTTGTGCTGAGACGGAAAAGAAAGCAAATCATCTTTCATTTGTCATCGGAAAATCCTACGGTGTAAGAATTATCCACGGTTTTGGTATTCAGGAAAACGAATGTGAAAGTGAAATGGCTCGGAAACATTTCTGGTTCGAAAGAATGTTCTCCATTTTTATAAAAGTTCGAAAATATTGCGTAGATAGTCGAATATATTTTTTTTCAAACTTTTGTAAAGTTGTAAAAAATAAATGATACAAAGAAAAACGTTAATACACTTGGTGGTCGAAATACGACTTATTTGACGTTATATATGAACATGAAATATATTTATAGCAACGGTAAACATTGGAAATTAAATCTAAAAGATTTTAAAGAATGATTAAATATTTCATAGAAAGTTATAATTGCTATATATTAAACATTTAATTCAACAAAAATTATTTTATTAGAATAATATTTTGACATGTTCCATTATTGTGATTATTTTCAAAAAGGTGATGCCTTAACCTTTTGCGGTCCTACGTCGAATCTGACTCGACATCATCTTTCTTTGTAAAATTTGTTTTTGGCACCAGTAACAAAGAAAAGTAATACGTATTTGTGTTATATGATAAGAACGTTTCCGAAATTATGTAATTGAAGGTAACTTTTTTAAAAGTGGTTCCAACCGAATAAAATTTGTGTAAGAAATACGCCGTTCCAGAAAGGGTTAATGAAACAAAATATCTGAAATACCCAGGGCGGTTTCTTTTATTTAGAAATTCTGAATTCACACCAGAAAATTTTGAATAGTATTTTTATTTATATTTATTTATATAATAATTGTAATATTATAAAACAAAAGTAGCTGATAAAACTTTCTGGTGAAAATTCTGAGTGTCTAAATAAAAATCCAGCCGTATGTAGCAACACTGTTTAACCCTTTATGTTCCAAATTACGAATTCATGAAAATTTCATCCCCTAAAGCATTTATCGTGACTTTCTAAAATTACATTAGAAGATTTACACAATTAATTTAATAAATTGTAGAAGGATTTTGACAATTAAAATTAATTAATTAAATTTGAATTTATAGGGATTATGGGCATTATTTATAACTTCATAGAAATATTTTATTTAGCACTTTGTAGAAATAGGAAATGTGCAATTATAATGTTCTTATAATAGAAATATAGAAATATTTCCGAACTGACCCCTCCCCCCCTTCCCTCCCCATCTTTCAACATCAAGAAAGCTGAAAAGATGCAAAGGCAAAAGAAATCATCCTTTTAAGAATACTTTTTTTTTGCGCAACCATTAATTCTTTTTGGAACAAGATAAAGTAAAGTGTCTATAATTCATTCTAAACTGTATTACTACTAATCGATGTATTAAACAAATTTTATAACAAGTTATTTTAATGGTACTTTAAAGTATCGTTGGGGCATAAAGGGTTAAGAACTTTATAAACATATAGAATTTTTTCTTTTTTTCTTTTACTTAAAATAAAAATATTCGACCGATGGTATAGAAATCAAATTTATGAAAGTGAAAAGAATTTCAAAGAATTGAAACATACATATGTTTTGAAGTTTAAAATCCAATATATATCCGGAAATAGTAGTTTATCGCAAAGTTTTATTATCCGTGTCGGCAAATGTTTGTTCATTCTTTAAAACTTCTTTGTCCTCTAGATTGAATCAAGTCTTTTTTTTTTTTTGTGGTTGTTGTTTTAATATTTGTATACGTTTTACATTCTTTTTTAAAGTTTCTTTACTTTGAATAGAAACGTAAATGTTTGTTTTCAAAATTTATATTTACATGATAAGGCTCTGTTTTTTCGTTTCTAAAATGGGTCATGATAAAAGCAATATTCGGTATCGTTTAATTATTTCTATCTACCCAATTTCTTAAAGTTTACATGAGCATTCCTTTCTGCCACATATAAATGTTTTACTAAAGACGAGAATTATCATCACTTTGCTAACTAAGCGTAAACCAACAGAGTTAAAAATGTCCAAGCCGGGAATCGAACCCCGGACCCCTGGAATAGCGGTCCAGTGCTCTACCATTTAAGCCACGAGGACGATGCGCAGCTTGGCATCTCTCACTCACATAAGTTGGTAAGACTGCTACCGCAGCTATTAGATGGAAAAGTCTTCATGAGCACACAATCTTGCGGCAAAACATGAGACGCAAGCTGGGTTCGTTTGAGTCTCATGTTTCGCCTTTTTGATTGGTTTACGCTTAGTTAGCAAAGTGATGATAATTCACGTCTTTAATATTCAATATTTTCAAGCGTAATTTCACTGCTGAAAAGTAGTTGAAAAATTAATTTAAAAAAATTGTAAAGATTTTACATTCATGAAAAAGCAAAAACTTTAACCCCTTGAGGGGCAAGCAAAAATGTCTCTACATATTGAATTCTCACCGGAATAATCGGAAAATTTTATTTTTAAATAAGGAAAATCAATTTTTCAGCGATTTTTCCCTCAAAGTTAAAAATATAAAATTTAGTTAAAAATTTTTGGTGAGTATCTTGTTTAAATTAGGTGGGATATATTTTATCCCACCGCCCCTCAAGGGGTTAAATGTAGCTTTGTTCTGAGTCAAATTTTTAATTTTTAGATTTTCTATTTTATGATTTCCACGTGCTTTTATAAGCAATGAACGGATGTCGATAGAAAGTGTTTAAAAAATGTATTGAAAATTCGATTATTATATCAAACTAGTCGGTAAATAAAATTATATTACATCCGATTGAAGTTGTCTTATTTATTAATTAGATATCCATAAAACTGTTTTCCGCATTTTATTCCGATAAAATTAAACTGTTGTCTGTATACAGGGTGATTCTAAATTGTTTTTACAAAATAAGAGGGGAGATAGTACCCATCCAGACGAGCAATAATTAACATAGAACATGGGGTCGCAAACCTCTTATTGAGTCAAAAATAAAGGGTGTTTCACACCATAAATTAATATACAAGATGGGACATTTGCGGCAAAATTTGTAATGGCAACAGTATTAGCGTCACTACCGACAAGGGGGAAGAATTCACAAGCCTCCGAAACTTACCTATGTTGATGAAATATATTTACGCTGTATGTTTTGAATATCTGTTCTTTCCTAAACGAAGCAGAGGCAGACGATATTGTATTTATGTTTGATTTATGTAGCTGTTTTTTTTTATCGCACTTGTTCGTTCACCTTTAACTTACAAATGATAATTATAATAATAATATAAGAGAAAACCCCCCGGAAAATTCTGTTGAAAACGTAAATATGTAAGTTAATGAGATAAAATTGTAATACATTAGATTCGGGTATTGTGTTAATTTATTCGCATCGAATACAATTTTATCAAGTGTAATAGCAGTATCTCTATGTTTTGCTCTTTTTTACTTTTATATTTATATAATTCTAAAAATTTGTAGAAAGGAATTTTTCCCTATCTGTACTTTTATTATTATTTCTTATATGTTAATATCATAAATATTATTGAACTGATTGTGCGTTATTTACATTAAAAACAATCTTTTTATTTTATCTGTGACAGAGTGAAAATGCGTAAATTTTAAAAGATTATTGCAGCGATTGTTTAATACATTAAACTTCATAATTAATAAAACATCGGCTAAAAAAAAAATTTACCAAATGGGAATATTTATGAAATTTTCTGGGGCTTGTAGAGTGCAATATTTCGTATATTTTGACATTACACCATCGCTTTATGTAGCTTTAAATCCAATTATATCATATTTCATATTTACTTGACGTATAATATTTAAGGCGAAATTTTTAGCTTGTTGTTCGTTGCACTTAAATCTTTCACCCATCATGCACGAAAATATATATACATATCCGTGCATGAACATAGAATCGATATTAGATATATAGAATAGAATATCTATTCTATGTTCATGTATCGGTGTAACATTCTGTCGAAAACGTAAACATGCAACATTAAAAAAAAGAATGATCACAATAAATTAGACGCTCAGTAACAAAAATATTACAAGGATGGGAAGTTTCTTCCCCATTGTCACTACGCAGTCGCATTATCATTACGCTCTATGGAAGTGTCCGATCTTGTATGTTAATCTATGTTTCACCTTAACTGAAGTCGGCTTGTTGGTAATAATTTTGAGAAAAATAAAAATATTGCAATAAAAATGTAACGATATGTACATTATTTTGTATTAAATGGGTTAACATCACAAAAAAGGGGCAGAAATTTATTATAGGTGACAGCAGTATGCATTGAACGCTCCCCATTTTGGACTGTGATGATCAGTTCATACGGTATCATTGATTGTGTGAGTACCCTGTTTTCCCAGACCTTTTTGTAATGTTATCGCATTTCATACAAAATAAGGTACACATCGTTACATTTTTATTGCAACATTTTTTTTCCCGCTAAATTATTACCGACAAGCCGACTTCAGTTAGGGTGAAAAACCCTGTATTTGTGCCTATATAAGTGGTTTGCGACCCCATCTTCTATGGTAATTATGACTCGTCTGGATGGGTACTATCACCCCTCTTATTTTGTAAAAACAATTTAGAATCACCCTGTACAAAGGGTACTAGGAAAGTTTTGCAATACGGATTTATTTATAAACTTTTTCAAAATAATTTCCGTCACAAACAATACATCCTCCGAAACCAGTCCTTAAGGCCTCTGCCGGTGAAGACACTCATGAGCTAATGCTAATCCTATGGATAGAAATTTATCTAATATCTCGTTTGCATTTCGATATTTTTAAATATTATCTTTTTTGGATTGGATAGTCGAGGTCCGTCTCTACATCGCACCATTTTTACTTTTTCGATTTTGGTCGCAGATATTTTTTATAAAGTTACTTTCACTTTCAAAACCTGTTCTGAAAATGAAAGTGTCATTCTACTTTTCCTAAATAATTAGTATAAAGAAATATAGAAAGACTGGATAGTTGTTAAGTCTATTTAATCTTGTTGTAATACGACATTTTCCAAAATTTTTCCTTATCCTATTGTCTTATTAATAAATATCTTCGTCAATTTTCAGCAAATGGCATATTCATCAAATTTCGATAAATCTTATAATCTCACACTTATTTCTTTAACCTTAACCCTTTAGCGGGCAGTGTCCGCAAAAAATACACCTAATTTTAATTCCAAAACTGACAAACGGCCCCAAGAATATTTAGTTAAAATTTTCCTTTTATAAAATACGGAAAAAATGCAAGTTTTAATTTTGTAATAAATTCGTGTGTAAATTCTGGTGTTAGTCCATCATTTCATCGTTTTACAAACAGACTTACTCCGCGCCGAAAAGGGTTAAAATGTATATTTTCTACTCTCTCATTTTGATATGCACACAAGCCAGCTATAAAAGCAGCTTTGCATCTCGAATGTTGTAACGTATAAGCAGCTAATTATATTCTTAAGTTTGGTTTAAATATTATGTATTTTTATTACATATTTTTTCCGGGTGAAAGAAAAATAATATTTGAGAATTATTGGGTTCTTTGGAAAGTAATTTCGTTTTTTCCCAACAGATGACTTAATTGTATTTTTTCACAGCTAACTTCAGACTTAACACGCTTTGTCATTATATATTTCGACGGCTGATATAGCAGGGCTTGTTTGTGAAAAAGTTTGTTTGATTCTGCACGGTAATTTTTGTTTGTTGTTCTATCAAATGCCCCCCCCCCCCTCCATGTCGAATGCAGCGTTTTTGGCACATTTTAATTTTTTACTATGGGAAAGGTAAAAATACTGTTCAAGGAAGAAAAAAATATTTAATGTGTATGGAAAAGATTGACAGAACGGCAGTGCCAAAGCTAGTTTGCTAAATTTCCGTACAGCAATTTTGATGTTGAAGATGCACCGCATTCTGGAAGGCCATTTGAAGGTCATAAAGGCGAAATAAAGACACTGATTACCCAAACCACCGAATAACAACTCGTGAGATCGCTGGGAGATTAAATTTATCGAATTTGACAGTACAAGATCACGGGAAATACCTTGGTTTAAATTTCAAAACACGGCATATGGGTTCCATATCTTTTTACAAAAAGAAATTTCCTCTGTCGCATTGAAGTCTGTGATTTATTTCTCAAACATCATGAAAATGATCCATTTTTGAAGCTAATAATCACTGGGGAAGAGAAATGGATTGTCTATAACTATGTTAAACGCAAGAGATCATGGAGTAAAAAAATGGACCAGCTCAAAACACATCGATACTGATATTCATAAAAAAAAGTGATGCTGTCAGCTGTCCGTTTGGTGTGATTTCAAGGGAATCACTTTTTTCCTTCTACTGGAGAATATCACGACCAATGCTGAAGTGAATAGTGTCATCAACTGGACAAATTGAAAGATTCACTGAAACAGAAAGGCCGTAATTGAACGATAGGAAAGGTATAGGCGAGACCTCATGCAAGTTAACTGGCCAAAAGCTTTTACAGCTTGGATGATATGCACTGCTACACCCAGAATATTCTCCTGATCTGTCGCTTTCGTATTGTTACCTGTTACGGTCTGTACAATTTTTTTTACATGACAAAACCTTTACTGCAAATCAGGATGTCAAAAATGACTTGGATCAGTTTTTTTTGCCCGCAAAGATCAGAAGTTTTATGAGCGTGGAATCATGCAACTGCCAGAAAAATGGCAAACGGTATTGGACCAAAATGGACAATATATAATTCAATAAAATATTTATATACTATGAGAAAATCGTCTTTCATTTAAAAAATAATTACTTTCCGAACAACCCAATTGCAATAATAATTTACTATTACAAGAAAAAAAAGCTCATATTTAGATTATTTATAATAAGTCGTATTGATAAAATTTGATTTAAGTTATTCACATAAAATGTTTAATTTTATGAATTGGCTTCCAATAGATTCAGTTTTATATATGTCGTAGGCTAATTGAGAAATCCGGCTCTTTGCAAAGAGCCGGACTAATTGGAGAATCCATCTCCCTTTTTCCAATTAGCCTGATATTTTTCAGGCTTATTGCAAAAAGCCTAGAAAGCGTTAAGCTAATTGAAGAATGACCACTTATTATCCGATCAGGGTGATATTTTTAGCTCACAGTCTATCTAAGCCTGAGAGCTTATGTGCCCGCCGATTCTGTATGTACGTAACGCGATAACTCTTGATAGAAATATCCGATTTGCTTCAATTTTTTTTCTAGGTTCATTCTGATGAGGTGCTTCCCTGATTAGTTTTGAGGGTTCATTGGTTAAGGATAAAGTGGGAAAAGGGTGGCCAGTTCCCCCCCCCCACCCCTTAATTTATATAATGGGTTTTTCATGCAGAAATATTAGATTTGCTCCAAATTTGGTATACCGGTTTATTGTATTATGGAGCATCCCTGATTAGATTTGGAAGCTCATTATTTAAGTATAAAGGGGGGAAAGTGGAGCTACCTCCCTTAATTTAGATAAATCGGTTTTTCATGATGAATTATTCGATTTGCTCCAAATTTGGTACACCGGTTTATTAAGTTAAGGAGCTGCCTTGATTAGATTTGGAGGTTCATTAGTTGCATATAAAGGAAGGAAAAGGTGGGGTATCCCGCCCCGTAATTTAGATAAATGGGTTTTTCATGCAGAAATATGCGATTTGCAATAAATTTGGTATACCGGTTAATTATGTTAAGCAGCTTCCCTGATTACATTTGGAAGATCATTATTATGTACAAAGGGGGGGAAAGGGGGGCAATTGCCTCTCCCCTTAATTTAGATAAATGCGTTTTTCATGTAGAGTTATTCGATTAGCTCAAATTTGGTATACTGGTTTATTATGTTAAGGAGATGGCTTGATTAGATTTGGAGGTTCATTAGTTAAGTATAAAGGGAGGAAAGGGGGGCTAGCCCTCCCCCCTTAATTTAGGTAAATGGGTTTTTAATGAAAAATTATTCGATTTGCTCCAAATTTAGTATACCGGTTTCTTATGTTAAGGAGCTTCCCTGATTAGATTTGGAAGTTCATTAGTTAAGTATAAAGGGAGGAAAGGGGGGCTAGACCCACCCCTTAATTATGATAAATGGATTTTTCATGCAGAGTTATTCGATCTGCTCCAATTTTCGTATACCAGTTTATTATGTTAAGGAGCTTCCCTGATTAGATTTGGAGGTTCTTTAGTTAAGTATAAAGGGAAGAAAGGGGGCTAGACACCTCCCTCCTTAATTTAGATAAATGGGTTTTTCATGCAGAGTTATTCGATTTGCTCCACATTTCGTATACCGGTTTATTATGTTAAGGAGCTGCCTTGATTAGATTTGGAGATTTATTGGTTAAGTATAAAGGAGGGACAGGGGCTAGTGTCCCCTTAATTTAGATAAATAGGTTTTTCATACAGAATTATTGGATTTGCTGCAAATTTGATATACCAGTTTATTACGATATGGCTTCCTTCATTTGATTTGGAGGTTCATTGGTTAAGTATAAAAGGGTGAAAGGGGGGCAATTGCCCCTCCACTTAATTTAGAGAAATGGGTTTTCATGCAGAATTATCTAATTTAGTTTAATTATTTTTCAACCGGATCCGAACTTGAAGGTTCCATTTGAAGTCAACCCGAAAACCAACCAGAACCAGGTTTCGGTTTGAGTTCAGTTAGAACTTTCAGGTTCGGATCGTGTTGCCGGTGGTCGGAGATTATTTTGTCTGGCTTGCATCGGGTTATAGTTCTTTGGAATATTTTTGTCGGTTAAGATTTGGTTCGGGACGGGTTTCAGGTTGACTTTGAATGGAATTTTTAGGTTCTGGTAGCGTTACGTGTACACGGAAACTAATTTGTCTTGTTCGGATCCGGTTATGGATCTTTGGAATATTTTTGTCGGTTATCAAATTTTGTTCGGGATTTCGGGTTTTTTCAAATGGAACTCTCAGGTTCCGGTCGGGATGCATGTAGACTGAAATTATTTTGTCTTGCCCGGATCGGGGTACGGTCTGCTGTAATTTATTTTTCGGGTTTTGGTAGGGTTATGCGTTAATAAACCTAATAAAAAGAAAATTGCCCAGTTAAACTGATGGCATTGAGCTCACAGGCTATTCACACTAATTGTATATTATACTCTTCTTTCAAAGAATAATGCCTCACGAAAAATAAATAAAGAGATTAGTCCCCGCTGCCCCCAAAGAACCTCCAAATCTAATCACGGAAGCTACTTAACATAATAAACTGGTATACCACATTTGAAGCAAATCAGATAATTCTGCATGAAAAAACCATTTCACTAAATTAAGGGAATGTATTAGCTCCCCCATTTCTCCCTTTATGCTGAACAAATGAACTTTCAAATATAATCAGAAAAGCTCCTTATTAGAATAAACCTAGAAAAAAAATTAAACTAAATTAGATAATTCTGCATGAAAACCCATTTATCTAAATTAAGGGGAGGGGCAATTGTCCCCCCTTTCCCCCTTTTATACTTAATCAATGAACCTCCAAATCAAATGAAGGAAGCCATATCGTAATAAACTGGTATATCAAATTTGAAGCAAATAGAATAATTCTGTATGAAAAAGCCATTTATCTAAATTAAGGGGACACTAGCCCCTGTCCCTCCTTTATGCTTAACCAATAAATCTCTAAATCTAATCAAGGCAGCTCCTTAACATAATAAACCGGTATACGAAATTCGGAGCAAATCGAATAAATCTGCATGAAAAACCCATTTATCTAAATTAAGTGGGGTGTTTAGCCCCCCTTTCCTCCCTTTATACTTAACTAATGAACCTCCAAATCTCATCAGGGAAGCTCCTTAACATAATAAACCAGTATACCAAATTTGGAGCAAATTGAATAATTTTGCATTAAAAACCCATTTACCTAAATTAAACGGGGGGGGGGGGTATCCCCCCCTTTGCTCCCTTTATACTTAACTAATGAACCTCCAAATCTAATCAAGCCATCTCCTTAATATAATAAACCAGTATACCAAATTTGAGCTAATCGAATAATTCTACATGAAAAACTCATTTATCTAAATTAAGGGGAGAGTCAATTGCCCCCCATTTCCCCCCTTTATACATAATAATGATCTTCCAAATGTGATCAGGGAAGCTGCTTAACATAATTAACCGGTATACAGAATTTATAGCAAATCGCATATTTCTGCATGAAAAACCCTTTTATCTAAATTACGGGTGGGAGGGATAGCCCCCCCTTTCCTCCCTTTATATGTAACTAATGAACCTCCAAATCTAATCAAGGCAGCTCCTTAACTTAATAAATCGGTATACCAAATTTCGAGCAAATCGAATAATTCATCATGAAAAACCGATTTATCTAAATTAAGGGGGGTATCCCCCCCTTTCCCCCCTTTATACTTAAATAATGAGCTTCCAAATCTAATCAGGGAAGCTCCTTAACACATTAAACCGGTATACCAAATTTGGAGCAAATTGAATATTTCTGCATGAGAAACCCATTTATATAAATTAAGGGGGGGGGGTACTAGCCTCCCTTTTCCCCCTTTATCCTTAACCAATGAACCCCCAAAACTAATCAGGGAAGCACCTTATCAGAATGAACATAGAAAAAAAAATTGAAGCAAATCGAATATTTCTATCAAGAGTTATCGCGTTACGTACATATGTACGTACGTACACACGTACATACAGAATCGGCGGGCACATAAGCTCTCAGGCTTTGATAGCTTGTGAGCTAAAAATATCACCCTGATCGGGTAATAAGTGGTCATTTTTCAATTAGCTTAACGCTTTCTAGGCTTTTTGCAATAAGCCTGAAAAATATCAGGCTAATTGGAAAAAGGGAGATGGATTCTCCAATTAGCCCGGCTCTTTGCAAAGAGCCTAGGCTGTTTGCAAAGAGCCGGATTTCTCAATTAGTCTACGACATATACATAAATCTAAAACGTTTCACTTGGGGCTTGTACAGTCTCTGTCAAGGAAAAAAAAATGTATACACCTTTATTAATTCTCCCGCAAATAATCTTATAAAAATGTGTTTAGTACCATTAGATTCGTAATAGCGCCTGCTAATCAACAGAATACTTTAATTTGGCTTAGGAAATCGTCTACATACAGAAACTGTAACAAAATTTAAAAGTTTTATTACTAACCCTAAATTTTGATATCATATTTGGATTCCTCGGTCAAGTTACATTTCGGTAACAAGCGGGAAATCATCCAGTCATTGTTTATACATTTGCTTTTGTTCATAAATTATGAAGAAACCTGGATTTTATTATTATTATTATTATTATTATTATTATTATTATTATTATTATTATTATTTTGCGAAATAACCTATTTATTATATTTTTTGCCTATTTCTTATAGAACGAATAATTTATAGCGTAGTTCCTGCCAGAACTATTAAAAGAAAGTATTCAAATAGTTTCATTAGTCAAAAGGTATATCAATGTAAGCTGTTTTATATGATAATTTGTCACTGTTTTTGCACTTTTAAATTGAAATCGCGATTTATTTGTCTGAAAAGGTAAATTCTACATTCATAAAAGAAAACTCCCCAGATGATAATTTAGTTTATAAAACGTAATCAAAGTATTTTTATGGGTATTTATTAGACGTCAACAGTATTTCAGAAATTAAAAAAAGTCGTCTGCCAAGGCAAATTTATACGAATAATAGGTGATAAATGAAACTGTATTACTCTGATTGATTTCGTCTTATTTTTAAGTTATAAGTTCATACAAAGTTTCCAGTTTTTCTTTCTTTTTATTATTTAGAAATTTCGAATCCATACCAGAAATTTCGAATCGTAACTTTTGCTTTATTTATTGACAGTCATTTTGACCGCAAAGTTTTATACTCACCGCTGATTGATTCGTAAATTTGCCCGTGAGAATATCTTTTAATGTTTTAAATTGCAATACATAGATTATCCCGACTCAAATTCTTCCATACGTCATCGCAAGCCTAAAACGGTGTCATTTGAAGACAGCCAACGGAATTGACAGGCCGTGGTACTCCACTCCACAAATCTCGACAATTTTCAGTCGACCTTGATTACACTAGTCTGCATGATATCCGATGATTAAAAATCAATGACTGTTCTTCATGCATTTTTTATTCTGATTACAGAACTGTTCATAGTTTTCTTCTATCACGTATAGTTTGTTTGCAGCCGACCCGAGTTGATTTCGAAGATTCATCACTGAGAACAAGCATTATGTGGTAGTCACACATAACGTAAATGTACTTCTAAATATTTACCAGCTTATCAAACGACTTGTAGAATACAGTCTAATTAGCATGATCCACTCGTAAACCCTCCAAAAAATTTTGCTTCCATCATTACACATCAAATTAGGATTAATGAAGCAATTTGTAAAAGCTCAACCACAAGATCTGTATTTCTTCAAGTACCTTACTATGAAATTTCCCTTCATCACACGAAAAATTAAAAGCTGAAATCAGGATTCGTACGGGTACCGTTATTTTCAAAGCCAATATCAGAATTTTTTTACAGAAAAATAAATCTAGTTTATACGGACGAAATTTCGCCTTATTTCAGGAGAGATTTTCCATAAGAAAATACTGGTACCGAAGAATTTCTTAGTCATGAAATTCAAGTACCCGTATGAACCACGTGGAATTTTCGTTGGTCCTCAAATAAAAAAAAAAAAACGATGAAGGACAAAGATTTTGAAAAAACGATGAATGAGATAGAAATAGACGCATGGACCGCCTTCAAATGTGTTACCGAAAACTTTTTAGGGAATAAGAAAGATCCAAATTACAGGAATATTGTTGAAATAATGCTGGAAATTTTCAAGGAATTGGCCTGCAATATGACTGTAAAAATGCAGTTTCGGCATTCCCATATCGACTACTTTCCAGAAAATGTGGGACATTACAGTGGGGAGCACGGTGAGCGCTGTCACCGGGATATCAAAGAGATGAGGAATAGGTACCGGGGAAGATGGAATATGTTGATGATGGTGGAATATGATGGCAGACTACTGTTTGATGTTGAAGAGGGAATAAACGATGAAGTTGGATCTGCAAGAAAGACAAAAAGAATAAAGTATGTTTAATGGAACACTGTTTGCCTTTCGTTTTATTAAAGAAATATCATGAACTTATAAGGACATTTTTACAGTACTTTTAATGTGTTTAATGAAATACTTTGTAGAAAATTGTGATAATATTTCTATTGTATTACTTAAAATATTGAAAACACAACTTCTTATTTTTTGTAAAATCCTGACGTTATAGACAAAAATGGAAGTCATTTCCGAAATCAGCATCAAAAATTGATAAAAAAAAACTTGATCATAAAAAATCATCTGACAAAAAGTTAAAAAATGCAGACTGGTGTTATACGACAGTTCAACACTTGGTGAAAAACAGCCTATCTTGGTAACGTGGCAGCCGGAAGTTGTGGATGTATCGCGGCCAAGTACTCTCGTTGACTGTGGTTTGCAAAAAATTAATACCTTTGGAAACAACACTTTGAGAAGAAAATTTCTCATATAGAACTATATTACCTTAAATTGGGATAGTTAATACTATTTCCAAAATTATACGAGAATAAAAAATAGTTCTTTATATTTCATTCTGATAAACATATAATGCAGAACCTATATTAATAATCTCAGAATCACTCCAAATGTACAATAAAAATTAATAAATAAGAGAAAAATAACATACTTTATTGGGCATAAAACTTATTATGCGTTTGCAACGGACGTGCATAAAGATCTATACGTCTTTACTTTTTTAAATATCATGCATCGTATTTTAAATACATAAATAGTTTTAAGATTCAGCCACATTTTTTTATTTTCCCCTAAATTTTAGTGAGGAATTATTTAAAAACATATTAACAGTAGGCATACTAGCCAACCTCCCCCTTAAAAAAAAAAAAAAAAAATCTTCTTTGAACCATAAATTTTGTTTAATGAAAGGAATTAGGTTGATTTCGAGTGGCTACACTAGAGAATAAAGACATATTTAATTAAATAACTTCTCTGATTAAATGTATATTCCAGTTTATTTTTAAAAAGCGGAAGGTGGTCGCGCATGGGTTAGGGTTGACTGTTCTCTTTTTAAATTCAGAAATTCCAAATAGTAATTTTTACTTTATTTAATGACAGACATTTCGTGATTACGTAAAGTAAAAATTTATTTTTCAGAATTTTCAACATTAACTTGGAATTCTAAAAGAAAAAGGTAGGCCAAACTAGCAACCTTCGTATGAGTATGTATTATCACGGGAATTTCCAATAATTCAACCGCGTGTCGTAGTGTACCAGTATTTTTTAAAGAGTTCTTCACCTTATTTATTCGAAGCATTATTATCTGAATAATATATGCTTTCCTATTGTTTCTCCAATTAAAAAAAGCACTTGCACCAGAAATATTATTTAGTAAATTTTTTGTAGCCTGTAGCTGTTAATATGTTCCTTATTTATAAAATTTCTAATTAAGGATGATTAAAAAATACAAACGGTCAAGTGCGAGTATTAGTCGTGCTTACAGGGTTCCGTACAATAAATATAAGAATTATTACCTGTATTATTTAAAAAATCGTTGCTAAAAGAACAATAAGACTTTGTAAAAAACTATACAACGTAGGGTTGGGTATAGCTGCATATACTAGGAAAGTATGAATGGGTATACCATAAATGTTCGTATGAAACCTAAATAATATCAAATATTGCTATTTTGTATAACTCTTATAATCTCTTACGACTCTTTAATCTTATGTTTATGATTAACATAATTCGGTACTGAAAATAGAAGTAGTGCATATTTAAACTTCATTTGGCATTTCATAAAACTAAATTCCGCGTAGTAATAATCGTTTCTTTATACAGTGTAGCTAAAACAAAACTCTTGGTCAAAGTTTAAACTTGGCGTTGTGCTAAGCGCGCTTCCAAAGGAGGTCGCAAAGTTGCAACTCCGGCTTAGTCCGTGCGACGATTTTCCAGATAGGATTTTAATTAACTTTTCAAGACACGGGGGGAGTATTGAGAGATCCACTCAATGCAAAGAAGTCGCGAATCCCATATTATTTATGTGATTAATTCTAATTAAATTTGTGTGCTTTTATCAATTTGACGTTTATTGCTTTTATACTGCTACTGTTTATTGCATTACACAAATATATGATTAAAAGTTGTTATCTAGTCTTTAAAAGCGGATAGTACATAGAGTACGCTGCCCCTGTCATTATGTATGTCCAAACCGTCCGTTCTTTAAGGCATAATATCTCGGCTAATTACCGACGATTTTTTTCGAGGATCATTGTCAACAATTCTTTTATACTTCTGCTACGATAGGTACCTCCAGAGCTCCTCACCACATTTGCTGAATACCGTAAATCGAAATTTGTGTGTAATTGAAAAATGCGCTTTTCTCAAAAACTATGCGACCTAGGGTAATCGCTATAGTTTCGCTGCACGGTTTAAATTAACGTCTAATACCTCTAATTTTTTTCACAATTTTAGTTTCAGCATATTCGCTAATCGAGGGGGGGGGGGACATATTTTTGCTCTATATTTTCTACGATATCTCTGAAAATATAATATGTAAAATTAAAAGAGGTGTATTTTTGAGTTCAGCGTTACGAAAGCTTTCACACGATATAGGAAGAAAAGATTTTTTTTCAAGTAACTTAATTAGCCCCTCTATATTTTTCCTAAATATATTTGGGAATGTTTAATAATCTGTAAATATGTGGGTCAATAGTTTTTATTACTTTCCCCAATTTGAACTTTCCACGTTCCATTGGTTTATGAGTAAAATGGCTGTAACAGACAGACAGAGAGACACTGAAGTGATCTTATAATGATTTTACTGGATCTAATAACGTTTTTACTTTTTAAGTACGGAACCCTAAAAAACTGTAATATTTACAGTTATGCTTCTGCGCATACCTTGAGTTATTCGAATTATTTTCTTCTGTATCTGAATAAAGCCATAACTGGCTTTTGCGCACGTCCGAGTTACTTCAGAGGATTATTACCAACACCCTCTAGATAACGGAGAAAGTCTTGACACTCTTTGTTGTGATGTCACAAAACGTCACACGAAGCACGCAAAACAAAGCAAG
The DNA here is from genome assembly GCA_963932465.1 of Maratus speciosus. NCBI lineage: Eukaryota > Metazoa > Arthropoda > Arachnida > Araneae > Salticidae > Maratus > Maratus speciosus. The sequence goes on from OZ010792.1 coordinate 588,257,150, forward strand.
AAAGAAAATTAAAACATCTTGCATGTTTCGATTTCGTTGGCTCGTGGAATTATTATATAGCAGGAAAAACAAAGAAAGAAAATTCGAACAACTTCCATGTTTCGATTTCGTTGGCTCGTGGAAATATTAATTATTATTTAGCAGGCAAAACAAAGAAAGAAAATTCAAACAACTTCCATGTTTCGATTTCGTTGGCTCGTGGAATTATTAATTATTATTTAGCAGGCAAAACAGAGAAAGAAAATTCGAACAACTTGCATGTTGAGATTTCGTTGGTTCGTGGAATTATTAGTTATTATTTAGCAGGCAAAACAAAGAAAGAAAATTCAAACAACTTCCATGTTTCGATTTCGTTGGCTCGTGGAAATATTAATTATTATTTAGCAGGCAAAACAAAGAAAGAAAATTCAAACAACTTCCACGTTTCGATTTCGTTGGCTCGTGGAATTATAAATTATTATTTAGCAGACAAAACAGAGAAAGAAAATTCGAACAACTTGCATGTTGCGATTTCGTTGGCTCGTGGAATTATTAATTATTATTTAGCAGGCAAAACAAAGAAAGAAAATTCGAACAACTTCCACGTTTCGATTTCGTTGGGTCGTGGAATTATTAATTATTATTTAGCAGGAAAAACAAAGAAAGAAAATTCGAACAACTTCCACGTTTCGATTTCGTTGGCTCGTGGAATTATTAATTATTATTTAGGAGGCAAAACAAAGAAAGAAAATTCGAACAACTTCCATCCCAGCAAAGAAAGAAACAGTGGGCCATCAGCTGGAAAAAAGATGGCAGCCAGCAGTGCTATCAGCGGTAAAGTGCAAGGGTGCCATTACTTAAACCTGTCGAAAAGTGTCCGAGCCGAATGCAGCTGGCCCATCAGTGATGGCCAACAGCAGGCCAGCATTGGTATGCCACCACATTACTTTAATCCGGCACTTTTCCTGCGGTGCTAGCACCTATCCCACTGCTATTCCTTTGATGGTCCAGCACTTTCCCTTACAAAAATTTCTTATAGAATTCTATAAGCTAGTTTCACCAAGAGATATAGAAACTTCTGTAGAAGTGTCTATAGAAATATATGAACTGCATGTGGTCACCCTCCCAAGTACTGACCGCGATCGATGCTGCTTGGGTTTCGTGATCGGATATGAACAAGTGCTTTCAGCGTACGCTACGATTGCTCGTAGTTTTTAAGCTCTCATTACACTAGTTAAAATTTGTTCCTTTTGTGATTTACGTTCCCAATCATTAAACTGGTATAGAAATTATTCTATTGTATAGAAATCCTATGTATTTTATACGCTTTTTTTTATTATTGATTCTGAACTGCGTAAATTATGAAAACCGAAATCCTTTGTAACCTAGTAAAACCAGATTTAAGGAGAAAAAAAAAGTGGGTTGAAATAAAGAATTTATTTATTTATTTTGTTCGTGGCAGTAGTGCTATATTTTTTACAGTTTCAAAAAAAAATTAGCTTCACAGCTTAAATTGTGTTAAGTTGGTTGTATTTATGACGGCCAATTATCTGCACGAGGGATATAGGCCCAGGGGGGAGCTCCCTTCGTGGGTGTCTTTCTAAGGGAACCTAACCCGTATTAACGCTTGGAAATCCAAGTTTCGAAGAAAACCACGAAAACTCCGAACGATTAGGTCGACGGGCGCTATTGGGTTCGAACCCAGCACCTCCCGTCTACCAACTTCGAGAGCAGAAACTCTCAGCCACTGGTGGGGCTAAATTGTGTTAAGATATTCATTTCAGGTTTGTGTTCAAATACTCAATGTCTTCGATATTCGCACCGCCGCCTAGCGTAAGAGTTCCCAGCAAAAATATTGCAAAAGTTCGTGCACTTCCATGTAGTGGTGGGCCAGAGCATGAGATAAAATGGATGCCCACCAGAATTTTATCTGATGATTTCCAACAGCAAAGTTGACTGAAGCTGTCCAGCAGTGGTCATACAGTGGTGGCCATCAGCCAGCACTTCTCCATCATTGCCAGCGCCTATCTTGCTGCTGGCCAGCAATTTCCTCTTTGCTGGGATGTTGCGATTTCGTTGGCTCGTTGAATTATTAATTATTATTTGCTAAAAATAATTAATAAATCCACGAGCCAATGAAATCGAAACATCATATTGTTAGAATTTTCTTTCTTTGTTTTGCCTGCTTCGTGTGACGTTTCGTAACTTCATAACAAAGCTTGTCACGACTTTCTCCAATCTAGGGGGAGTTGTTATTACTCGCTTGGGTTTGGGTGCAATCATTCATTACCTCTCCTTTTGCGCATGTCCGAGTTATTTTAGTTTATTATTTCTCATTTGCGTAAAATCAGTCGTTAGAGCTGTGTTTGAATGATTTTCTGATTGAATTATTTCAGGCAATTATTACTCGTTTGTGTAAAATCATTCATTGCCGCTGTATTTAAATGATTTTCTGTTTAAGAACAAAAGATCTTCTTAAAACACCATCAAAAATTTTTAAATGCGCTAGGCCTTTCGAAAGATCTTAGTCTTTCTTCGTCAGGCGCAAAGAAGACGTGCTTCTACTATGAAAGCTGCAGCAAGACTGAAATGAGAGATAAGGGAAAGGAAACAAGCTGAAGAAAGAGCCAATAGGAAATTAGAAAACAGGAATTGGGCAATAGGATTATTAGCCTATAGGAAATTAGCCAATAGAAAAGTAGAAGACAACAGCCAATCACAGAAGAGTATAATCAAAACAAAAGAACACATAATAGAAGGAGAATAAGAAAGCAAAATGAAAAAAAAAACATACAAAAAAATCTCATATATTTAAGTATGGGAACACATGAAATAAAAAAAATGAATAAAATATAAAAAACAGACTAATATTAATTAATACAAAAATAAATTATATGGTAGTACTCAAAAGGTTTTTCCAAGCTGCAAAGAAAATTGTAGAATCAGATTTATCATTAACAATAACACCGCGATTAAGATAAATAGCTAGATTTTCAAGAAAGTCCAATTCAGAGATACTATTGACATTAAAGATAATTTTAGCATTTTGAAAATTAAAACTATGGATGGAATCCCACGAGTGCTTGGCAATAGAAGATTTAGAAAATTCTTGAATAATTACATAACGAGAGTGTTCTTTTAAGCGGATTTCAAGATTTCTTTTAGTTTGATCAATATAAGGTAAATCACAACTATTACAAGGAACATTATAAATTCCCCATTTACGAAGTTCAGGAACAGCAGATTTAGTGGAGGGAAATTTGAATTTATTGACAGGTTTAAAGATAATGTTAAAATTGAAGCGTCGTAAAACTTTAGCTAACTTGAAACATAAAGGAGGATAAAAGGGGAGGACAACCAAATTATCAGGTTTGCTTTTGACAGATTGGGAAAGAGTAGATTTATTAGATGGTTTATTGAATTTCTTCACAGCATTATTGATAACAGAATGATTAAAACCTCTTTTGACAGCAGCGGATTTTAAGTAACTAAGTTCATCCTTAAGGGATGCAGGGTCGGAAAAAATTTTGAGAGCACGATTTACATACGTGTAAAAAACACCGATATTTTGGTTGAGATGATGAATCTATAATCAGATTATGCAAATACTTTTATTTTGGAGGTTTATGATTATTTATTTTTTTAAACAAAATATTTTTTAATAAGACTTTTCACTAAAAATGATAAGACACTATATAAGGATTTTAGAAATTTTCTTAATTTAAATTTCATGTGAATTGGGCCAGTCTAAGGTCAAATTTTAAAATATTTTAATTTTAAAGTCAAATTTTTAAATATTTTATTAGGGGTATGGAGCATTCTCACAATCTTTTGCCTTTCGGGAATAAAAATCTGGTGAAATTAGATTTGCTAAAATAACATTTTAATCTGATAGACGAATACCTTTATGATTCAAAATAAAGAAAAAATGGTTAGCAGCGAAAAGTGTTTTATTTAACTGAGGTTTAAGTTAAACTTGCGAGTTTAATGTTTCTTACCATTTTACCACTATAACTTTCTATTTTCTTCTCAATTTTTACTTATAATGAATTTGCATAGTACCCACAGGACATTAAAATTAGAAATAGTAACAATGTAGTCTTTTTAGTACAAAATTTTGGTTTAATCTCTTAATTCTCGCTCCCGAGATATTCTCGGGCTGTGTCTTTTACTCAAATTGTTTGATTCCCACCAGTTTTATACAATAGCGAAATTGGCTATATTTTAGTATCGTTTTACCTGTCATTAAATAAGGTGAATATTTTTTTTTTCATAAAAGTGGTGCCAATAAGCAATTTGAATTATTCAACCGTAATTTAATTCGAGCGTTAAGGGGATAACATTGTCTTAAAGGGGTGTTAAAGAAGGGACGGAAAGAAAAAAAAGTTTATGGTATAGGAAAAAAGGGATAGTAATAGGAAAAAAGAGATGGTAAGGATGGGACGGTAAGGCAAATTACCATTATTTTTGGCAAATCATGTTAAGACTAAGTGATAGCCACAATGTTCATTGATTTTTAGAAACAGTTATTTACATTGGATTAAATTATTATTATTTTTTAATTTGCCTCGAAAAGTGCTGGAATAAACCTTGGGGACGGTAAGAATACCAATAAAGCCACGATCTTGAAATTGATATTTAAATGCTGATTTAAATTCTGCAGTAAATTTCCTGTCAAAGAATTTTAAACATTCTTTCTCTAGCCTACTTCTGCATAAGAAAAAAACTTGAAAAAAATTCTGCGGCTGCATCTGAAGTTATTTTCTGTATAAGTTTAGCAAGAGGGACGGTAAGGGTGAAAAACCCAGGGACAGAGTTAAAAAATAATATCAACCGTAAAAATGTGTGCAAGTTAATTTTTTGCTACATATTTATATAAAACAGTTGTCCCAGTTTCGGAAAAAAATTACATCGAATTACTTTTATTGAAACAATTTTATACAGACAGCTCCATACTTAAAAATCAGCATCATGGACACGGGACGATATAGGAGTTTTCCTGATATTTGGACCCCAACATCGTCCAAAACTTATTTATTTCGTTAATATAGTTATGCAATCATGTAATGGGATTGTTCCCCAGTATATGAAATACAAAAAAAAAAAAAAGTACTAAAATAAAAATTACTATTCAGGGACATAAAAGTCAAAAGATTGTGAGAATGCTCCGTATCACAAAAATCATATTTATTATTATTTTTTAATATATTAAAGGACTAAGCAGAATTTATATATGATGGTGAAAATTTCACACCGGATGCTAATAAACAATTAACAACAAAAAACTTTATCCCATTAAAAATTCATCCAAAAGAGAAAAAAATATTAGTACTTTTGGTATTTAACTTCGAAAGAAGAAAAATTGTAATAATTTTTCCTTAAGGCACAAATGATTGCTTTGAGTCGCCGTGAAACTGGGATTGTTTTCATAAAGGTAACTTAATTAGGGAAAGACTCCTTTTTTATACTGCGCTGTAAGTAGTGTTACCAGTTTTCCCGCGTAAGTCGGGGTCCCAAATGCACTGGAAACCAGTATTTTAAAGTAGTTTTGTTTGCCTTATCTAATGGCAAAATTATCTGCGATTAAAAATGGCGAAATAAACTGTAAGAAATTAGTGGTGTCCAGAACATTTGGAGCCTTGATTTACGCGGGAAACTTGGCAACACTATGTGAAAGGATCTGATAATTATTTTCTCTGCGCTACGAATCTCAAATAAAAGTTAAATTCCACGAACTTTTGTTTAAATCTGATTTATTAATTTTAACACTTTCATCGCTAGGGACGAGATAACTCCTCTTCCAGGAATATTAGCTATCAATCAAGGAAAATCAATTCCTACCGGAAAATTCTGTCATTTAATTATCAGACATTGATTCCGATATCTAACGTCTAATAATTACCGGGCAGAATTTTCCGGTGCGAATTGATTTTCTCAAACGGACACGACATTTTATTATTTCTTTTTATGTTTGTAAGGACAAACAAATCATTAGAGTGAGAAATGTTATTGATTATTATTTTTAAAAATAAAATAAATAAATTTTAAATGAATTTGCGTTTCGTTTCAATTTTAGCGCTGCGAGGAGCAGCTCAGGCTCTTAGCGCAAAGGGTGGACAAAGGCGCGCCATTGCCGCGATAAAAGTGTTAAGATAAATCAGAAAAATAGAAAAATACCCCATTATTCACTATCAGTTCTATTGTTGAAAATATGTGTTGCATAGATTGATAGTTGGGTGTATACATATGAGGTTTATATAAGTTTAAAGCAGGGGTGGCCAATTGTGGCACGCTGGATACAACTAAAATTTTATAGCAATCATTACCTTATCTAATCATCGAATCTCCGCGATTCAAGAAGCCGGCTATTTATTTAAAAAAAATTCTGGTATCCGGCGTGCCACAGTTGGCCAACCCTGAATTTAAATTATGCAAAAATAGAAGTAATTATGCAGGTATGGTGATGGATAATTATGGAATGTTCTACATGTTTATAATTTAAACATGAAAAAGAACACGTCTTCATTATTCTGGCACGTAAATAAAATTGTTCAATGCAATATATTTTCTTTGTTCTTGTTTCTTTAAACCGTATATTAATGAACAGTACATTTTATTCTTACTTAAAAACTAGAAAACATTAAAATTACCTAAAACACCTTAAAACTTGCTTAATATACATTTATGTTGATTCTAAAAAGAGAAAAGATATTTCCCCCCTTATGTTCAATATACATTTTCATCGCAAAAGGCTTCAAGATTTATTTGAAAAGTATTTAGTTTCGGCTAGATGTCTGGATCATTGCCAGACAATTCAGTCTCGGAATAAATGTTTCGCTGTATCTCTTTTAGCGCCAGATGCATTGCAGTTTTGCAGAATGAAAAGGAGAGGAAAAAGAGTCGATATGAATTACATTTCTTAACAGGTTACAGGGGTCGCATTATATAGGGAGAATTTTATTGTTCGTACCAGAACCCTTAATGAGTTACCTTCATGATCATTTTATTTAACATATTCTAAAGAAAGGTGCGATGAAGATATTATTTTCAAAATAGTGGTAGGAACAATAAAAGTTTCCCTATGGAATGCGACCCCTGAGGTTATATTATAGATAGAATTAGTTTATGAGGAATTGATAAATGATTTGTTCCTACCTTTTTCTTCCTTTACTTCATTGCAGTCGCATAAGAAGCGCTACCAAATCCGGCGAACATTTTATTCTGAAAATCTGAATGGCTTTTTTTTTTTATTTTTACTTTATAAAATGAACTATTCAATGAAAAATCCAATAAAACTCGCTCTTAAAAATTTCTGGTGTAAATTCAGAATAAAAAGTTGGATAGTTTTGGGTTGGGTTGGGTTGATTTTTGACGGCCGATTATCAACTCGAGGGATATAGGCCATAGGGGGAGTGCCCTCCATGGGGGGTCCTTCTAAGGGAACCTAATCCGTATTTACGCATGGAAATCGAAGGTTTCGAAGAAAACCACGAAAACTCCGAAAAGGTTTGGCCGACAGGCGTGATTGGGTTCGATCCCAGCAGCTCACGTCTTCGAGAGCAGAACCTCTCCGCCATTGGTTGGATAGTTTTAATAAAATTTATGTTGACTACGCCAGGGATGAGATTTCTCAGCTTTTTTGCATACCAGTATAATCTTAGAGAAAATGTTATTTCATTTAAACGGAAAGTACTGTGATTTAACAGAACAACATTCTCCCTAATATTATACACTGAAAAAAATGAAGTACTCAAAAATGAATAAATCTATGTACTCATATGGAATTGAGTATTTTTAGATCAAAAATGAACCTATGCTTTCTCAATTTTGAAACACCACATCTTATCAAACCCAAACAAAACGATAATTTGTACCCTGTAATGGTTTATTTCATTTATAGCGGCATAAAAGATGTTTATTAATGTAAATATTAAATTATGCGCAGTATTTTAAAAGTTTTAAAAGTTTAGTAAGTTTAAAACAATTTAATGCTCTTGTCATAAAAAATATTCTATTTAGGTATCTGTTAATAATTTTGCTATTTTTTCCTTATAAATAATCAATTAAACGTTTCTTGTTAATAACTTTGAACGGGAAATAAATGTCAGTACATTTTTTATTTAATTTTTAGGTTTAGGGAGGCAGTACATAACGATTCATATTTGAACACAACCATGGTATCAAAAATGAGTACATGTGTCTCTCGATTCTGAGTACATTTGGATCGGAGCTATTTTGAGTATGTAACTTATTTAAAATTGAGTACTTTTTACTCAATTTTGAGTATCCATTTTTTCAGGGTACTAGTATGCAAAAAAGCGGAGAAATCTCATCCCTGGAGTACATGTATGTATCAAAATGAAAAAAAGAAAGAAAGACTTTGTTTTGTCTTATGATCAATATAAATTTTCATCGCTAATGAAAGATCTATTTAAATGTTATTTGGTTTTTGCGAGATATCTAAATCATTGCGGGCAATTTAGTCTCGGAATTAAAGTTTTGATGTATCGCTTTAGCACCAAATGCATTGCAGTTTTGAATGAGGACTTTCCCTCTCCTTTATATAGATTCTGTAGAATATAGAATCGAATACATCTGGAATCTATAGAATATAGAACTATTATATATACAATCTATTTTCTATCGGTTTACTTCCTAACAGGTTTCGTAGTAGAAAGAATTGCAGTAAAACTTCCCTTTAACGAAGTTTTCTTCTGAACCTTGATTTTGAACACCATTAACATGTAAATTAATCCCCATATTACGAAAACTATATTCATTATAACGAAGTTTATTCCACTTTCGTATGTGTACAGCATTTAAACGGAGAAGTTGCTGTTCCGATGGACGTATTAATTTATTTCAGCGGATTGTATGAAAATGATATTATCCATTTATTTAATCATTTTTATCCTTCTTAGTGCTAAACAAAACAATTTTTTTCACACTAAGAAAAACATGTCGATAACGCTGTTTTAAAGTAAGTAAGAAAGATTTGGGATAAAAAATCTGCCAATTTATGGCCTAGCGATCCAACAAAAAGTCTTGGAATTTGCTAAAGCATCAAGGCTTTCAAATTTTAAAGAAGGCGTCGCGTAGTTGGATAAACTTTAAAAGAGACACGATATTACGTATAAAACAATATCAGGAAAAAGCGCAAATGTTTCAAAATGTCTACATTGCATAAAAAAAGTTACTGCCCAAAATAAAATAAATTTTTCCAATTTTTCCATTCATGTGTATTTTTCATTTCATGCATGTGTATTTTATTACACAAATTTTATGAATTTGAGTTGATTTCTATTTAACGAATTTCCTTCATAACGAAGTGTTTAAGTGTAATGATGAGACTTCGTTAAATGGAAGTTTCACTGTAGTTTAACCCCTTGAGGGGCAAGAAATTACGTTTGTGTAATGCTGAATTCCCACCGGAAATTTAGAAAAATTTTATTTCAAAATAAGGAAAAGCAATTTTACCACTTTTTTCCACCAAAGTTAGAAAAGTGAAATTTCATAAAATTTTTCTGGTGCAAATCTTCATTAATCGTAGGTGAGATAAAATATATCCCACCGCCCTTCAAGGGGTTATGAGGGCTGAGAAATGATGTGTTCCCACCCTTTTTAACAGAGTTAACACCTTTTTAACATAGTTTCAACATACTTAAAAATTGTTTATGAATTCCGTTTGTCTGGCCATCTGTCTGTCTGTCTTTCCGCGCAGATAACTCGCATAAATTGACTCGGATTGCCACGTAGTTGATATATGTTATTGATGTTTACCATGGCATGATCGGAATTAAAAATGAAGTGTGTAGCATTTGTAGTTCTTTTAGAAGAGCACTCAAAAAATTCCGTTACATTATGGTATATAAGAAAAAAAGTTGCAGCCTATTTTAATAATGTTACACTATTTCAAACATATTAAAATTGATATACATGTGAGTTTCCAATCGTGCTAATTTTTTCCTTATTAATTAGCTCCATAAATCATAGATAAGGTTGCACGTTTCCATGTATTGACGGAAATTGTTGAAAGGAAATGTTTAACTGTGTTATGCGTTCTGCATAGAAAGAATTCCGAAAATTTTCCAACTATAGATGGCAAATGCTAAATTTGGGTTTTCCAAATTGTTCACTTATACATCGTCTTTTACTGTATTAAAGGGTGAAATTTTGTTAGAGTATTCCATACGTATTGGAAAATGTTTCATACTATTTGCTTGATACCTGATTCTTCTTTCTTGTTGTTTTTTCCTTTATTTCATTCCAGTCGTACGAGTATATGCATTTGTAAACAATTAAGGGTATTACAAAAAAAAAAAAAAACCCTTTTTCCAGCCTAATAAAGCAAAAAACTTTTCAGGCATTTACTCACGCACTTTTATTTATGAAAATTGCAAAAAAAAAAAAAAAAAAAAAAAATTATGTCATTGAAGTTTAGATTAGAATGTTCGGACTAATAATAAAGTATGTACCATTTATAGTTCGTTTACACGGACACAAAAAGGAATTTCAGCACTTACTTTGGACTACCCTCATCCAAATTTTCAGACTTGTACCTGCACTGAATTTCGCTAGCCTTGGCCGACACACACACAAACGAAACTTTCTTTAACCCGCGAGGACGCGCGCCGAGCCTGATAGACCCGGAGTGCGTACGGTTTTTACAATTGTTACCACTATCTTTATAAAAGTAATTTTCAACTTCTTTTATCACAAAATTTTCTCCGTTTAACCCCTTGAGGGGCAAGTGATTGCGTTCGTGTAGTGTTGAACTCACACTGGAATCTTTGAAAAATTCTATTTCAAAATAAGTAAAAGCAATTTTACGGCCTTTTTTCCACCAAAGTTAGAAAAGTAAAATTTAATAAAATTTTTCTGGTGTAAAACTTCATTAATCGTAGGTGGTATATAATATATACCGCCGCCCCTCAAGGGGTTATATAAGGTGGCGATCTTTATTTGTATTTATTGGTGACAAAGTAAAAACCATTCATACCCTGGGTATGCAAGCGTTCTCATGGGTTAATTAGTATAGATGGTAAAATGTCTGCTGGAGTGTGAAATTATTTACTTTACTATTACGATTTACCTTTTCATCTATCATTGACAACTAGGATACTTGATTTGGCGTTGTTAGGAATGGGGTTATGCATAATTTTTTTTAATATATTATTAAAAATTTTCAGCTTTAATGTTTCTGGTGTCAGTAATTAAAAAATATTATTTAGTGTTCAATGCCTTAGTGACGTATATGTCATAAACTCCAGGAATTTGCACGCCAGTAATTTAGTACAGAATTTTTCATCTTATCTGATCGCGGTTGTTTAGCGATTAGCCTCTTCGGGCCTATGGTCTTTTACTGAATTTTTAATCTTTATACACCGGTTTTTTAAAACAGAAATTTTTGCCTAATTGAATCGGGAAAATGCTCGCATTAAATAAGGCAAAATTTACAATAAAAATTTACTAGTGAGAATAAGTCCCGATTCTGAGTACGTTATGCGGCATGAATACCGGTCGCTCGTTCCCAAGGGGTTAGATAAGGTAAGACTTAAAATATGCTAAAACTGTTGTAAAAGAAATAAAATAAGTGTAAAACACGCACGTCACAAAACCGTAAAAATATATAATTCTTTCATTTTACTGTCATCCCTGACTGATCTTTCTCATTTAAGGGGGCACAAGACCTTTAAACTTTTAAATAATCAGTTTTCATTTTATTTTGAATTTTTCAAATTTTCTCAAAAATATGCAAAAAACACCATTAAAAAATCTGCATTATTCCGCGAGTTATAATCATTTGAAGACGGTGAGTATAATTGGAGATCCGTAGATATTGAAATTAATTTTAAAACGCTTTTTTCGGATTAGTAAATTTGGAGTTTGCGCACACTGTTATTTTCAAACTATATAAGCTAAAGCTTTAAAAAATCAACCAATTACGCGTTTCTTTATAGCCTACATACTAAAACCAAAAACATTCGCATATTTTGGTTATTTATTATTTTGCACGGGAAAAACTTTTTTGATAAATTTGATTTTTTTTTTAATGCTAAAATTGAATTTTAAACAAAACTTTTTGTGTATATTTTAGCTTTAATAACACATACTGGACAATTGCACCATAAAATATAATAAATAAAGACACAATCTTGCTTAATGGTACACAAAACACGAACTTTAATAAGCCAAAAGTTAACTTCTACGTTTCGAGCTGTTTCTACAGCCGTCTTCAGGAAAATAGGATGATAAAAAGGCTCAAAGTTCAGAGACGAGAGCTTCCTGTGCAAGAGATAATTAGTCGAAACTTGACCAATGATTTGAATACAAAAATGTAGTGTCGCCATTTAGTGAAAATAAATAATTATTAATTAAGGGTTAAAGGTTATGTTTCATAAAATAAATAATTATATAAAATAAGGTATATGGAGACATACTTATTAAAATATTTACTAATTTGCAATATTTTAGCGTAAAACAGCCACACGACAGTAGTTTTTACTTGTATTGCAGATGTGCAACAAAAGAAAAGATTGACGTACAATATGAAAAATGTATCACTGATTTTTTTTCATCATTTTTCCTGTGTAATAAACCTTTTAGAGAATCATATATAATTTTTTCGAAACAAAATAAAAAATCGCGCTTTTAAGGGTTAACCTTTAACTATTAAATTCTCATGATAGAATCCGTTCTAGAAATTATGTAGTTCAGAGAATCTGACTTTACACCAGAAACTTTCAATAGTTAATTTCGTTTTCTTTAAATATGGAATGTCTGTTATTAATAAAAGCAAATATTGCTACTTTAATTTTCTGGTGTGAATTAGGTATATACGAATAAAACAATCTATTAAATTCAAAACACTGTTGTTTGCATATATGCAAAGCTGCGCACTAAAGGGTTAAGGTTAATAACAACAACAAAAAAATTCATTCCAAAAAAGACGTCAATCATTTTCTTGTATATTGCTGATGAGCACAGAGTAGATGGAGCAACACGTGGGTGGAAGCGTTGTTTTCCGGTTCTCCTGCCGGGGCATTGTAATAGGAGCATATGACTGAGAGGAGTATATAAGGGACTGTGCATATATAATGTTATCATTTTAAGGGGAAGGGGTGTTTGGCACATGATATCGTAAGATATCTCTGGGGGAGGGGAGTTCTGCTTTTCAGGTATATAAATACGTAGCATCTATAATCGCCGTACAGTCCGTCCGTCCGCATATAACAGAGAAAAAAACTACCCAATTGAATGGTCTGAAATTTTAAATATATAATTGTTCCGAAATTTTGTCGAGTCATTTCAAATTTTATGAAAATCGGATGTATAGTTTAATGACAAGGACAGTCAAAAATTTTCCGTTACATCAATGCCAGTGAGAAAAAAATATTTCAAGTGCATTTTAATGATGTTGCAGCCTTTCGAACAGAATGAAATGGATAGGCACTTATGAAGTGCACTAAAATCAGTGTTGGGCAGAATCTGATTACAAAGTAATGAAATTATAGATTAAAATACATTATAATCCCCTCACAATGCAATTGATTAACATGTAAGGCATTACAAAGTAATTTCAAGTACTCTTTTGAAATACATAATCTGATTATCGTGTAATAGATTACAAACCAATTCTCATTTTTTCTTTTAAATTTTAATTAGATTAATTTGTAATGGATTACAAGATGATTCAGATTACATTTTTAATTGTATAATTCAATTAACATGTAATCTATATTACAAGATGATTTGTATTTTATTTTAATTATATAACCCAATTAACCTGTAATCGATTACTTTTTAAATTATAGTATCCAGTTAACTTGTAATGGATTATAGATCAATTCTAATTGCATCTTTAAAAATATAACTTAGATTAAATTCTAATGTATTACAAGTTAGTGTCAATTACGTTTATTCAGAATTCAGTTTGGTTAACGTGTAATATAATACAACTTAATCTAAATTACATTCTATGAAATGTATTTAAATTAAATTGCAATGAATTATGAACTAATTCTAATTGCAATTTTTAAAATATAATTTAGATTAAATTCTAATGTATTACAAGTTAATCTTAGTTATGTTTGCTCAGAATGAAATTTGGTTAGCGTGTAATGTAGTATGACTAAATCTAAGTTACAGTCTATGAAATGTATTTAAATTATATTGCAATCAATTACGAGCTAATTCTAATTGCATTTCTAAAATTTATATGAAAATTACTTGTAATTCAATGCAAATTAATCCCAGTTACGTTTATAAGAATGTAACTAAATTATAAGTAACTATTTATATGTCTGTAAGTATTAATTTATAATGTTATAAAAACATAATAGAATTTTTAAGCAGAATTGCATATTTACTAATTTTCTAGTTATTTTTAAGTAATTAATCGTTTTCTGGAAATACGCTTTTTTTTTTTTTTTTTTTTTTTTTTACTTTTATAATTCAGACCCGAAAAACGCGCTATACAGAGTCTGATGTCGAGAGTTGTCATGAGACAGAGGTGCATACACCATAATTTTACAAAACGATTATTATTATTTTTTTTTTTTAAGTAAGTTTTATACCCAGAAAAAAGTCAATATATAAGGTTTAAATTATTACGAAATATAAAAAATTGCTTATCGCGCTCGAAGGGACAATGTCACATTATTTTTAACATATAGATCTTAAATATCTCTGTGGTATAAGTAATATACATACAATGTATTTAAAATTTTGTAGATTATCTGATGATTGAGAATGCAATGTTAAAAATGAAGGAACGCAAATTTAATCATTCATCAGTAGATTTCGGTTCTCAGACTTTGTTCCTGCTGTTTAGGTCATAGGGCTTCGATACGGACACATCGGTTCCAATGCCATATCAGTTCCTAGTTATTTCGGTCCAAAAAGTGACATAATTTTACAGAAGACATTGATTGTCTTAAAAAAAAAAAAAAAAAAATTATTATAGTGCGAATATAAGGGCCCGATATCCAAAAACACATATAACTCAAATCCAATTTGTCGACACAAGTTTCATATGATTAACGTAACAGTTTTAAAGGGAGGAGGGCGAGGCTCTATAGATTTTTCATAAAAGCCCTTCCATATTTTAGTGTATCAAAAATATAAGAGGCTGAAAAATTAAAATAATTATAACTCAAGCTACAATTATCGTAAAACACTTTGTATAGTAAACGTAACCTTTATAATGGGGAAGAGGACATTGTCGGTATTTTTAACAGTAGCCCCCAACTTTCAATATGGCATAAATATAAGGACCCGTTAAACATAAACACTTATAACTCAGATCTAAATTGTCACAGAACATAAAAATTTCATATGATAAAAGCAATTATTTTAAAGGGGGAGAGAAAGACATTTTTGGTCCTGTTTGAGATTAAGAATCTTTTCTTGAAATTGATTCCATTTTTATAGTTGTAAAAACAAAACAAAAAATTATATATTTAAAATCCAAATTCATCGAATTTCAGTTTACCTTTTCATGCATTAGTTTAAGGAAAATTAATTTTTCGCATGCTTGGGTAATATTGGAATGTATACGATTTTTTTATTAATATTTTCTAATTAATTAAAATACATTGAAGTAGAATCATGCATCGGGTTGGGCATCGTATTTCGGCAGTGTCGACGACGATTTTTTTAACGCATTTTTTATTTTAAATATTTTACAAGTACGAATACATTCCTAAATTTATTCAGTATTTATGTTGAAAAGATTAAAATTTTATATTTAACCCGTAACCGAAGTAACAAATATTGTCGCATATCTACCGTGAGCGATCTGCCAGAACGGTTAACCCGTAACCGGAGTGACAAATGATGTCGCATAACTGCCGTGAGTGGTCTGCGAGACCGCTTAATCTAATCTAAATATGAATAAAATGCTACATTAACTCTCAAAATACTATTTATCTACCAAACTTCACGTACACGGCTATTATTTTTAAAATTCAGCTATTCAAAAGTTAGTAGTGAAGATAGAGGGACTCCAAATATAACAAAATTTAACCAGTATCTATTGTTAAACGGAAAATTTGTGAAAATTGAAAAATACAGCAGTCTCTGAGATCGCTAACAGCGGTTTCGGGTTAAGATACAAATACATCGAATTTCTGTTTGTACTTTTATACATTCTTTACCTTAAAAATTAATTTTCATATGTTTGGGAAATATTTGAATATTTTAGTTTTAATATATTATTATTTTGAAATTAATAAAAAAAATACTTTAAATCATAGTTCTGAATTGGTAACCCGATTTCTTGCAAAAGGAAAGAAAGTGAGAGGGGTGAGGACACATTTATGAGTTTTTCCGGTTATCTGAAATTTTCAGTTTTTTTGTCATTTTCTGATCATTGAAAATTAGATATATTTTATTGCTAATCCTACAGGAGCAAACCGTCACAAACACTTCATGAATTTCAGCAGCCGGGTACTCCGAGGCTCCTACTTTCAATCCTTCTCCATCAACTACATGAATGTCAGCATTTATGTTAAACACATTTTATTATAATCTAAAACCTAAAAGGAAATAAAACTGCGGCGTATGATTTACACATCTTTGTTTTATCTTTTTATTTAAGGGGTCTTGTACCTTTTAAACCCGTCGAACATTAACGAAAAACTTCAAAGTTTGAATTAGAATATCTTCAAAGCCTTTTTATGTATAAATATGAAATTTTGGAATTGATTAAACAGATTATGCTTTGTAATATGCTACCATTAAAAATTTATTAACCCTTTACAGAATTTGTGTATTGTTGAAATCAAAATAGCTCTTTTTTTACCCCATAAGTCATTGCGCGCATGATATCTTCAGAAAGTATGTATGGATTGGCATGAAATTTGGTAAAGATACTAAACATATATGTGTGTTTAAAATGATCTACTCTTAGGCTAAAACTATTTTGTTAACTATATAAAAAAAAATATTTTCGTAAAAAAAATAAAAAAATGCATTTTTAATGAATAAAAATAGTCATAACTAAAAATATTACCATTGTAAATACTTAAAAGTAGATCATTTTAAACACACATATTTGTTTAGTATATTTACCAAATTTCATGACAATCCATACACACTTTCTCAAGATATCATGCGCGCAATGACTTATGGGGTAAAAAAAAACAGCTATTTTGATTTCAACAATACACAAATTCTGTAAAGGGTTAATACATTTCTGTTGGTAGTATATTACTAAGCACAATCTGTTTAATCAATATCCAAAATTTCATGTTTATAAATAAAAAGGCTTTGAAGATGGACTAATTCAAACTTTGAACATTTTCGTTAATTTTCGATGCGTTTAAAAGGTACAAGTCCCCTTAACTTTATTTCTCATCACGGAAGGTTATTGGTTAAATTCAGTATTAGATTCATTGAATATGCTTCTGTTTTTCCTCAACATCTTTTTAATCATTTTTCAGTAAAAAAAAATAAAAAATGTTTTGTATGCTTTTAGAACTGGAGTGCAAGTTAAGAAGACTATGGGAGCCCCCCCCCCCCCCCTACAGACTATTGAATTTAGATTTCAGCAGCCATCAGAAGTTAGAAAAAACACAATCCTTTTCTTTTATATTATTTCTTTACTGAACTAATCAAAATTTTCAAAATAGCTCATTAATTACCCGACTGAAAAGAAGGGTTATGTGTTTCACGCGTACCTGGGTATGTGGATTTCTTTATAACCTCGAAACACCCTCGAACAATCCCAAGATCATACGAACTTTTTTAAGCTTAAAATATATATTTTATCAAAGTTACTTGGAAAATTAAAAACTACTTACTATACTATATAATACAGGAGGGGGGGGGGGGTGACGATTAAAGACCTTATTTGATCACTATAAATTAAAAAATGGGTTCCCTATTCTAAAGGTAACGTCACTGTTAAATGTATTTATGATTAAAAAATCGCGATATTACATAAATGATAAATCGACTTAAGAAACTTCTACAGCATCCATTCCTAAATAAGTTGCTGGCAACTTCAAACACTTAAAACTCGAGCTGTAATTATCGTAGAACACTCATATTTGTATGGGAAGTGTAATCTTTATAAAGCCGGAGCTATGTCTTTTTTTGAACAGGAACCCCTAAATTTTAATATAGCAGTATTTTAAGGCCATGATAACTACAAACACTTTTATCTTGGATGCAAATTTTCGCAGTCTACACAAATTTCTTATGATAAACGTAAACATTTTAAGGGAGTTAGGATCTGTTGATTTTTTTTATGATTGCACCATATATAATTGTAGATGAAAACAAAACATGCTCACAACTTAAAATCCTGTAACTCGGGTTTTAAAAATGCCAACAAAGTTCCCTCCCTTTTTATAAAGATCACGTTTACCATACAAATTATGAGAGTGCTACGACATATACAAACCAAGTTATAATTTTCATGGCTTCTTATATTTATGATGTACTATAATTTGGAGGCTTTGATAAGATATCAATAGAGCCACCACCTCTAAATGATTACGTGTAATACAAGAAATTTGTGCAGTGTGCTACTACTTGGATCCGATTTAAAAGTGTACATGGTTATCGGGTTCTATACTGAAATTTAGTAGGCTGTGGTTAAAAATCCGACAATGTCTAATATTAAATTATGTCCCATTGATCAAGCACACAAAATTTCTGCGTGCTGAGTCAATTTGTTCACGAGTTATAAGAGTTTAATTTTCTCAGACTTTTATATTCACAATTTTGTAAAATTTAGCTGTTGATAAAAAAGATAAAGGATCCTGAAAATATACACTCATCATATTAATCATAACAACGTTTAGTGCTCTTACGACAATTACAGCCTGAGTTATAGGAAGGAAACGAAATAGCATGACTCCCTCATGAACATCCCTTTGTAAAACTTATGTGCTGTGAGAATTAAATAAGTATAAGTATTATAAATTATAAGTAATTTCAATTGTAAAAATCTTTTTTGTATATACAAAAACATTGTAGGCTTCAATAAAAAATAGACATAGACACCTCCCCCTCCACCTCTAATAGAATCACTTTACCATGCGAGATTTGCGTGATCTGCTAAAATCTGGTTTCGAGTTATAAGTGTTGTTTTTTTGTTATCGAGCCCTTATTTTCGCGCTACACTAAAATTTAAGGGCTTCACTGAAAAAACAAAAAATTTCTCATCGCCCTTTATAAATATTGCGTTTACCATACAAAATATGAACGCGCTACGACAAAAGCATTCCGAGTTATAAGTGTTTTATGTTGTAAATACCGTATATTTATGGAGTACTAAAATATTGAGGCTTAGATTTAAAAAAAAAATCAACCCCCTCCCGCCCCCCGCTAAAACTGTAACGTTTACCATACAAAATTTGAGCAGGCCACGACAATTTCTATCCGAGTTTATAAGTGTTTGTGGTTATCAGGCCCTTATATTCGCACTGCACTAAAATTTTGGAGGCTCCAATTTAAAAAAACGGACAAAGTCCTCGGTTACATTTCGCCAGTTTGTAAAAGCAGAGTTTGAACGTACTGCTACAATTTAACGTGTATTAAGAGAGTTTAACTTTTTAGTGCCCTTAATTCAACTTTTTTTTTTTATATAAAATTTAGATAGTTCCATAAAAGGACCTTTTGAGTTACCCGATAATGGCCCCTTATGATGTTGAACCACACTATATTTGGCAGGTTTAGAATTACAGTCGGAGTTTCGGGAGCGTGGGGAAAGGTATATTGACCGATACGCGGATGCCAAAACATCATACTTCGAGACATTGGGTAAGTGGTCATAGATTTTATGAACTCCAAAATTTACAATATTTTTTATTGTTCCAAACAAACTATTGTTATGCTTTTCCTGTCTGTAACTCTATCATATAATGTATAATCTATAAATGACAGGTTGTTTTTTGACCGTTTGCTCGTCGGCTCACTTTTGTCAGACTAATAGGGAGGTTTCTTTCAAATGATAACCTTCTCGTCCGCCAATCACAACTCCGCAGTTGACTTCTATAACAGCCACAATTAACGGCTACCAATCAAAACTTTTTTTCCAACATTGTTTTACCTCCAACAGTTGATTTGTGACGTCATTTGAAAATATCCCATATCTTCTTTTTTTTACTTTCCTTTTTTTAAACAATTAAAATAAATATTATCAACAAAAAATCTTGTACATAATCTAATTAATTATGTTATCAAACAATGTGCGAAATGGAACAAAATAAATCACCAAATGCTCTATCTGCTTGAAATCAAGTAAAGAAGATGCATAATCTGTAGAAAAAACACCTTTCAACTTGTCACCTTATGCAAATAAAGCGCTGATTTTAAAATCACGTGATTCACATGCAATTTTCTGCTGTCGCGTTATAAAAATTATTTTTGCCGAATGGTAGGTACGCGAGTGTTTTGATGAACCAAATTATATTACAATGCCTTTATAATTTTGTTTCATGTGAATGCACATTTTTAAATTCTTTATAGAATTTAAAAAAATTGAATGAGAATTTATTTCTTCGAAAAATATTATGCAAGCCATTAGTTCATTTCCATTATGCAGTAGTGATTTACAAACTGCTTTTCATTCTGATATTTCTGACTCTACATGCAAAAATAAATCTATAATACTAGATGGAAATTTTTTCGAAAAAATGAAAATAAGTCTTCAGGTGGTAGAATTGTAGCAAAATGCACGAAGTGTAACAGTGAGGTAAAAGCCTCAAATAATTGCACTTCCAGTCTTGTAACCCACCTTAAAAGGAAGCATGGAATCAATTATTTGGAAGAATATCGTGTCTATTTAAAGGAGTAAAAAAAAAACAACGAAAATCATCAAGTGTTTCTGGGCAATCAAGTCGAAACGTATATTTGCAAGATCATTTTGACAAAGATGTAGTAAATTATTTTATTGATTCGATGATTTCGCTAAGAAGCATTGATAATATTTATTTCCACAATATAATTAAAAACATTAATTTTTGTTCAAAATCTTTTAACATAATGAGTCGTAGGGCCCTCGGGCGAAAACTTGCAATATATTACGATGAACAAGTAGAAAATATTAAACGTGAGTTGGAAGATATCGAGTTCGTTTGTATAACCACTGATATATGGTCAGTGCGACGAAGAAATTTCTTAGGAGTGACAGCTCACTGGATTCATCTGGAGACATTAAAACGGATTTCTAGAGATGTCAAAGATTCAAAGGAACTTATAGTAACGACAAAATTTATGACCATCTTATGAACATCTACAAAAAGGTTGAATTGAATTCTGTGAAAGTAATAGCTGCGATTACTGATAATGGGGGTAATTTTGTGAAAGCATTTAAAAGTTTTGGTATTGAAGAAAAATGTATTTTAGAAGATGCTGATGATTTAGATGCGCAATACAATTTATGGAGTACGGAGTGTGATTCTGACACTACGTCTAACATAGATGAGGATGTAGAAGATGTAATTGATTTAAATGAGTGTTTACCTTTACATTTTAGATGTGCGTCTCACACACTCAGTTTGTGTGCAACTACTGATTCTAACAATGTTCTGGAAAGCACAGAAATTTCAAAAATACACGAACAAGTGATGAAAAAATTTAATATGTTTTGGAGAGCAGCATGTCGATCTAAATCTTCAGAAATTATCATCTCCATTTTGGGACATACTCTTAGTCGACCAAACGCAACGCGATGGAATAGTTTATTTGACGCCATGAAACAATTTCTATCGATAAAAGAAAAATCTGCTATTTTGAGCAAGGAATTAGATTTGAAAACTTCATTTAAAGATAAGG
Organism: Maratus speciosus; assembly: GCA_963932465.1. Classification (NCBI taxonomy): domain Eukaryota; kingdom Metazoa; phylum Arthropoda; class Arachnida; order Araneae; family Salticidae; genus Maratus; species Maratus speciosus. The sequence continues at coordinate 588,278,918 of OZ010792.1, forward strand.
ATTTCACATATATAGAAGAATACGTTAAATGTAGTAAACATGTTGCCGCGGCTTTAGATATCCTTCAAGGAGAAAAAGAAACGTATTTTGGGATTTTGTTACCAACTTTGTTATCATTACGACATAAATTACAAAAAAATCATTGACAGAAGATTTTATATATTGCCGACCTTTGGCCGAAGCTTATTTAGAAAGTATAGAAAACAGGTTTAGTCAGTATTTTTTTTTATTTCATCTCGCCAAGCAGAAATAGCCGTAATAGCAACTTTATGTCATCCAATTTTTTTAAAATTCAAGTGTCTGTCTTGTATTAGCGATTCAGCTTATACAAAAATTAAAATGTTGTTTATTACCGAATTGACAAAAGAAATGAAATCTAATGAATCTCTGGATATAATGAGTTCTGTCAATAGTGAAGAAGGAGATAATTTTTTCTTTATTGATTCTGATCATGAAGAAGCAAAACAAGGCCCTAAAAGGAAAGCAGAACAATTGTACGTGCATTTCTGATTGGAGGAAAACAAAGATCTAAGTGTATTGAATTCTTATAAAGATATTAAAAAAAATTCATTAAATATAACACACCGCTGCCCTCGTCTGTAGAAAGATTATTTTCTTTTGCAACTATTACAAATTATTGTAAAGCTAATAGGCTTTCTGGCGAAATTTTTGAAAAACGTGTTGTTTTAAAAGCCAATCTTAAATATAACGAAGAATGCTTATAAAAATTTGAAAAATATTTTAATGCCAAAAGGAAAAATGTTTACTTCAATGTCAAAAAGTAATAATCGTACCTTTTCAGCGTATATTTTCTTACTTGACTTTAATTCATTTTTTAATAACAAAGTATGTTACTGCTTCATTTTCTAATTTTGTAAATTTGTTTAATTTTTTATATGGTTTAATTATGTCTAATGTCAGAAAGAAATTTTGTAATTTTATTAAATAAATGTACAGTAAAACCTCCCTAATGCGACCACGTTCCGTTGCAATAAAAATTGGTCGCTCCGAGAGTTGGTCTCTTAATGGAGGTCATGTTTAAATCTAGATTTTAAATGATGAAAAAAGGTAACAATTAATGTTACTAAAATTTATTTTTCACATTAGAACAAAATATGAAAATTTAAGTAACAAAACAAAAGTTAATTAAGTTAATTAGTGCAGAGTTTAAAAAATGAATACATTGACATTTCCTTTGATTTTACGGATTTATCTTCTATAACTTTTATTTCTAAGTCCTTTCGAAGTTCAGCAAATAAATAAATTTTTTTTGGATGGGAAGGAAGTATGACGATTTCATTAATTTATCTATTTCTTTGAGTTTCCTGACAGAATAAAGCAGGGGAGTTTATTGACCGTCATCCTTACTTTGTCATCAGAGTTAAATTCATAGCCTAAAAAGGCACAAAGGCGTTTAAACACTTAAAAGTTACCGGAATAAGTAAAAATTCTAAACTTAGTTTAGAAGTTTGATGAATAATGCGCTCTCCGGAATTATTATTCTAATAAAACCTTCTTCAAGCGACCAGGAAAAAACAGAATTTGTTTCATTTTCTACAAAGAAATTGGTCGCTCATGGAGGGAGTTTAACTGTTGTGGTCTCTGAATAGAGGTAAAATTAGTATTGAGCCTATGGGAATAAATTCCGTTCCATGAAAAAAGGGTCGTTCAGGGAGGTGGTCGCTTAATGGAGATGGTCGCACAGAGAGGTTTCACTGTAATTGTAACTAAAATATCAATGTCTCTGAAATTTAAATTTTCATGGTTTTATTATGGTAACTATAAGTTAGGTAACTATAAGTTATATAGTAATAGAATCCTACATGTGCTCGTAAAAACTAACCTGACTAGAAAAGAGGGAGGAGGACGTGTGTGTGGGGGGGGGAGGGGGGGATGATTGGGCTAAGTCAACTAGCTATCTTTGGAGCACTCTCCTTTATATTTAATCTTTTCATGCAAATAATTTATTTCTATTAAATTTTTAAATACAAACTTTTAAGAACAGGAAAAATCCTTAATTTATTTTAATTGCATTTTAAAACGAAGAGTGTTTACTTTAACACTATTTTTAGCGGTGTCAAATGACACCTTTTCAAAGTTTTGATTTGTGTTTATTTTGCTCGTAGTTTTTGAATGCAATAAGCATAAAAATGTCTTCAATGTATTGAAAATGATTTGTAATTCTTTCAATCTAAAATTACAAATGAAAAACCATAAATCGAAATCTTTTAAAAGGTGTCATTTGACATAAAAAAAAAGTGTTAAAGAAGATATAATTAAATATATTTTCCAATGCTGCTTGCACGAGTCTGTTTTGTGGGTTATGATTTTCAGATATTCACAAGTGAAGAAATTTAAGGGTCTAGCTGTGCAAATAAGCTTCAAAATAAAACTCTTTAATAAATAAAACCTATTTATTTATTATAGAAAAGAGAAAATGTTATCAAATTAGTAATTATGATAAATCTTTTTTTTTTTAATATTTGCAATGCAAATTAACCTTTAACTGATGTTACCGGTCTGACAGACCGGTGCTTTTTTTCAATTTTCATAGTTTAACTTGCAAATTTCAGTTTATCTACAACTACTACTGAAATTTTGTTTCGTTTGGAACTTTAGTACTAACACCAGAGACTTTTGAATAGGTGAATTTTAATTATAACACAAAAATGTACAAAAAGTTTAGTACAAAAACATCTTATGAGTTAATCGCGGCTTTTATTCATCTTTCGATGGAGCGGTCTCACAGACCGCTTCACAGTAGTTATGTGAAAATTTCTGTGACATCAGTTAAAGATTAATCTAAAATTGTAGATTTAGTTAATGGCAAATTCTTGTTGAAGTTAAAGATAATTGCTTTAATTTAAAAAAAAATATCCAACTTTATTTGATTTCATTGAAACTAACCTTATATTTTGAAGATAATGGTTTGTTTATTCTTTTTTTTTTTTTTTTTTTTTTTATCATCATGGTATATTTCTTTTATTGAATTATAACTATACAGCTGTAAAAAGATATTTGAATAGTTTGACATATTAGCCCTTAACTGCTGTGACAAAAGTTGTCGCATATCACTGTGAGGCGGTCTGTGAGACTGCTAAATCGAAGGATGAATAAAGAGGTCCTTTAACTCATAGGGTGGTGTTTCTGTACTAAACTTTATTGTCAAGACAAATATAATTAACCCTCCGTCTACCAGACGGGTCCATTGGACCCGACAGGTACATACAAAATATTCATTCAAACCAGAAATTTCTTTAAAATAAACTAAGTATATAAACCAGACAAAAATAAGGTAAATAAATAAGTTAAATAGTTTTAAATAAAAATTCTGGTGTAGAACGTTTTATTAAAACTTGAATAAAATTCCCGGTAGATCTAGGGTTAAAATCCCCTATTCAGAAGACTCTAGCGATATTCCTAAGGCTCCAAATGAAACAAAGTTTCACTAGTATCTGTAGTTAAACTGAAAATTACAAGCTAAAATTAAAAAAAGCAGCGGTCTATGAGACTGCTCACAGCAATAAATGTTAATCTTTAACTGCTGTAAATGGTCTCTGAGACAGATACCTTTTAACGCTTTCCAACACATTCAGAATACTGTAACAAAACTTTACCGTATACTAAGGGTATGGGTGGGGGGAACTGTTTTAGAAGTTTGCAGGTTCTAATTTGACCCGCTGTTCGGAAGCTAGTTGTTTGTTTTTATTGTAGGTCAGGTTACTTTCTACTTTTTAGTTCGGATCGGGTTTGGGTCAGTTGACTTCTCCTTTTTGCTGTTGGCCGGATTAAATTCTACTTTTTTGCTGCGATCCGCGTTTGGTCGGGTTGACTTTTTTGCTGCAGTTTGGGTTCGGGTCAGATTGACTTACTTTATTTAGGGTTCGGGTTGGTGGCGAATTGGGTTTTCACTCTTGCGAGAAGGGTTCGGAAGTCTAAATATCTTGCGAGAAGTCTAAATATTTTTTCCGATGTAAACTATAGTCAGCAAACACTCCCAAAAAAATATTTTGGGAATAATTGTTAATATTTTGCAAAGCAAAACCTATAGATATTGGACGCCTCCGAACTGTGAAATATGTCCGTTATTCATAATTAATAGCATATACAGTAAAATCTCCACACGGACGCACCCGAATACTGGGCACCTCTATTTAGCGTAACTTTTCAATTCCCAACACAAATATTTGTCTCTGAATAGCGCACACGTCCGAATAAGTGACAAATTCGAGAGCCCTGTTCAGCGGTGACCCTTGTTTAGAGGTTCTAGTGTATTTTAATGCTAACGAGTATATACTAGAGGTTTATATTATAAAAGTTAAAATTTATATTAAAGATGTAAATGTAGACTTCATTTTATAATACCATTATAATATGAATTATTTTTCCTTCATTTTGGTTTCGGGTCGACGAAACTTTTGTGGCCGGATTTCAGTTCTACTTTTAATGGAATTTTCGGGTTCGTGTGTGGACAACCCTACCTGTTTAGGACACTAAGTGGGGTAAAACAAAACTTTTTGGTGAGATGTTTGAAAAGTGAAGGCAAAACTTTTGTTTTAGTACACGCCGAAACTGTAGCAGCTTGCTAGATGACAATAATAAACTAGAATTTTTTAGAAATTCTAAAATATAAGGAAAACACAGAAAAAGCTATCGAAATAAAAAAATCCATTCGTTTCCAAATCACGTCAAAAGTTATTTTTAGGTAGATTTCGTATGAAATACTGCCTGTTACATTTTCCCCTATGTTGGAATTTCTGAAAAAGTTTTGTAGATCTACACCGATCATGACCACTAGAACGCAAAACCTCCCTCAGTAAAAATGATATATATATGTATATATATATATATAATAACTTTTTTATGGACACGATAACTTCAGTAATTCTTCCCAAATCTCTGCCAAACTGATACATAAAATCAAGGGGCATAAAATCTCGGTCAAGCTCTTTAATGGGCAAAATCGGACCAAGGGTATGGAAATAGGGAAGGGTTTTGTGAAAACCGAAAAAAAGCCATAACTTCTTAATTTTTGTACATATCAAATCAGTTTAAAACTTTTATTACTTCTAAAAATAGGACAAAAAAATTATGTATGACAGATTTTTGATAAAATTAAAAATGGGGTCAAGGGGCACAAAAAATAGGGATTTTGGTAGAAAAAAATTCATAACTTCGTCAGTTCTCAAGATATGAAATACAATTCATTTTATTATAAATCTCCTTGAATATTATCTACAACTTTTATATTGACAAGTTTTTGATAGTGTTGGGTCGTTTTCTCTTCTTCTAATAACACTCCACTTTTAATTTACTCAATTAACTGTCACTGATGATATTAGTCTGACCTTAAATTTTTAAACAAGGTGTGAACAGTTCACCAACACCTGGATGTTGTTACAAAAAGAGGAAAAAGAAAAATAAGCAATTTGCTTAGAAAGATACTAATTTGATTTAAAAAAAAACTCTTAGAATAATTACCAATAAAAAAAAACAAAACAACGAGGAAATGCATAAACTAACTTAAAGTAAATCAAAAAATTACTATTAGAAATGTGAAATTAAACCTTAATTATTTAACAGTAACAACATCCTCAACCATTCACAACTTATGAAGAGAAAACTACCAACACTTCTGAATTTGAGAATACAATGCATTCACAACAAAATAAGAAAAGCTAAATTGATTACCCCAGAACTTCACAACCGAAAGGCAAACTCTTGAGTCCGCATTAGATCAAAAAATATGTTTTGATAATTTAAAAGGATTTAATATCAAGATTGTGACTGCACTTATATTCTCAAATCCAGGGGCCAAATAATCGTATAGTGTAATTAGCATTGAAAACCATAAAATCTGATGACTTTCACTTCTGACAAAATTCTTTCTTAAGCCACTCATTTATGTATCAAAATTTGTATTGATTATTCCAGTGGCTATCTAGATTTCAGTATTCATAGTTTTTTTTTTTTTGAAACAATGCTTACTCTTTTCAGAAGTTAATTACTTATATATAATACTTAATTTTTTTTTTTTTTTTTTTTTTTTTTTTTTACTGAGGGAACATATGTGCGACTGAATTTCCGTCTAAAATGGATCCTGTTACCATATTACGTAACTCCTTAATTTAAAGACTTAAGAACCAGCATAAGTATAACCAGAAAAATAAGTTAATAAGAGGGGTAACACACATTAAAATTAATCCACACAACACTCATAAAATGAAAGGGAAATGCATAGTAAGTATAAAAGCCATTAATAAAAAAAAAAAGGTAACAAAACCCTCAATTCATTTCGCACAGTATTCCTCCTTTAATACTTAATCTTACTACTGATACAGAGTTAAAAGATCTTAAGATTCTTTAGTATTTATTTCATTTACTAATAAGATTAAAACCATTTTCTTTTTTTTTATTTTAGAGATTAATTTAGTTGAAAGAGAAGTGAGCAAAGCAGAGCAATACATTTGACATCATTTTATTAAACTTCAGATCTTATTCAGAATTTAATATTATTTTTGCCAATATTTTGCAGTGAAATTTCAGTATAAAAAAATCAATTAGATACATGACAGGGTTTAACTCAAAATAGTTTTTAATTTAAAAGACTCGTTTAACTATTGTCATATTGCAGAAAATTTTCAATACAACAAAAACGCAATCAGATATTTAGCAAAGAATATCTCAAAATAGTTTTCACTTTAAAATAGCCATTTTAACACAACAAATTGCGAGGGTATTTCGATTCCCTCTAATACTTTTGACATAAATAAATATGTAAGAGATAATCAAAACAGCATAGAAAACTCTACTTACATTAAAGGCAATTCAAGAGAAGGTGTAGGCTATAACATCATTTTACTCTTCTTTGTTTTTTTTTTTTTATCTGTTTGACAGTCCTTCTAATAGGGTGGAGACAAGGTCGATCGGCGTATACTTTTCTTTATACGAATGGATGTTGGTATTCTCCCATTGAAGCTATTTTTGTCCATATTAACTCTTTCTTTAAACCCAGGGTAAACACGGATATCACAGACAGTTCAAAAAAAAGAAAAAAAACATTCAAAGGATCACCTATCCACTTTCAGTGAAGATGCACTGAATCTTCATTTCCTCGACGATTTCATTACACACACAAATCCAATTTCTATGCTGCGAATCTCCTCAGACGTACCTGAATTCTGAAATCAAGGCTAAGACAAGCACATGCTGACTGTGTTTCGCCAATTTCGGAGAACGTTCATAGGTTTTTTTTTTTCTTTTCTCTTAGTTTCTTAAGACAACATGAGCCTCCAAATCTTCAATGCTAAAGAATCCTGTTCCAACGGTGCGAGTGGGATCAATCATGGCTGCCACTGCACCCACGCTTGGTAAAAAAAAATTCTTTCAAAGATCGCAGGACCATCTGACATGTCGGTTTTCTTGAGAGACTCTCTTCTTTTTTCCTAGTTTTAACAAACTCGAAAACATCGTCTGACCACTGGTCAGGGGGAGGGCTAAACGAAAGCCTCCTTTCCCCCTACCCCCACTCACTAAGAGAAAAAACTCACATCCTTTTTGACCGAAAACTAACTTATTCCCCGTATCGTGTAATAAAATTTCACACGTGCACTCTTACTTGCTGACGTCAGACGCTCCTATTCGCTAACCTGGTAGGGTTCAACCATTTAACTAAAAGGGTGTGTTGTCCACTTTCCACCCTACACATTTTTCTAATGGGCCACCCATCTTTAAATGCCAGGCAAACTATCTATTTCCCACGGCAGTTGCCCATAAAATCTCCCAAATTGTCTGTTTGACAATAACTTTTAAAAGGAGGGTAATAAAACTGCACCAAGCATTTTACTTAAAAGGCTCATAAAATTTTATATATATAGCTGGCCACCCAAGCAGTCTTTTAGGCTATGATAACGAACGTAGTAAAAGAGGTGTATGAAATTCACATGGAAAACACGTTTTTACTGCATCCTATGTGATATTACAAAGGCAGACTGAGGGTGTTTTAATTTTACGAGCTGGCGTTGCTATGGTAACACCGCTCTATAATGGGGGAAATACTTGACCGTTTTCAACAGCTGCCTAAATCCAAAGCTAAACGAGGAGTTTCGCATTTTTCTTGGAAAAAAAAGGGACGGGACATCTTGCCTGTGTTTACGTTCTCAGATAAAAGATTACACGTATCCTAGTATTTCTTTCCACTGAAATAATACGTGTTTTTCTAGATCTGAAACTGAGAAAAAGGAATTATCTGGCATTAAGTAATATTCTTAAACTATGCAAATTTTGTCTGACATTTTTCTTTGAAAAAGGGGGGATATAATTAAAGAAAATTAATAATTTTAAGATGAAAGCATACAATATTATATATATATATAAAGAGGGGGGATTTTAATAATACCAGAATTTGTCAAAATAAGGATATTGTTAAATATTTTACAACAATAGGACCAATTCGTAGCGCAAAGAAAATTAAAAACGAAAACCAAAAAAAAGGGTGGGGGGGGGGGGGGGTAGGTGGAAGAAGAAAAAAATCCATAACTTCGTAAATTCACAAGACATAAAATCCCCATAAATTTATCATATATCTTCTTAATATATCTACAACATTTATATTGACAAGTACGACCAATTCTTACAGCAAAAACAAATTAAAAATACATAGCGGTTGAAGAAAAAAATCATCGTTAAGGGCGTATTCAAATACAAACTGCTTATTTTTGACTCATTTTTAAATTTATTTTTGCTCTCAAATGCATCAAATTGGTAGATTCTCTTATTCAAAAACTCTATAATGTACCGTAATGGTCGATATTTTGATAGAGGCAGAATATATTTCAAAAAATGATGTCAAACTGGGCATTTGGAACCAAATTTCCCGAAGCGATTGTGTTGAAAATGAAAAATATTGTCCTACTGAGAAAATAATTGTTTATAAATCAAGTTTTAATTAATTGAACAAAATAAAAAAACACAGGTCACTTATAAATCTCTTCAAAAACCACGTCAACAAGTTTCATATTTTTTCTTTTAAAAATGAATCTGAATATGTGCCAAAAAATTTCGGATTGTTGAGCATGGAAAAATATATATATATATATATATTTTTAATATCGCCTTAACATGATTCTGATAAAACCATCTCTTATATAAAAATAAAATAAAAAACTCGTCAAAAGCGGACAAATAAAGTTGTTAAAGTGGCTTTATCTCTAATACTGATTTAGTTTTTATTGTTGAAATTAGCACTTAACTTCGAAATCCGCCTGTGCCTGTAGGCCGGGCCGGCAGGAATTTTTGTACTTTTAAAAAGGAATCTTTAAACGTGTCGGAAAATCGCGTGTTGTTTAGCGGAGAAAAAGAATTCATTTATATATATACAGGATGTTTCATAAAAGATGTGTAAAACTTCAAGAGTTTATAGTACAAATCCAAACAAACAACATTCATCAAAGAATGCATTGTAGGAATTAAAACGCCAAGGTGCTAGAGGGTGCCGAATATGATGTTGCTATACGAGGCTAAAACACACAAAGAATGATAAACTAACAAAAGCAAGTTTAATGACATGTCATCTTACAATCGTTGAGCCTATGAGACTCCCATTTGCAGTTCCATAAATAAAATGCATATCAAAGCCTTTTCCCTATTAGTGAAAGTTAATCTTTGACTAATGTGACAGAAATTGTCATGTAACTACTGTGAAGTGGTCTGTCAGACCGCACCATGGAAAGATGAATAAAAGGCGCGATTAATTCATATGATGGTGTTTTTGTACTTAACGTTTTGTTATAATTAAAATTATAAACTATTATAATTAAAATTCACATATTCAACAGTCTCTTGTGATAGTATTAAAGTTCCAAACGAAAGAGAATTTTGGTAGCGTCTGTAGTTAAACTGAAAGTTACAAGTTAAACTATAAAAATTGAAAAAAGCGGCGGTCTGTGAGACCGGTTAAAGGTTAACATCTTGCGATAGGTTCCTACCACAATTAACATTTGCACACTTGGATCAGCCACTTGTATGAATTAATCGAGGCAAAATTTTCCATACGCATTGTCCTCCTTCATATCACATTTGTATGATATTAGTGTCGTTCTTCTCCAGATCACTCGCAACAGGAATGGAGAACGTTTACATGGACCAAGTTTCAAAATGCTCCAGAACCTTTGCGTTTTAATTCTGACTATGCATTCTTTAATTAAATTAAAATTAAACATTGGTAATATTTCATATTTCTGCAAATGATAGTTATGAAATAATAATCAATTGTAATTTAAGATGCAAATAAAAATTTAAAAAAAAATTATTCGATTCTTTAACACTTGATTTTTTAGGTATGGCATTCAATGATAAAATTTTTAGGAAAAGAAAAAATATAAATATTTTTGTTTTTTCCTTCCAATTTTCCTCTCAGATTGCATATCGATTGATTTTCCTTACTCTCATCCCAAGTAAACTATTGGGTGTGGGAGTGAGAGTTAGTTAAGATAATAGTAAGGGATGTGAACTTTAAAGATGTCCCCAATCAGACAGAGGTAGAAAAAGGTGTAGCGTTAATGTATAATTTAATCGTACATTCAGGAGGTAGAGTGAGCTCTCATCTCTGTAACATCACCTACGATTCAATGTACGTTGTAATAAAATGTCCAAAAGAATAACGAACAATTCGGAAATAAAGCTGTAGAGAAGAGCATTAGCACAATACAATTAAAGTAAAAATGTCGCTCCGATTTTTCTTACAATTACTTTACACAGGCACAAGACGAAAAATATACAAAGCATTCATACAAGATCTTTTTAAAAGACATGTGTATCTCCCAGCACTTGAGTAAGTTACATACCCGAAGTTGCATAAAGGCTCATTTTTTTTAAAGCTAACTACTTTCTCTTCAGTATACTAATAGAGACAATTTTAAGCTTTGATGCCTCGCCAGATTTAAGAATTATTTGAAAAGTACTAACTTGGTATAAGACTGCTTGTCTCTTTATCTCTAAGCTCAGATATAATTCAGTAAAGAATATTTTGAAACTTATTAAAGAAACATATATTCAGTAGCTACGGCATGCTGGCTGAAAGATGCATTTAAAAAAATTGAATCTGGCTTAGATATGCCAATTAGAGATTTACACGGGCTAAAATTTCCCGACCCAAGCGCAGGTCCAATAACCAAAAAAATTATCGTCTCACCGCGGTATAAAAGTTGAAACTTTGTCCCGAGCCAAAAAATTAATTGTCTTGGTCAGATATAAAAGCAAAAATTTCGGCCTGGATACTACAATTAAAATTATTCTTGAAGCACACTTACTTTCACTTTGCACACATTCTACTTTCAGAATATGTTCGGAATTCATGAATACAGAAAAATAACAATATCGATGATTACTTAGACTTAGACTAATTATGTACATAAACACCACGTGAGAAATAGACAATTACATAAAAAAAAAATCCGGTAACAAAATCAACGTAATTTAGAATGAAAGAAACGAAACAAAATTTTAAAGCTCTACAAAGAAAAAAAAAATGATTTTTAAAAAGACATCTCTAGAATTTATTAAACCAAATTATTTTTTTTAAGATTTCGCTAAGCAAACATGAACATAATTTTTACCGAAATAAATAAGCAAGATAATAAGCCCAACGTGGACTCGGGAGGAAGAATTTAGAAGACTGCATGGTTCGGGTCAATAACGCTTTTCATACTGGCTAGGTTGGACACGAACAGAACGTTTAAACAAGTCTGGCACGGCTCGAATCATCAGAAAAATTTAACACCCGAAACCGACGCAACTCTGAAAGATCGGAGAGAGTCCGAGTCTCGTGAATTAAAACTGTCACGGCCGGGGTGCCGTGCTTGAATTGCCTCCTAAGTCTTTTCACTCGAAGATCTCAAATGTCGTTTTGGAAACCCTTTATTGGCTCAAGAGGAGAATGGTCCCTTCTCTCTCCCCCCCCCCCCCTTAGACACGCCATTTGTAAAAGATAATGAAAACAATATGGAAAACGCATATGGCATTTGTAAACTCATTTTCAGAAATTGTCACCTGTAGTTGGAAAAATATGCGAATTCTTTTGCTCAACAGTGTATTCGATTTGTATATATGCTACATAATATGCAAACATTTCAGTTAAATTAGCAAACGCATCACACGGTTGAAATCTCCCTTCAGTAATTTCCGTCAATGAGCGGAATTGCTCTCGAACTATTTGTGTATCCCTGTATATAATCTATAAAATTTTTACACACCAGGTATAATATGCATAAAATCAGTTAAATATAAAAACGCTCACCACAACTCAAAATGCACTTCGAATAATTATTGTTCTTAATCAGTGTTGTAACCGAATTCATTTCTGTGTTCCTGTAAATGAAATGTAAATGAACAAAATATTCTGTAGCAAGCATCTTTCAGTAAGCGTCAGGGATGCATATAAATTTAAATGTTTTTTAAATACTGCAACATCAATAAAATACACTGCAAAATATTCTCTCCATAGACCATAATTTAATGGTATTATTTTAAGTGCCCAAGTAAACGAACTATACACTTCATTTTCAATCCGAACATGCCATGGCAAAGTTCGGTAATATATATAAGTTATCGAGTATATTTATGCGAGGTATAACACAGACAGAAAGGCGTAATGTTTTTACTTTCTTATATCTTCAACAGAAGAAAGTATTGTAATCAAAATTTTTTCGACTTCCGGTTTTCGACGGATGTACAAGTTTTAGGGGTCAGAGGTCCCAAAATAGTCTATCTGTCCGTGTGTCCCTATGTCCGTTCGTCCGTATGTCGCCATTGTAGCATCAAACAGTGTATGAAGTTATGCGTAGAATTGAACCAATTTTTTAGTTTTTGGCTATGGCAAGAAGGTCATCACTTAATTTGGAAAATTTCCGACGAAAGGGGCGCTGCAATAGCGATTTTTGTGCTATTTTGATTATTGTACCATCGAAAAATGTATGACGTTATGCATAAAATTGAACCAAATTTTTTGCGCATGCTTTTGGCTATGCCAAGCAGGTCTTCCTTGTAGTTGGAAATATTCCGCTGAAAGGGAGCACTGTAATAGCGATTTATGTATAATTTTCTTGATTTTTCGTTGTTCTGTTGTACAGCGGCGGCTCGTAAAGCGACGGGAGCTTCGCATCATGATAAGCCGGCTATTCGCGAACAGCGGATGGAAAACAGAATAACGGAAAACTATTGGTTTTAATAAATATCATGATCGAGATGAACTCGTTTGTACTCCGATTAATTGACTAAAACAGAAATTTAAGATGAAAGTCAAAGTTGGTATAATATTGAGCTAATAATATTATTTTATTGACATTTGTAACTATATTTTGAAATATTAAGATGTATTAGATAGACGAAAGTTTTGGGATTGGCACATCCAACTAGTTTCACATAAAAATAAAAATAAAAACTTCAGTAGCTTTATGCAATCTTCAGCTATAAATCATTTTTAAACACACATATGCACGATTATGCGCACATACGCCCTATGAACGATTTTATTTCGCCGCCTCCTATCTTCCCCTTATTTAACCATCTTCTGCGTCTGTGACTAGATATGTTCGGGACCTTTTATTCGAAGTCAGAGACCATCGATTTCAAATTCGAGCCTGAAAAATTTTGTGTCATCAGAACCCGAACTGGATAAAGAAAGAACGCGATATAAATTAATAATATTTAAAAATTATTTCAGGAGTAATTTTCTGATTTAAAAGTATCTTATTGTATATAAAAATAAGTAATAATTCTAAAAAGTTGCCCCTAATGATGTTTCATATTTTCACGTCCCTGAAACTCTGTTTAAAATTTAGCAAATTGGATATTTATACCCCACCAACGCCAGAAATATGAAAAGTAACTCTTCTTATTCTTTTAAAATATCATTATTCATCAATGACAGAAAGACACGAGTTCTATTTCCAGTAATTCAAAAGAAAGACTTCAAACAGAAACAAAGGCAAAACAAAATTCCTCAACTTCTTTATGTTAAACTTGATAGTACCAAGTCTACAGAATCAGATGGAATATTTCTCTTTATATCCGGCTAATAGTAATTCAATCTCTTTCAATTAGATTTTTAGCTGATTATAAAATGCCTTTAAAAACTTACATTGCATTTCTGTTTTTCAACTAACAATCGTTTTTTTTTTTCATTTTTCAATTTGTAAATGAATAAAATTTAGCCCGATCCCTTTTCAGGGGTCATGAATGTCCTTTTATGGGGTGGGATGGTATCACATCTCTTTATGAAAATTTTTTATATTGAAAGCTATTCTCAAATCCAAACTAACTACTTTTCTGATACTTTCGCGAAGTCATTTTCATTCGTAAATACAAAAAAATTAGCATTAATATTCGTAAAAATACAAAATGTACCAATATTGTTCAGATACCAAGAAATTAAAGAGTTTCCCCTTTTCTTACAAAGGCAAAGATTCATTTAGAAAATGTTGTCAAAGTTAACAATTTTAGCCCCGTTTTACAAGTTGACAGCCGCAGAAATGTCGTCAAAAGGAAAAAGTCCTTCCGGCCTGTGCCGGGAGGAAGAGGTAGCTTACATATTCCTTATTTTAAAAATGCCAACTTATATCATTCAAACACACGAAGCTCAATTTGGTGGAAACGAATGTAGGAGATTCAATGTAGGAGATTCAATGTAGGAGATTCAATACTAATTTTTATCAATATAATGAATGAGAATTTCGCGAAATTAGTCAGCTTTATCCAAGCTGCTTTTTTTAAAGTAACTTATATTTGGCTGCCAAATTCGGCAATTTCTTAAAGTGCCTGCCATTTTAAGACAACATGGTGGATGAGGCTAACCAGTGAACTTGGTCGAGACCTTAGTAATTGCTGTGCACATGCTCACTCACATCGGAATCGGTTGATATATACGAGTGCTGTCGCATGCAAAAAATCAGATTTTTCAAAATGTCACCCAAAATAGAAATTGAAACTGCTATATCTGAGCCATTTTTTAAGGTAAAGACAAACAAAAAATGCTCCTGAATCCTTATACCAAGGTCAAATACTTAAGAAAGAAACCTTTTTCAATTTCTAATTTTTTTGCACCTCACTTTAAATATATATATATTTTTTTAATTTAATGGCCGCCATTTTGAAACAAGATGGCTGATGAATCTGGTCAGCGACCTTGGTCGAGGTATTGATGTATACTATCCACATGCCTTCTTACATCGAAATAGGTGAATACGTGTGTTATCGCGTGACAAATACAAGATCGTTTCAAAATGTTAGCCATGCTAGAAATTCAAAGTGCTATAATTCAACCATTTTTTAAGATATAAAAAAAAGAACAAATTTTCAGAAACAAAAACTGCTCCGGAATCTTTGTATCAAGGCCAAACACATAAAAAAAAAAATCTTTTTCATTTTCCAATTTTTTAATACCTCATTTTAAATTTAAAATTTATTTTTTTAATGGCAACCCTTTTGAAACAAGATGGCGAATGAAGCTGGCCAACAAACTCGGTCGAGACATTGGTATGTACTATGTACAGACCAGGTTACATCCAAATCGGTTCATAAATACGCATGTTATCGCGTGACAAAAATCAGGTCGTTTTAAAATATCAGACACACTAGAAATTCAAAATGCTATTACTCAGCCATTTTTTTAGATATAGACGAAACAAAAACTGTTCCAGAATCTTTGTATTAAGGTCAAACACATACAAAAAAAAATCTTTTTAATTTTCCAATTTTTTGGTATCTCATTTTAATTTTTTTTAAATTTTTTTAAATGGCCGCCATTTTGAAATAAGATGGCGGATGAAGCTGGCCAACAAGCTCGGTCGAGATATTTCTATGTACTATGTACACACCAAGGTACATCCAAATCGGTTCATCAATACGCCTGTTATTACGTGACAAACATCAGGACGTTTCAAAATGTCAGCCACGCTAGAAATTCAAAATGCTATAACTCAGCCATTTCTTAAGATATAGACGAAACAAAAACTGCTCCCGATCTTTTTATCAAGGTCAAACACATAAGAAGAAAATATTTTTTCAATTTTCAATTTTTTGGTACCACATTTCAAATTTAATTTTTTCTTAAAAATTTAAATGGCCGCCATTTTTAAACAAGATGGCGGATGAAGCTGGTCAACGAACCCGGTCGAGACATTGGTATGTACTATGTATAAACGAAGTTACATCCAAATCGGTTCATAAATACGCCTTTTATCGCGTGACAAAATTCAGGACGTTTCAAAATGTCAGCCACGCTAGAAATTCAAAATGCTATAACTCAGCCATTTTTTAAGATATAGACGAAACAAAAACTGCTCCAGAATCTTTGTATAAAGATCAAATACATAAGAAAAAAATATGTTTCCATTTTTAATTTTTTGGTACCACATTTCAAATTTTATTTTTTTAGAATTTTAAATGGCCGCCATTTTGAAACAAAACGGCGGATGAAGCTGGCCAACGAACTCGGTCGAGACATTGGTATGTTCTATGTACACACCGAATTACATCGAAATCGGTTCATAATTACGAGAGTTACAGTGTGACATAGGTCAGATATATATATATATATATATATATATATATCAATTTTGAACGGAGGGTGGTTTCGGGGTCTGATAATCATGTTCGATGAAAATATACCAAAATTTTTTGAAATCGCTTTCCTCCGAATGGCTGCAGTAGGTAGCTTTTTGTAATGAAAGCTACCTAAAATTGGCAGCCACTTCCGGAAACTCAGTTTAAAAAGTCAAATATTACTGAATTTTTTGTAAGATTCTTTCCTTTTATCGAAAAATGTAAAACACTATTTAATAACATACGGTGTCCTACTGGCCCACCGGACAGCGAGGCATCATATAATTATTGGCAGCTATGTGATTCTATTAGTGTCATGAAAATTGCAGGTGTAGCCTCTTCTTTCAGCTCAAAGTATTAAATAGTTTTTTTTCAATCGAACTTGTACCTTTGGAATGGATCATTTTCTTCTGATGGACTGATGGCATCCATTATTATGAAACAGCCGTTATAAATGAAGTGTTAGGTGTAGATGGAAGAGCAGTCGTATTTGATTTTCTGGTTAGAATAGAAAAAAAATCGCCATATTTAAAAAAAAAAAAACTCCGAAAATCAGGCTTCTAACTTTTTACGACAGCTCATTCATCTTCATCTAACACTCCACTTATAACGGCTGTTTCATAATTAATAATGGAAGCCATCAATCTATCAGAAGAAAGTAACTCGGTTAAAGTGGAGACTCGGTTAATCGGGACTCTACTGTATATTTAATTTTATTTAATTTTTTAAATGATCATTAGTATATTTTTGTTGGTGTTCAGAGTGGGGTCATGACCCCCGTGACCGCCCCTTGGATCCGCCATTGCAGCCCCCCCCCCGTGCCTTCTGTATTGTAGGGAATACATAATTTTAAATTTTCAAAATAACTTTCAAAGGAGGTAAATTTTACGCATTAAAAGGTAAAAAAGCTCAAAGACTCTCAGATTCTTCAATTTTAAAGATTAGTGGAATTTTTAAATAAATTTGATAAATTTATTCTTTAAGAAATATATAAACCAAGCGGATTTAATTTTGTATTACTTCTGATGGCCACTATAATCTGAAATCTTTAAAGAAGGGGAAGATCTCCTAGCCCTCTTAAATAGCACCCCAGTGCTAACAATATATAAAAACTTCTTTTATGTCACACAGAGTTCAAAAGTTGTTGCGGTAATACAGAAGTGTTTAACCATTTGTTTACCAAATTAAGGAATATTAAATAACAATATTTTGCAGTTTTATTTAATTTTACATTTTAGATTATAATAAGTTTTATTTAACAAAAATGCTGTCAGTGCATGGAACAGGATTAAAATGTGAGCCTCGGAGCACTCAATTTATGAAATTCATGAATTTATGGAGACAGTTTACAACCTGTAGGATTAGTAATAAGATATATTTAATTTTTAATGATTTGGAAATGACAATAAAAAAAAAAGAAAGAGAGAGATTGCAGATTTGCGAAAAAATTTCATGGATGAGTTTCCATTAACATAGACATGTCGATACCACTGACAAAATCGGGCTACCGAACTCAATGAAGAACTCTGATTTAAAGTATTTTTAATTAATTACATAATAATATAAAATAAAACATATACATTCAAATATTACCCGAATATGCGAAAAGCTAATTTTACATTAAATGAATGCATAAAATATGAACTGAAATTCGATGAATCAGTATTTTAAATATCAAAATTTTATTTTACCCATAAACACTAAGTCAATTTCAGTAAGCAATCGTAATTGCCAACAGGAAACAAAAAAGTACGTGTTCTGCGACAATTTGGATCCGAGTTATAAGCGTTTATATTCATTGGGCCCTTATATTTGCCTTATACTAAGAGTTTGGGTCTTCTGTTAAAAACACCGACAATGCCCCTTTCCCCTTTATAAAAATTACGTTTACCATACAAAATATTGCAAACAGAACCCCACCACACACACACAAACAAAAGAAAAAAAATATTCCTCTTCCTTTAAAACGATTGCGTGTAAAATATAAAATTTGTCTTACAGAATAATAAAAACAATAGAAAAATATTCAAATATTAACAAAACACGTAAAATATAAATTTTCATAAAAAAAATGCATTAGCATATAAACAAAATTTCGATGTGTTTTGATTTTATGTATTAAACTTTACTTTTCTTATCAACTTTCAATCGTAATTGCTAACCAATTTCATAAAAATAATGGCAATTGCAAAAAGGACAACAAAAAAATCTATGCTATTTGCGGCACTATCAGAATACCTGATAGACTATATGACTGTACTTTTACGGGTATTAACTAATTACAGAATATTAGAAAATAAAATAAACTATTCAAGTATTACCCAGACATGGGAAAAATTAATTTTTCATCAGAAAAATGCACTAGTATTAAACTTTAAACCGACAATGAACTTTAAACTGAGAAATAATAATAATAAAGATAATGTCTCCCCTTTCTAAAGATTACGGTTACCTTACAAAATATGAGTGCTCTACAATAACTACAGCTCCAGTTATAAATGTTTTATGCTGTCAGCACTTCATGCACTAAAATACGGAAGAACTGCTATAGAAAATACCCCCCCCCCCCTCTTAAAACGATAGAATTAACTTAAGAAATTAAACGAAATTTTTGTGAGATGCGATGTGACAAGTTGAATTTTGAATTCGAGTTACACGTATTTATCGTTATCGAGACCTAATATTCGCACTACACAAAAATTTCGAAATCTGGGGTTAAAAACTCCCACACTGTTCCCCCTTTATAAAGATTTAGTTTACAACATATAAGTGTTCTACGAAGATTACAGTTCGAGTTATAAATGTTTTAAGTTGTCAGCAACTTATATTTATAATATACTAATAATATGGTGGGCTTCTGTAAAAAATCGACAAAGCCCCAACCCTTTAAAACTATTGCGTTTACCATACCGATTTTGTCTAGATTACGACAATTTATATCAGAGTTACAAGATCTTTTGGTTATTAGGCCCTTATGTTTGCGCTATTCTAAAATTTACTAACCTCCGGTAAAAAAATGCACCCCCCCCCCTCTTCATAAAGATTACTTTTACCATACAAAATATGAGTGTCCTACTATAATTACAGTTTGAGTTATAAGTGTTTTAAGTTACCACCCCTTTTATTTATGACACACAAAAATATTGGGTGGGGAAGGGCTTCAGTAAAAAATTGGTAGATTATCCAAGTTTGAAAATTTTCCGTTATTATTAATATACTAACTGTAATGTATAACTTCAAATTTCACCCTTATTATAATGTCACTGTAACTGAATTTTTTAAATTCTCATCAAAAGAATATATAATCATTAATATATACAGTATCAAATACAGTTGGAATAAAATCTAATTGGAAATTTTACTTTTTCCATTACATGTAATTGTAACTAAAATTTATTAATTACCATTACAACAACTTAATGGTAATTATAATCATCTCAAGTACATTTGAAATCAAATCAATAATCTAAATTTACCATTCACATTACAAGTAATTGTAACTAAAATTTTACAGTTATAGCACTACCGCACCGTAATGAAAATCATAACCTTCGGCATTACAGTTACAATTATATCTTAATAAAAAAAAATGCCATTGAAATTACACGTAATTGTAATTATAAGTTCTCAATTATAATTACAATTATATAATAATAATCATAGCATTTATAGTTACGATTACAAAATGCTAATTCAATTTCAAATTTAAATTATAAATCCACATAATCTTAATTATATTTTTCTCAATTGTAATTACAATTATATAATGATAAATATAGCATTTATTGCTACGATTACAATGCTAATTGAATTTACAATTCAGATTACAATTACTTGTAATCGTAATTATAGTTTTATCAATTATAATTGCAATTATATAATGATAATCATAGCATTTATAGTTACGGTTACAATGCTAATTGAACTTTAAATTCAGATTATAATTACAAATAATCTTAATTATATTTTTCTCAATTATAATTACAATTATATAAAGATAATCATAGCATTTATAGTTACGATTACAATGCTAATTGAATCTCCGATTCAGATTTTAATTAGCATGTAATTGAAATTATAATCCCTTACATGCCAATTACATTGTAATGAGATTACAAATTAATCAGATTGCGAATTTGCCCAACTCTGCTTTTAAGTTTTTTACCGGGCCGGGTCGGGCCAATTTTTTTCTACGGGGCGGGCCGAATTTTTTCTTCTATGAGTCGGGCCGGGGCCGGGCTTGGAAATTTCAGCCCGTGCAGACCTCTAATACGCACAATGCTTAGCAAATCATTAGTTCGGGAAATGTGAATAAAAAAAAATGAATGTAAATATTTTATTCTTCTCTTTCAATGCTGTGTTGCCCATTATTTTTGCCGACGATCAAAACAAAAAAGTTTTATCTCTTTCGTTTGAAAGGGTGACTGACTCATAAGAGAAGATATCTGGAAGATTTAATTTCGTAGGAGACACATTCGAAAACATTTTTTTGCCGTTACATGAGATTTTTTTTTTGTTTTGTTTTGTTTTGTTTATTACTGATTTCGGATTATATACAGTTAAGAGTATTTATTATTGTTTCAGAGTTAAATATATATTTGATGTTTATGCTATTACGAAAAGGTTGGTACTGTGAAACCTCACTGTGCGACCAACTCCATTAGGCGACCACCTCCCTAATCGACCATTTTTTCATGGAACGAATTTATTCCCATAGGCTCAATACTAATTTTACCTCCATTCAGAGACCATCCCAGTTGAACTCCCTCCATGAGAGATCGATTTCTTTGAAGAAAATGAAATAAATTCCGTTTTTTTCTGGTCGCTTGAAGAAGGTTTTATTAAAAAAATAATTCCGGAGTGTGCATTATTCATCAAACTTCTAAACTAAGTTTAGATTTTATTTTTTTATCCCGGTAACTTTTAAGTGTTTTTAAGAATTTTTAAGTCCCTTTGTGCCTTTTTAGGCAATGAATTTAACTCTGATTACAAATTAAGAATGACGGTCAATAAACTCCTCTGCCCTATTCTGTCGAAAAACTCTCAAAGAAATAGATAAAGTAATAAAACCATCATTATTTGTTCCCGTCCACAAAAAAATGCATTTATTTACTGAACTTCGGAAGGACTTGGAGATAAAAATTATAAAATATAAAACTGTAAAATTAAAGCAAAGCTCAATGTATTCATTTTTAAAACTCTGCAGTAATTAACTTATGCAATTAACTTTTATTTTGATACTTAAATTTTTATATTTTTTCGAAATGTGAAAAATAAATTTTAGTAACATTGTTACCATTTTTAAACAATTAAAATCTAGATTTAAACATGACCTGCATTAAGAGACCACCTCTTGGAATAACCCAATTTTATTGGAGCGGTACGTGGTCGCTTAGGGAGGTTTTACTGTATATTAATTTTTTTTTTAATTGTATGTAAACATTCTTCTGCGGGTTATGATTTTAAAATTTTGAGACTG
>OZ010792.1:592653695-592656195 GCA_963932465.1 Maratus speciosus
AATAAAACTTGTACGTTTCGAAACAGAGTGTCGCAAAAAATCATATTTGGTAATATTTCGGCTACGCGAACAAAAAAATCCCAACTTTAATTATATTTCATAAAACAATTTCAGAACCGAATATTTTTCATCGGGATAAAATGATCGTATCGAGCCAAGAATCCTCTGGTGAAACGAGCCACGAGCCACGAATCCTCTGGTAAAACGAGTGCGAGCATCTCCAGAATCCAAGAAAAGTTTAAAATCTGAATCTAAAAATCCAGTAACGACAAGAACACGGCGTCCCATAACGACACGTAAAGAAAGTACCTCTGGTAAAACGAGCCACGAATCTTCTGGTAAAACGAGTACGAGCCGAGAATCCTCTGGTAAAACGATCACAGACTCAGAATCATCTGATAAAGCTAATACGAGCCACGAATCCTCTGGTAAATCGATCACAGACTCAGAATCATCTGA
Source organism: Maratus speciosus (assembly GCA_963932465.1). Lineage (NCBI taxonomy): Eukaryota > Metazoa > Arthropoda > Arachnida > Araneae > Salticidae > Maratus > Maratus speciosus. Next base: position 592,654,155 of record OZ010792.1, read on the forward strand.
TAAAGCTAATACGAGTCACGAATCCTCTGGTAAATCGATCACAGACTCAGAATCATCTGATAAAGCTAATACGAGTCACGAATCCTCTGGTAAATCGAGAACGAGACAAGAATCCTCTGGTAAAGCGAGTAAAAGCCAAGAATCTTCAGCTTAAATATTTACAAGTGTTTTACAAGATATTTTCTTTCCATTCGAAAGGGTAAGCATTTCTTTCCGAGCTGGATTCTTGCACTTTATTACATTAAAGGTTTGAAATAATTTTGATTTCAATTTTTCGAAACATTTCACAACTCCAGAACGCTACAATAAACTTAACCAAGATTCGAAAATCTAAATTATATAAAAATCCAAATCTGAAAAAAAAAAAAAAAAAAAAAAAAAAAAAAAAAAAAAAAAAAAAAAAAAAATTTTTTTTTTTTTTTTTTTTTTTTTTTTTTTTTTTTTTTTTTTTTTTTTTTTTTGTATGGTTTCTATGACTAGGAAATTTGTTCGAAAATATTTACAACTCCAGAACTCGAAACAAGATTGAAATATTTTACATGTCAAAAAAAAAAAAAAAAAAAAAAAAAAAAAAAAAAAAAAAAAAAAAATTTTTTTTTTTTTTTTTTTTTTTTTTTTTTTTTTTTTTTTTTTTTTTTTTTTTTTTTTTTACTAGAGGGTAATGATGAAATTTTTTTCGAAAAGATTTCTTTGAAAATTTTGCAAGTCCAGACTGCGAGATCAACACTGAAAATTTTTACAAGTCCAGACTGCGAGATCAAAACTGAAAATTTTTACAAGTCCAGACTGCGAGGCAAAACTGAAAATTTTTACAAGTCCAGACTGCGAGGCAAAACTGAAAATTTTTACAAGTCCAGACTGCGAGGCAAAACTGAAAATTTTTACAAGTCCAGACTGCGAGGCAAAACTGAAAATTTTTACAAGTCCAGACTGCGAGGCAAAACTGAAAATTTTTACAAGTCCAGACTGCGAGGCAAAACTGAAAATTTTTACAAGTCCAGACTGCGAGGCAAAACTGAAAATTTTTACAAGTCCAGACTGCGAGATCAAAACTGAAAATTTTTACAAGTCCAGACTGCGAGGCAAAACTGAAAATTTTTACAAGTCCAGACTGCGAGGCAAAACTGAAAATTTTTACAAGTCCAGACTGCGAGGCAAAACTGAAAAAAATTACAAGTCCAGACTGCGAGATCAAAACTGAAAAAAATTACAAGTCCAGAGCGCGAGGCAAAAACTTCAAAGTACGATTAAAGAAATAATCAGAAATCGACTTACCCACGAGTCCATCTTCCGTCCAGCAGAACTTCTGGTAGCAACTCCTTTGGCACCGACGATCAAATGAACGAATGTGGCTCGCACACCTGTATTTATACCCCGGGATTGCGTAACCTTCCAGAGATATTGCGTCAGAAAACTTGAACTCGATTCTCAAAACGCGTGGAAAAAAAAAAAAAAAAAAAAAAAAAAAAAAAAAAAATTTTTTTTTTTTTTTTTTTTTTTTTTTTTTTTTTTTTTGTATGGTTTCTATGACTAGGAAATTTGTTCGAAAATATTTACAACTCCAGAACTCGAAACAAGATTGAAATATTTTACAAGTCAAAAAAAAAAAAAAAAAAAAAAAAAAATTTTTTTTTTTTTTTTTTTTTTTTTTTTTTTTTTTTTTTTTTTTTTACTAGAGGGTAATGATGAAATTTTTTTCGAAAAGATTTCTTTGAAAATTTTTGCAAGTCCAGACTGCGAGATCAACACTGAAAATTTTTACAAGTCCAGACTGCGAGGCATAACTGAAAATTTTTACAAGTCCAGACTGCGAGGCAAAACTGAAAAAAATTACAAGTCCAGACTGCGAGATCAAAACTGAAAATTTTTACAAGTCCAGACAGCGAGGCAAAACTGAAAAAAATTACAAGTCCAGACTGCGAGATCAAAACTGAAAAAAATGATCAAAACTGAAAAACTCGAAACAAGATTGAAATATTTTACAAGTCAAAAAAAAAAAAAAAAAAAAAAAAAAAAAAAAAAAAAAAAAAAAAAAAAAAAA
>OZ010792.1:592661195-592666195 GCA_963932465.1 Maratus speciosus
GTCCACCTGCTCGGTAACGCAGATGAATCTCCGGACGATGCTGGCCGATGCGAGATCGGTCGGCAGGTGGCGGCGATCTGCGCGTAAACCGTTTAGGCACCCCGAACGGAACGAGCTACGATGTGCGGCTCTGGGACTTTTCGAATGACTGAATTTTCCGCCGAGAATCACTCGTTCTGCCGATGGCCGGTGGAAAAACGCGGGGCCGACGAGCGAGAAAACGGGAACCGTACCGCGGAATCTGGAAACGAGGTGAGTGAAATTTTTATTTTTTCAATAAAGTTTTTTACAAACGCTCGTGTACGTGTCTGTTTCTCGAGTCGAGTCCTTATTTTTTTCTTCCCACGCAGACAGAAAACAGATCCGTCGGGCGGGAACAGAGCGAAAAAAATTTTTCTGGTAATAAAAAACGCTGGTTCTCCTTCGACGGATCGCGTAATTTATTCTCACACGCTCTAGGAACTCTGTTTTTTTCGAATCGATTCGATTTCTTTTTCAGGTTTTCTCTTTCAGATTTTCTCTTTCAGCTCTTCTTTTTCAGCTCGTCCGTCGTTTCATCATTTCATCATCCGATTTCCCGTCCGATCATTCCATCATTTCATCGTTCCGTACCGAATCCCAAATCCCAAATCCCAAATCACGAGACCCATCCCATCATATCCGATCGTTCCACCGTCCATTCGCCCCGTCCAAACATTCCACCACACCCGAATCCCGAATCCCGTCCGATTATTCCACCGTCCATCGTCCATTCGTGCACTGCCCCGAATCCCGAATCCCGAGCCCCGTCCGATCATTCCACCATACATAGTCCGTTCATCCCGACCGTTCGAAGTTTTCCGTGGTTTCCTTCGAACCTCGAGCGAATGCTGGTCGGGTTCGCCAAAGTCCCGCCACGGAGGGCAACGATTCGAGTAGGAAAAATATTTACACTTGTAAAAATAAATCAAATTTATAACTTAACGTTTAAACTTGACTCGTAAAAATATTATCAGAGTAAAAAATGATTTCTAAACATAAATTGTAAAAATATTTCAGACCTGAAAAAAAAAAAAAAAAAAAAAAAAAAAAAAAAATTTTTTTTTTTTTTTTTTTTTTTTTTTTTTTTTTTTTTTTTTTTTTTTTTTTTTTTTTTTTCAAGCTTGGAGACATGATTTCTACTACTCGGAAATTTTTGTCGAAATATTTTACAACTCCAGAACTAAAAAAAAAAAAAAAAAAAAAAAAAAAAAAAAAAAAAAAAAAAAAAAAAAAAATGTTTTTTTTTTTTTTTTTTTTTTTTTTTTTTTTTTTTTTTTTTTTTTTTTTTTTTTTGCTTGAGTCTATAACCGTTTGAAAAGACTTAAGAATTTACTTCTATACATTTTGCACGGAATTCTGAACTTGCACCGGCTCGATAACTTTCGTCTGCGAAACCGTAATTTTCGACATGTCGAGACATTCGATGAAATCCCTCAACGCGTATAACAGCCTGCTGAGATGCAGAGTGAAATTTCTATGTCCCTGTTGCCGAGAAGTCACGTGTTCGAAAGACTTCGAAAACCATTGCCGGGCGCGGCACGGAATCTATCCCCGGGTCCAGTGCGTCTGGGCCGCGCGTCGTGGAAGAGACAGACCAAATATCTACACGTCGATCACCTGATCTCGTGCTGGAAACGATTCGCGAAGCCGTTGTTCGAGCCCGCTCCGGGATCCATCGTTCGCGGACAGTCGGGGCGAGAAAACCGCCACCGGGAAAACGCCGAGATCCCGCGAGAATCGACGAGATCCAGCGAAAATCGGGAATCTCGGACGAGACCCCGCGAGAATCGGGAATGGACGAGATTCAGCGAGAATCGGGAATCGACGACTCCGGAAACTGCGGCCGCTGCTGCAGGTCGCGGGAAGATGCAGAACGAGCGCCTGAAACGGGAAATCGAAGCGCGCGACGCGGTTCTGATTTCGCGAGGGAAGAATTCAGACTCGTCTCCGACTTGTTGAACGCGGGGGGAACGAACGCGAAAGATCTCGCGCCGGGCGAAACCTGAAAAAAAATTACGAGTCCGAAACGCCTGGAAAAAATTATCTCATCCCTATAACGTTTTTTTTCAGATTTGGAATACTTAAGCTCGGAAAGAAATACTTACCCTTTCGAATGGAAAGAAAATATCCAAGAAAATCGATTTCCAAGAATATTATTGACTGTCGCGTGCAAAAAACAACACGGTTTATAAAAAAGCTGAAATAAGTTATAATTGTTGACCTGTATTTTATATAATACAGGTTGACACTATGGTCAGCCCGTATACAAACGTTGAAGATCCAATCTGAAAATAATTTTTATTATTATAAAAATTATCTCAAACCTATAATGTAAAAAAAAAAAAAAAAAAAAAAAAAAAAAAAAAAAAAAAAAAAAAAAATTTTTTTTTTTTTTTTTTTTTTTTTTTTTTTTTTTTTTTTTTTTTTTTGACTTGTAAAATATTTCAATCTTGTTTCGAGTTTTTCAGTTTTGATCATTTTTTTCAGTTTTGATCTCGCAGTCTGGACTTGTAATTTTTTTCAGTTTTGCCTCGCTGTCTGGACTTGTAAAAATTTTCAGTTTTGATCTCGCAGTCTGGACTTGTAATTTTTTTCAGTTTTGCCTCGCAGTCTGGACTTGTAAAAATTTTCAGTTATGCCTCGCAGTCTGGACTTGTAAAAATTTTCAGTGTTGATCTCGCAGTCTGGACTTGCAAAAATTTTCAAAGAAATCTTTTCGAAAAAAATTTCATCATTACCCTCTAGTAAAAAAAAAAAAAAAAAAAAAAAAAAAAAAAAAAAAATTTTTTTTTTTTTTTTTTTTTTTTTTTTTTTTTTTTTTTTTTTTTTTTTTTGACTTGTAAAATATTTCAATCTTGTTTCGAGTTCTGGAGTTGTAAATATTTTCGAACAAATTTCCTAGTCATAGAAACCATACAAAAAAAAAAAAAAAAAAAAAAAAAAAAAAAAAAATTTTTTTTTTTTTTTTTTTTTTTTTTTTTTTTTTTTTTTCCACGCGTTTTCAGAATCGAGTTCAAGTTTTCTGACGCAATATCTCTGGAAGGTTACGCAATCCCGGGGTATAAATACAGGTGTGCGAGCCACATTCGTTCATTTGATCGTCGGTGCCAAAGGAGTTGCTACCAGAAGTTCTGCTGGACGGAAGATGGACTCGTGGGTAAGTCGATTTCTGATTATTTCTTTAATCGTACTTTGAAGTTTTTGCCTCGCGCTCTGGACTTGTAATTTTTTTCAGTTTTGATCTCGCAGTCTGGACTTGTAATTTTTTTCAGTTTTGCCTCGCAGTCTGGACTTGTAAAAATTTTCAGTTTTGCCTCGCAGTCTGGACTTGTAAAAATTTTCAGTTTTGATCTCGCAGTCTGGACTTGTAAAAATTTTCAGTTTTGCCTCGCAGTCTGGACTTGTAAAAATTTTCAGTTTTGCCTCGCAGTCTGGACTTGTAAAAATTTTCAGTTTTGCCTCGCAGTCTGGACTTGTAAAAATTTTCAGTTTTGCCTCGCAGTCTGGACTTGTAAAAATTTTCAGTTTTGCCTCGCAGTCTGGACTTGTAAAAATTTTCAGTTTTGATCTCGCAGTCTGGACTTGTAAAAATTTTCAGTGTTGATCTCGCAGTCTGGACTTGCAAAATTTTCAAAGAAATCTTTTCGAAAAAAATTTCATCATTACCCTCTAGTAAAAAAAAAAAAAAAAAAAAAAAAAAAAAAAAAAAAAAAAAAAAAAAATTTTTTTTTTTTTTTTTTTTTTTTTTTTTTTTTTTTTTTTTTTTTTTTTTGACATGTAAAATATTTCAATCTTGTTTCGAGTTCTGGAGTTGTAAATATTTTCGAACAAATTTCCTAGTCATAGAAACCATACAAAAAAAAAAAAAAAAAAAAAAAAAAAAAAAAAAAAAAAAAATTTTTTTTTTTTTTTTTTTTTTTTTTTTTTTTTTTTTTTTTTTTTTTCAGATTTGGATTTTTATATAATTTAGATTTTCGAATCTTGGTTAAGTTTATTGTAGCGTTCTGGAGTTGTGAAATGTTTCGAAAAATTGAAATCAAAATTATTTCAAACCTTTAATGTAATAAAGTGCTAGAATCCAGCTCGGAAAGAAATGCTTACCCTTTCGAATGGAAAGAAAATATCTTGTAAAACACTTGTAAATATTTAAGCTGAAGATTCTTGGCTTTTACTCGCTTTACCAGAGGATTCTTGTCTCGTTCTCGATTTACCAGAGGATTCGTGACTCGTATTAGCTTTATCAGATGATTCTGAGTCTGTGATCGATTTACCAGAGGATTCGTGACTCGTATTAGCTTTATCAGATGATTCTGAGTCTGTGATCGATTTACCAGAGGATTCGTGGCTCGTATTAGCTTTATCAGATGATTCTGAGTCTGTGATCGTTTTACCAGAGGATTCTCGGCTCGTACTCGTTTTACCAGAAGATTCGTGGCTCGTTTTACCAGAGGTACTTTCTTTACGTGTCGTTATGGGACGCCGTGTTCTTGTCGTTACTGGATTTTTAGATTCAGATTTTAAACTTTTCTTGGATTCTGGAGATGCTCGCACTCGTTTTACCAGAGGATTCGTGGCTCGTGGCTCGTTTCACCAGAGGATTCTTGGCTCGATACGATCATTTTATCCCGATGAAAAATATTCGGTTCTGAAATTGTTTTATGAAATATAATTAAAGTTGGGATTTTTTTGTTCGCGTAGCCGAAATATTACCAAATATGATTTTTTGCGACACTCTGTTTCGAAACGTACAAGTTTTATTTTAATATATTTTCAATATTGGCGACCTGTCTGTTTTTAAAAAAAAGGCCGAACGAGGTGTGTATGGACAAAGACATAAAGTCTTTCCTTACACACACCTCGTTCGACCTTTTTTTTTTTTTTTTTTTTTTTTTTTTTTTTTATAACAGAAATCATTTTTTTTACAGAAATCAGTTCAATCGGTACTCGAAGACTTCGTCCCCGAAATGTACCAATACTTT
>OZ010792.1:592671195-592716195 GCA_963932465.1 Maratus speciosus
ATCCGGGCCACGTCCATCGCTCTCAGGAAAAGACGACCCTCGGGAGAGACGAACATAAGGATCGGAACGGGCAGGCGATGGTGGCGGAGTTGAAAAAACATGGCGAATGGGAAAAATTGACGGCAGCAAACTGACAGCGAAAGTACGGCAGTCTGGAGCAGAGTGATTTTCGTTTCGCCGCGAGTCCCCGCATTTATACTCGACCGCGCGCGTGATTTCCTTCCGAGACGAAAAGAGATCGGCTGCGCGACGCGTGATTTCCGGGCACGCTTCCGAGAAAAGACCGCGCGGGAACTTTTTTCCGAGACGAAAAAAGATCGGCCGGTCGCGCGACGCCTGGTTTCCGGGCACGCTTCCGGTGACCTCGACGAAGTATTTTCGGCCGCGAGCGTGTTTGTCGTGATTTTCAGAACGAATTTGGCCGAGATCGGAGACGAGAAAGCTCGAGGTTGAAAACGTTTCTTGTTCGGTCTCGGATAAACGTTTGAGAAATTTAACCGAGATTCGAAAGCGTAAAAAATATAAACCAACTCGAAATAAAACTAAACTGTCCAAACTCGAAAAAAAAAAAAAAAAAAAAAAAAAAAAAAAAAAAAAAAATTTTTTTTTTTTTTTTTTTTTTTTTTTTTTTTTTTTTTTTTTTTTGGTTACGTAATCCCGGGGTATAAATACAGGTGTGCGAGCCACATTCGTTCATTTGTTCGTCGGTGCCAAAGGAGTTGCTACCAGAAGTTCTGCTGGACGGAAGATGGACTCGTGGGTAAGTCGATTTCTGATTATTTCTTTAATCGTACTTTGAAGTTTTTGCCTCGCGCTCTGGACTTGTAATTTTTTTCAGTTTTGATCTCGCAGTCTGGACTTGTAAAAATTTTCAGTTTTGATCTCGCAGTCTGGACTTGTAATTTTTTTCAGTTTTGCCTCGCAGTCTGGACATGTAATTTTTTTCAGTTTTGCCTCGCAGTCTGGACTTGTAAAAATTTTCAGTTTTGATCTCGCAGTCTGGACTTGTAAAAATTTTCAGTGTTGATCTCGCAGTCTGGACTTGCAAAAATTTTCAAAGAAATCTTTTCGAAAAAAATTTCATCATTACCCTCTAGTAAAAAAAAAAAAAAAAAAAAAAAAAAAAAATTTTTTTTTTTTTTTTTTTTTTTTTTTTTTTTTTTTTTTTTTTTTTTTTTTTTTTTTTTTTTTTTTTTAACGTTGAAGATTTGTATACTTTACACTTTTGAATCTTAGTTAAATTTATTGTAGCATTCTGGACTTGTAAAAATTTTCAGTTTTGCCTCGCAGTCTGGACTTGTAAAAATTTTCAGTTTTGATCTCGCAGTCTGGACTTGTAATTTTTTTCAGTTTTGCCTCGCAGTCTGGACTTGTAAAAATTTTCAGTTTTGCCTCGCAGTCTGGACTTGTAAAAATTTTCAGTTTTGATCTCGCAGTCTGGACTTGCAAAAATTTTCAAAGAAATCTTTTCGAAAAAAATTTCATCATTACCCTCTAGTGAAAAAAAAAAAAAAAAAAAAAAAAAAAAAAAAAAAAAAAAAAAAAAAATAAAAAAATTATTTTTTTTTTTTTTTTTTTTTTTTTTTTTTTTTTTTTTTGACTTGCAAAATATTTCAATCTTGTTTCGAGTTCTGGAGTTGTAAATATTTTCGAACAAATTTCCTAGTCATAGAAACCATACAAAAAAAAAAAAAAAAAAAAAAAAAAATTTTTTTTTTTTTTTTTTTTTTTTTTTTTTTAGTTTTCCTTCCACGCGTTTCGAGAATCGAGTTCAAGTTTTCTGACGCAATATCTCTGGAAGGTTACGCAATCCCGGGGTATAAATACGAGCCACATTCGTTCATTTGATCGTCGGTGCCAACACTTCAAATTTGAGAACACTTCAAATTTTCCGTTTAAGATTTCTCTTATACAGCCACGATGAATTCTGATTCAACAATGACCTGTGCGATTTGTCGAACGCGAATGCTTAAAAAAAATTTAACTGTTACTTTAAAATGCTCTCATAAATGGCATTTCAACTGTATTTTCAACTGGATCCAAACGAATATCATCTGCCCTATGTGCCGCACCGAGATCCACGAGACGGACATGATGCTAATTTACAGAAAACATCACACCCAGACGGCTCGCCGATTCATTAGATAAAAGAAGAAAAAGGATGAAGACAGAAAGTGCAAGACTCCCCGTTATAAAGTCTCCGATTTAATATTTCAAAAACATGTATCAAAATAAACTATGTATCAAAATAAACTATGTATCAAAATAAAGCTTATATATATTTTACAATATTGGCGATGCGTCCGATTTAAAAAAACGGGCCGAACGAAGCGCGTCCGGGTCGAAAAGACTCGCGTCTTTTCACCCTTCGCGCCTCGTTCGGCCCGTTTTTTTCTTTTTTTCAAAGTTTTCTTTTCACTCTCGTTCCAGCCGGTCTCTCGCCCACTCGGCGAAGAAGAAACATTCGACTTTAGCGCAGTGAGCCGCGGCCCCTTTCCCTTTCAGTTTTCCGTGGTGTCCGCAGTCTCTGACCGCCGATTTCATGGGATGCAGCAAGTCGTCGAATTTCGGGCATCCGAAATTTTCCAGGTTCACGCAAGGTATGCCCAGTTCTTCCAAGACGTCCTTTTCGACGTGGCCCCCCTTATACGCGACCAGGCGCTTTTCCACCGTGGCGTTTTCCTCGTACACCACGCGCAGGAGGATTTTCAGGAAATCTTCGTCGAACAGGTCCGTTTCTCCGGGCAGGCTCCGGAGCGACATTCCGTGTATCCTGTCGGTGCAATAGCGGACGCTCTGCCATTCTTTTGGGGTCGGGGTCAGATGGTCCAGCCGGAACCTGAAACAACGACAGTCGTTTCGGGTCAGCGAAGCGAATCCCATCTCGCGGGCCCGAAATTTCCGGTCGATGCGAAATCCGTCGAGGTCCAAGACCATGCAGACTTCGGACAGGCTCATGGCGGCTTGTTTTTCGAGAAAAGACAGCAGAGTGATGCGGAGAGAAAATTTTCGACGTGTCCGCTGGCGAGAACAGAAATTCAGAATGATTTTCTCTTCCCCCGGAGACACGCATTTATACGCGCGATCGACCTCGATCGGTTCCGGAAAGGCGCGTTCGCAGAAAAAACACCGGGCCGCGTGATTTCCGCGCGAGATAAAAATAAAAACGTGTCCGGTCGCGCCTTCCGTATTCGTTGCTTCGAGGAAAAAGATTGCGCAACTTCCCGTGACCCCGACGGCTTATCGCTATCGACCGGAAGTTCTGGAATAAATCCGGCACGAGTTCGAAAGCGTAAAAGATACAAACCTCGTTTGTATCTTTTACGCTTTTGAATCTTAGTTAAATTTATCGTAGCGTTCAGGACTTGTAAAATATTTCAATCTTGTTTCGCGTTCTGGACTTGTAAAATATTTCAATCTTGTTTCGCGTTCTGGACTTGTAAAATATTTCAATCTTGTTTCGCGTTCTGGACTTGTAAAATATTTCAATCTTGTTTCGCGTTCTGGACTTGTAAAATATTTCAATCTTGTTTCGCGTTCTGAACTTGTAAAAATTTTCGAACAAATTTCCTAGTCATAGAAACCATGTATAAAAAAAAAAAAAAAAAAAAAAAAAAAAAAAAAAAAAAAAAAAAAAAAAATTTTTTTTTTTTTTTTTTTTTTTTTTTTTTTTTTTTTTTTTTTTTTTTTTTTCAAGGATGGAGGTTTGTATCTTTTACGCTTTTGAATCTTAGTTAAATTTATCGTAGCGTTCTGGACTTGTAAAATATTTCAATCTTGTTTCGCGTTCTGGACTTGTAAAATATTTCAATCTTGTTTCGCGTTCTGGACTTGTAAAATATTTCAATCTTGTTTCGCGTTCTGGACTTGTAAAATATTTCAATCTTGTTTCGCGTTCTGGACTTGTAAAATATTTCAATCTTGTTTCGCGTTCTGGACTTGTAAAATATTTCAATCTTGTTTCGCGTTCTGGACTTGTAAAATATTTCAATCTTGTTTCGCGTTCTGGACTTGTAAAATATTTCAATCTTGTTTCGCGTTCTGAACTTGTAAAAATTTTCGAACAAATTTCCTAGTCATAGAAACCATGCATGAAAAAAAAAAAAAAAAAAAAAAAAAAAAAAAAAAAAAAAAAAAAAAAATTTTTTTTTTTTTTTTTTTTTTTTTTTTTTTTTTTTTTTTTTTCGAGGTTGGAGATTTATATCTTTTACGCTTTCGAACTCGATGAGATATTTTCGTCGAGGTCACCGGATGTTATGCCGTCTTTTCCTCGAAGCGACGAATCCGACAGGCGTCGCGCGACCGGATGACCTCGTTTATTTCTGTCTTTCTTTCTGATCGTTCTGGAAATCCGGTTGCGCAACTTCCCGCGGCCCGAGCGTATAAAAGCCAGAGCTTCGGGCCGAAAGCATCATTTCGATTCTTCATCGAGACCTGCGTGCCCGACCGCCGATCGTTTCATTTTTCCTTCGTGTTTTTCGAAAAGCCATGAACACCAAGAAATCTTTCAAGGGAACGGACGTGTTCCCCAAACGCCCGTCTACGTCTGTCTACAGACTCCAGTATCCCGAAAAAAACTTCAAGTGCTGGACTTCCAATAAGGACGTGAAGGTTTTCGTCCCGTTCATGAACGAAGACCGCAAGATATATTTCTGCAAGCACGTAGGCCACGACGGAAACATGTCCAGCGTGCAGTACATGGGAAAAGAATGCCAGAGATTCGACTCGTTTCACCCCGAGAGCATAGACTGGTCCCTGATCGCCACCAGGTACAGGAGAAACCCGAGGCAGGAATTTCGGAAGAACGCGGACGTGAGGATGAGCTTCAAGATGGAAAATCAGTTTCTCGTGAAAGCTTATTTCACGTTCGGCCTGAGAACCGTGACGGAAGGCACGATCCATCTGATCCAGACCCTGAACGTGCCCTTGCTGTTTTATCTGCTCCCGAGAACGATGGGGAGAAAAGAACTGAGCCGCGAAGACAAACTGTTTCATTACGACAACGTCCATCTCTTCGACAGGAGAATTTTGCTGGCCGACGGCGCTTACGCCGTTCCCCCTGGAACCACGTACATGCTTTTCACGACTCAGAAGAATTTTTTCTCTCTGGATCTGTTGGCGAGCGATTTTCCGATTCCTTTCCGGACGACCGATCCCGTGGCCCAGCGAGTCACCAGACTGGAATGTTCGATGGATTTTCCACCCCAGACCCCGTACATCGACGACGAAAGGGACGAAGACGAAGATCGGGCCGCCATGCCGCCGCCTCTGCCGCAATCGGAATCTAGTACTTTTTCGTATTTCGAACCGCAGCCCGGCCCTTCTTCGGCTTCTTCGTATGTCGGACCGCAGCCCGGCCCTTCTTCGGCTTCTTCGTATTTCGAACAGCAGCCCGTGACTTCTCCTTATTTTCCACCGCAACCTTGCACTTCGTCTTACTTTCAGCGGCAAAAGCGGGCCAGGACCGAAGCGGAAAGCGATTTCGACGAGTTTTTCGTGCCCGAAGAACCGCAGCAAATGCCAGAAGCGCCGCAGCAAATGCCAGAAGCGCCGCAGCAAATGCCAGAAGCGCCGCAGCAACAGATCACGTACTGGCTGATTCCCAATCCGCCGATTCTGGAAAGGCACGTGGTCACGGCTTCTCCCGATTTCGTGAAGAATTACCAGATCTTGAACTCGAAGGTCTTGGACGATCCGAAAGCGGTGGTTTTTCGCAGCGAAGAACCGGATCCGGAACCCTTGGACTTGACGATCCCCCGGAACGCGGAATGCGTGGATCTGACGGGAGAAATACCCGAAAACTCCGACGGTTCGAATCCAGAAACGCCCGATTCGGAAAACTCTGACGTTTCGAATCCCGAGAATTTCGCAGACTGCCCCCAGGTCGACCGATCCTATTCTCCAGAAAAAGAATTGGATCTGGATGCCATGTTGGACATGCCCTTCGATCCGAAAGAAGACGTCGCCCTGGACAGCATCATTTCCGACTTGTACAATTCTTCTCCCGCCATGAATTATGATCTGTGTCCTTCTGTGTTGTAAAAAAAACTCTTGTAAAAATATTTGTGATGCTTGTAAACTTGAAAAAAAAAAAAAAAAAAAAAAAAAAAAAAAAAAAAAAAAAAAAAAAAGGGTCGAACGAGGCCTGTGAGGAAAGATACGTATCTTTCCTCACAGGCCTCGTTCGACCCGTTTTTTTGCGTTAAATATACAACCAATATTGAAAAATTCTTCAGAATAAAACTTGTACGTTTCGAAACAAAGTGTTATGGTGACGTATTTGATGATACTGTGCCGCGTGACACTTGGCTTTTTCTCTAGTCTAACAAATAACTTTACTTTTTCCGTTATCCGACTGTTTTCGTATACACCAGTTTCTCCGTTATTTTTTCACAAGTTTTCCTGCTTACATAAAACTCTATAATAAAAAAAAAAAAAAAAAAAAAAAAAAAAAAAAAAAAAAAAAAAAAAAATTTTTTTTTTTTTTTTTTTTTTTTTTTTTTTTTTTTTCAGGGATGGAGGTTTGTATCTTTTACGCTTTTGAATCTTAGTTAAATTTATCGTAGCGTTCTGGACTTGTAAAAAAATTCAATCTTGTTTCGCGTTCTGGACTTGTAAAAAAATTCAATCTTGTTTCGCGTTCTGGACTTGTAAAATATTTCAATCTTGTTTCGCGTTCTGGACTTGTAAAATATTTCAATCTTGTTTCGCGTTCTGGACTTGTAAAATATTTCAATCTTGTTTCGCGTTCTGGACTTGTAAAATATTTCAATCTTGTTTCGCGTTCTGGACTTGTAAAATATTTCGAACAAATTTCCTAGTCATAGAAACCGTGCATGAAAAAAAAAAAAAAAAAAAAAAAAAAAAATTTTTTTTTTTTTTTTTTTTTTTTTTTTTTTTTTTTTTTTTTTTTTACATTGTTGAATTATATCAACCTTGCAAATTTAGTGGAAACACTTGTAAATAAAATATTAATATAAAATTGTATATCGTAGAAATAATTAGTTAATTATCATGATGGTTACAAACCTCATGAGTTGAATGCATCGGATGAATCTATCGCGGGATATCTTTACTATCGACTTTCTGTTCATGGATATTATACCGAGTACCATGCAAACCTACTTTCGGTATCTTATATAATAAAGTGCAAGAATCCAGTTCGGAAAGAAATATTTATCCTTTTGAACGGAAAGAAAATATCCAAGAAAATCGATTTCCGAGAATGTTATTGACTGTCGCGTGCAAAAAACAACACGGTTTATCAAAAAGCTGAAAAAAGCTATAACTGTCGAACTGTATCTTATATAATAAAGTGCAAGAATCCAGCTCGGAAAGAAATATTTACCCTTTCGAACGGAAAGAAAATGTCCAAGAAAATCGATTTCCGAGAATATTAATGACTGTCGCGTGCAAAAACAACACGGTTTATCAAAAAGCTGAAAAAACTAAAATATTTTACAAGTTCAGAACGCTAGCATAAATCTGATCAAGATTCGAAAATCTAAATTATATAAAAATCTCAATACTAAAAAAAAAAAAAAAAAAAAAAAAAAAAAAAAAAAAAAAAAAAAAAAAAAAAAAAAAAAAAAATTTTTTTTTTTTTTTTTTTTTTTTTTTTTTTTTTATAGTTGGGAAAATATCAATACTACGACTCGTGAAAAAAATTAAATATATTTTTCGATGCGGTAGTTTTCGAATCTCGGCCGAATTCGTTCTACGACTTCCTGTCGCCGTTTCGGCCGAATCGATTACGCGGCCTCGTTTTTCTGGAATCCGGTTGCGCAACTTCCCGCGATAACAGGCCGCTTTTGTTCCGGCGTTTCCTGTCGTTCCGCGTATCGAGTTGCGCAACATCCCGCGACCGAAAGGAAATCGTGGGAAGACGAACACGTGTTTACCCTTTTTTCTCGGAACGGGTGCGGCGACCCGGAAAGATTTGTTTTTTTCTGCGAACCGGATTGCGCAGCGTCCTTCCCCGGGGGCTTTTTTTATCTGCCTGAAGGAAACTTTCGGATAATTTTAGATCAGTTTCCTGTCGTTCTCAGAACCGGTCGGGGCCGCGGGAAACGCGCGACCTCGATGTTCCGTATAAAAGGCGAAGATATTCTGATAGAAATCATACCCTCCTGAGTTTTCGTCGCGCACTGTCGCTGTTGCTCCGCTGATTTTCTTTACTCGTTGCCAGAGTCTTTTTGAATTGGATAGATTTACTCGTTGCCAGAGTTTTCCGATACGTTTGCTCGGACGAGATGGCTCTCAGTTTCGAAGACCTGGAAGGACTGATGGAATTGTATACCGAACAGTGTTCCGGCCAGCCCCGAGTCTACGATCCGTACAGCACGATGCTGCACACGCCGCTGGTCAGTTACGAAGACGATCGTCCTTGCCCGCCCGCTCCGATGCCCGTTTCGTCCGGAGGGGAAAAGTTTTCCGAAATTTTCGCCCTGGAAGAACCCGAGACCGCTCCAGTTTTCTTGCCGCCCGAGCCAGAAAAAATAGCCGTCGTTCCGAAGGTCCCTGCTGTTTTCTTGCCGCCGAAGCCAGTGCCGGAAAAACTCTCTCCCGTGCCGCCGAGAGAAAAAAAACCCGTTCCTGAGAAAAAGGAGCCGGCGAACCAGAAACTGAAAAAAACAGCTCCAGTCGTCGAGATTCCTGTGAAATCCGAGCCGCCCCGAGAAAAAAAAACTGTTCCTGCCGAGATTCCTGTGAAACCCGAGCCCGTGAAACAGAAACTGAAAAAAACGGCTCCCGTAGTCGAAATTCCTGTGAAACCTGAGCCCGTGAACAAGAAACTGAAAAAAACAGCTCCGGTCGTTGAAATTCCTGTGAAACCTGAGCCGCCCCGAGAGAAAAAACCTGTTCCTGCCGAAATTCCAGAGAAACCAGAGCCGCCCCGAGAGAAAATCCCTGTTCCTGCCGAAGATTTTCGGAAAAGGAAATTTTTCGAAGCCGTGGAGGCCTCCAGAGCTAAAATTCGAGAGGGGTTGAAACACTTCAAGATCCCGAAGAGAACGCCGGTTCCCGAAGAGAAATCGAAACCGATTTCTCGCGAAAAGATGGTTTCGAAAGCTGCGGAGCCGAAGCGGAAAAATCTTCGAATTCCTCGGACGAAGAAAGAGGAAAGGAAAGTGTTTCGAGCCATGGAGATTGCCCCCGCCCGGTCGAAAAAAGACGAGGTTTTCAAAATACCCCTTCGGAAAACTAGAGATCTTCGGAAACACGTTACGAAATTCGAGCCTTCCAAGTTCACTTTCGACTCGGATTCTATCCTGATTCTCTCGCCGGATGCAGAAGATTACGAGTACATTTTTAATCTGAAAGGAAAAAGCTTCCTGAAATTCAAAGAGCAGTACGAGAAAAACTTTGTGTGATGGACTTATTTCCACCTGACGTTTCGAAGAACTGTTCGAAAAAAAACTTTGTGTGATGGACATTTTTCCACTCGATGTTTCGAAGAACTGTTCGAAAAAAAAAACTTTGTGTGAGAGACATTTTTCCACTCGACGTTTCGAAGAACTGTTCGAAACAAAAAACTTTGTGTGAGAGACTTTGTTTCACCTGATGTTTTCCCCCTTTCTTTTTCGAACGGGTGAGAAAAATTGTTAGAGGTGAAAGTGAAAAAATGGGTCAGAGGCGGGTTTATACCCGCCTCTGGCCCATTTTTTTGCGACGCTTCGTTTGCCAATATTGACGAAACGTAAAAGTTTCACTCGTGTATTTTTCTTCTCGAAACGAGGAGACTTTTTCGCCTGATGTTTTCCCCCGTTCGAAAAAGAAAGGGTGCGAAAAATTGTTAGAGGTGAAAGTGAAAAAATGGGCCAGAGGCGGGTTTATACCCGTCTCTGGCCCATTTTTTTGCGACGCTTCGTTTGCCGATATTGACGAAACGCAAAAGTTTCACTCGTGTATTTTTCTTCTCGAAACGAGTAATAAACGGAATTTTATCCTGTAATGTTTTGTCGTCTGTTTTTGTTTCTTTCCGCTTTGGAATGCGCGATCTGTGGATGATTCGGTGGAACTGCTTTCGATTTTTAAACTGTTTTCCTTCGGAAGTTTGATCTTTGCTATTTGATTCCGGATGGGATTCGATGAAATCGATGGAGGAAATTTAAAATTGTTTATTGGCTTTGGAATGCGCGATCTGTGGATGATTCGGTGGAACTACTTTCGATTTTTAAACTGTTTTCCTTCGGAAGTTTGATCTTTGCTATTTGATGAAATTAATGGAGGAAATTTAGAAATTTAAAATTGTTCGTTGGCTTTGGAATGCGCGATCTGTGGATGATTCGGTGGAACTGCTTTCGATGGTCTCGGTTTTTCTTCGGAAGTTTGATCTTTGCTATTCGATGAAATTAATGGAGGAAATTTAGAAATTTAAAATTGTTCGTTGGCTTTGCAATGCGCGATCTGGATGATTCGGTGGAACTGCTTTCGATTGTCTCGGTTTTTCTTCTCGAAACGGAACTGGGGAGTTTGTTGATGAGGGTGACTGGTTGGTAGAATTTATTATGGGATTCGATGAAATCGACGGAGGAAATTTAAAATTTAAAATTGTTCGTTGGCTTTGAGATGGTAGTCGTGTTGAGAGAAATGTTTTTCTTTCCCTTTTTCTGTTTCGAATGGGGAAGGGAAAACGGGCCGCCTCTGGCCCGTTTCTTTCAGACGCGTCGTGTACCGATATTGATGAATCGAAAAACTTGATGACGCGAAAGAAACTAGATTTTTACCCGATGGTGCTTTGTTTCTCGAACCGTTCGTCGTTGGTTTTTCGTTTCCCCGTCCCCCTCTCCCCCCGCGAATTATTTTTCCCCGACCCGTGATTCGACTGTCGAGAGTTTAATTTTTACGCGTTCCCCGTGCGAACGACCTCGGACCCTTCGTCGTTGTCTTTTCCTTCCCCGTTTTCGCTTCTTTTTCGGATTCGGAAAAAACCCGCGGGTGGCAGAGTGCTCGAAGATTAAATCGTCCGACTGTCAGAGAACGGTTTACTTACCGCGATCGAACGCACGGTCCTTCGTTCGCGGTACCTGTCGTAAGAGTAATGTCTGACGCGCTTCGAACGGTCTGCTTCGCGATGCGCTTATTTTTTCTCCGAGTTTGGCGAAATCCCGAGTCTCGTACACCCGACGAAGCGAAATGGATCGTCTTCCACGTTCCGCGGCCGATCGACCCGCCGAATGTCGATCGCGGAGAAAGAATCGCGGGGGGTCGGCGGGCGGGAAGGATCGAGACTTAGAAAAATGAACCGTAGAGGAAAAAACGACCGGTCGTCGAGAAATGTGATTCTTTGAAAGCGGAGGGTCGGGGTCGCGTGTCCGGTCGCACGAAAAGCCACGAATACGAGACGCGAGAAAAATCAATCTACTTAAACGGTTGAATAAAAAAAAAAAAAAAAAAAAAAAAAAAAAAAAAAAAAAAAAAAAAAAAAACTGAGGTCATTCACTTCTGACGTCATCCCATTTGCATATTGAAAACGTTAGTTTTTTTTTCATTTTTTTTGGGAGACAGTTTTATAAACTTTTTCTGTGGCTATAGAAATGTAAATTCTAAAAATAGAAACTGAGGTCAATGACCTCTGACGTCATCTCATTTGCATATTGCAAACGGTAGTTTTTTTTCATTTTTTTTGGGAGAGTGTTTCACAAACTTTTTCTGTGGCTATAAAAATGTAAATTAAAAAAAAAAAAAAAAAAAAAAAAAAAAAAAAAAAAAAAAAAAAAAATTTTTTTTTTTTTTTTTTTTTTTTTTTTTTTTTTTTTTTTTTTTTTTTTTTTTTTTTTAATGCATGGTTTCTATGACTAGGAAATTTGTTCGAAAATTTTTACAAGTTCAGAACGCGAAACAAGATTGAATTTCTTTACAAGTCCAGAACGCGAAACAAGATTGAATTTTTTTACAAATTCAGAACGCGAAACAAGATTGAATTTTTTTACAAATTCAGAACGCGAAACAAGATTGAATTTTTTTACAAGTCCAGAACGCTACGATAAATTTAACAAAGATTCAGAAGCGTAAAAGATACAAACCTCCATCCTTGAAACGGCGATTTCTCTCCTGTTTTCGGCGAGTTCCTTTTTCATTTCGTCGTTTTCCAGTCGGAGTCTCGAAATTTTTTCCTTCAGCAGATATTTGATTTCCTGCTCCGATTCCTCTTGCTTTCTTTCCCATCGAGCCGTTTCCCGTTTCGAGTCTGCGAGCCTCTCTTCCAGCGACTCGCGTTTGCTTTTCAGACCCGCGTTTTCTGATTCCAGTTCCCTGTTTCGAGACTCGAGTTCACGGAACCGATCGTCGATCACAGGTTTGAAATCGCTGATCGGGCCCAGAGTTCTTCGCCCGCGACGAAATAGAAGCGAATCTTTCGCGAGAAGAAACTGAAAAATTTCAAGTCCAGAGCGCGAAGGTAAAAGTCCAGAATGCCAGGGGAAATGTATAGAGGTAAATCTTTAAGTTTTATTTTTTCAAAGGGTTATATGTCCAATCAAAAAAAAAAAAAAAAAAAAAAAAAAAAAAAAAAAAAAAAAAAAAAAAAATTTTTTTTTTTTTTTTTTTTTTTTTTTTTTTTTTTTTACATTATATAATTGAGATATTTTATACACTTTCTTTTATACACTTTCTCGGATAAATATCTGGAAAATTTTACAAGTCCGGAAAGCGAGATTAAATGTGGAAAATTTTACAAGTCCAGAACGCGAGATTAAATGTGGAAAATTTTACAAGTCCAGAACGCGAGATTAAATGTGAAAAATTTTACAAGTCCAGAACGCGAGATTAAGTGTGGAAAATTTTACAAGTCCAGAACGCGAGATTAAGTGTGGAAAATTTTACAAGTCCAGAACGCGAGATTAAGTGTGGAAAATTTTACAAGTCGAGAACGCGAGATTAAGTGTGGAAAATTTTACAAGTCCAGAACGCTACGATAAATTTAACTAAGATTCAAAAGTCTAAAAGATATAAATCTTCAACCCTAAAAAACCCTTTTTTTTTTTTTTTTTTTTTTTTTTTTTTTTTTTTTTTTTTTTTTTTGATCAATTTGGTCTAAAGTCTGTCCGACCATAATCCAATATAGCATCGTTTTTCTGGATGATTTTTTAAACGAAACATGGAAATAACCTCATAATTGTCCAAGTAATATTCAGCCGCAAAGTGCCTGATCGTCATAGAGGCGGTGTTGTTTTCTTCCTCAAAGTTTGAAAATGTCACGGTCGAGACGGCGTGTAGAAAATCATTATTCTCCCAATCGCATACGCATTCCCCTTCGGGACGACCATCGCAAAATTCGAACGACAACGGGGTCAACCAGGTATAAAATTTATCGCGACAAGGAGTTTTACATTCTAAAATTACCGTTTCGTCCCTCTCGAGTTTCAAGACCAAGTCGTGTTTATGATCGTCATCCCATTCGGGTATCACACATTCGTTATTTTTCAGACGATATCGCGTTTGCCGTTGTCCCCAGTAAACAGTTTTTTCTTTTATGAAGATGCAGAACCAAAAGTAAAAATATTCGTTCGGGAAACGATACACCAAGACGTTGTTTCTCTCGAGACGGGTTAGATTAAAGTTTCGCAAGGTGGTTAAAGTCTGTCGCGCGTCATAAATAGGTACCTCGGCTCTGTGTAAATAACACAGATTCGGTTTTCGGAAAAAATCGCTGAAAAACCTGGCAGCGTACTCTATATTAAACGAATGCAACGTAAAGGCGAGACGATCGTAATCGACCGACAAACAGTACCGGTTCCAAGGATTGTCTTCGTCCGAATACCATCCCGGTTCCAGACCGCGAACCAGAAGATATAAATTCAGGGTCGACCGATACCAGACGCCGTTCAGGGCGAGATACGGTCGAAACGCTTCGATCGTGGACAAAGGGCCCGTTTTATCAGGAACAGGTACGAAGTCTTTTAAAATTTTCAGAATCACGACTACCGGTAAGTCGAAAAAGGGAAACGGTTGACCTTTACGTGTTTCGTCTGATTCGGGACCTCGAAAGAACAGGAACTTCGATCGTTCTCGTAATAATTTCGAACGCCGTGGATGAGAACAGATTTCGTACGGACGACGGCGCCCTATGGAAAGTAACATCCCGTCGACATGAATAAAGAATCTATTCCAAGCGGATACATGGAAAAAATTTTTCATCTCGAATGAATGAAAATGCGTCGATTGAAATAACCTTACGAAAATTTTACAAATCCAGAACGCTGAGATAAAACTGGAAAATTTTACAAGTGCAAGAACGCCAGGGGAAAATGTATAGAAGCAAATCTTTAAGTTTTTTCAAAGGGTTATATCCCAATAAATCTCCAACGTTAAAAAAAAAAAAAAAAAAAAAAAAAAAAAAAAAAAAAAAAAAAAAAAAAAATTTTTTTTTTTTTTTTTTTTTTTTTTTTTTTTTTTTTTTTTTTTTTTTTTACTAGAGGGTAATGATGAAATTTTTTTCGAAAAGATTTCTTTGAAAATTTTTACGAGTCCAGACTGCGAGATCAAAACTGAAAATTTTTACAAGTCCAAACTGCGAGATCAAAACTGAAAATTTTTACAAGTCCAAACTGCGAGATCAAAACTGAAAATTTTTACAAGTCCAGACTGCTACAATAAATTTAACTAAGATTCAAAAGTGTAAAGTATATAAATCTCCAGCGTTGAAAAAAAAAAAAAAAAAAAAAAAAAAAAAAAAAAAAAAAAAAAAAATATATATATATATATAATTTTTTTTTTTTTTTTTTTTTTTTTTTTTTTTTTTTTTTTTTTTTTTTTTGAGGGTAATGATGAAATTTTTTTCGAAAAGATTTCTTTGAAAATTTTTACAAGTCCAGACTGCGAGGCAAAACTGAAAAAAATTACAAGTCCAGACTGCGAGATCAAAACTGAAAATTTTTACAAGTCCAGACTGCGAGGCAAAACTGAAAAAAATTACAAGTCCAGACTGCGAGATCAAAACTGAAAATTTTTACAAGTCCAGACTGCGAGGCAAAACTGAAAAAAATTACAAGTCCAGACTGCGAGATCAAAACTGAAAATTTTTACAAGTCCAGACTGCGAGATCAAAACTGAAAAAAATTACAAGTCCAGAGCGCGAGGCAAAAACTTCAAAGTACGATTAAAGAAATAATCAGAAATCGACTTACCCACGAGTCCATCTTCCGTCCAGCAGAACTTCTGGTAGCAACTCCTTTGGCACCGACGATCAAATGAACGAATGTGGCTCGCACACCTGTATTTATACCCCGGGATTGCGTAACCATCCAGAGATATTGCGTCAGAAAACTTGAACTCGATTCTCGAAACGCGTGGAAGGAAAACTCAAGGGTAAAAAAAAAAAAAAAAAAAAAAAAAAAAAAAAAAAAAAAAAAAAAAAAAAAAAAAAAAAAAAATTTTTTTTTTTTTTTTTTTTTTTTTTTTTTTTTTTTTTTTTTCATATACAACATTTATCTACGGCGATTTTTATCAACGTCGGCCAACCGCCTTGTTCTTGAATCCAAACGTCCAAGTATTTTTCAAAGCTATTCCATAAGATCGACCAGGCAAAGTCGAACGCGTTTTCGGTCGAGTCGTTTCGCACATAACAGACGGTTGCTTCTACGAGGTACACCATGTAACCGATTATGTGACTCCAATCGATTCCGTACGGAAACGACTGCAGAAGCAAATTATTTAAACAATCCGATAGATTTTTAAAAGTTAATTTTGCTGTAACTACATCTCGAAGAATGCGCTGATTAAATCTGGTATAAAATCTATGTATTAGGAATTTAACGACTTGGATAGTTTCTTTCTCCTCTACGTTAACTGGGACGGAAGATATATCGAACGTATTGAAATTGCGGTTGGAAAGTAAATGCGTATAACTGTGCAAAACAACCACCTGTGTATTGATAGTCATTGCCGAAAATTTACCTCTAACAATCTTGACTGGCGTCTGGAATCGTTTAAATATAACTGGTAATTTTTTTTTTTTTTTTTTTTTTTTTTTTTTTTTTTTTTTTTTTTTTTTTTTTTTTTACATATTTGTATATTTGATACCAGTTTGACGCGCGGTTATTCATTTCTCGTCCGGGCTCTTCCGCGTTTACCGGTCTCTGGAGAAAAAAAACGCGTGCGCGAAAGGCGAAACTAGATTCGAGGCCGAAAACATCTTTTCCGTCGGAAAACGCGACGGCTACAGTGCTCGAAGGTTTTCGCGACCGACTGTACGGAGACGGTCCGAGTATCGCCAAACTCGACGCGCTCTAGATTTCGCGGTACCTGGCGATGCGAAGCAATGTTAAAAAAATTACGTCTCAGAGTGCACTCTCGGGGAAGCACGTGCTCGGAAGATTTTTCCGCCGACCGTGGAGAGATCGCCTCCGTACCGCTAGATTCCGACCCGACTCGAGTTTCGCGGTACCTGGAGGTACCGGTGAAAAAACGACCGAATGTGAAGAACGGTAATGTTTACCCGTTCGACGAACGAAAAAAGAAAGGGGAAGGCGAGTGTTTGGGCGACTCGTCATTAGAACGAAAAGTTTCGATGGCTGAAAATATCCGATTCCAATATGATTTTTTAACGTTTGCCGTCGCTGAAAACGAGAGCCGTCGCGATCCGTTTCGAATACCGCTTCCGCCGCCTCATCCTTC
Organism: Maratus speciosus; assembly: GCA_963932465.1. Lineage (NCBI taxonomy): Eukaryota > Metazoa > Arthropoda > Arachnida > Araneae > Salticidae > Maratus > Maratus speciosus. The sequence continues at coordinate 592,687,816 of OZ010792.1, forward strand.
ACGAATGATCGAAGCTAGCGAAAACGAAGATTACGATGCGTGCTGGATGTCGGAAAAACCGGTCGCGGAATCCGTAATCGCTTCGAAGGTTTTAGAGTACGCGTCGGAAATCGAAGAAGACGATTTGAGATTAGATACCGCTTCTTTCGACCGTGCTTATGCGAATAGTAAAGTTGAAAAAATAAGACTCGACTCTGTATAAAATTCTTTTCGAGACAACAGAGGAAACAAATAAGTTTCAGATATAAATCTACAAGCTTAAAAAAAAAAAAAAAAAAAAAAAAAAAAAAAAAAAAAAATTAATTTTTTTTTTTTTTTTTTTTTTTTTTTTTTTTTTTTTTTCTAGGGTTGGGGGGTTTATATCTTTTAGACTTTTGAATCTTAGTTAAATTTATCGTAGCGTTCTGGACTTGTAAAATTTTTCACATTTAATCGCGTTCTGGACTTGTAAAATTTTCCACATTTAATCTCGCGTTCTGGACTTGTAAAATTTTTCACATTTAATCTCGCGTTCTGGACTTGTAAAATTTTTCACATTTAATCTCGCGTTCTGGACTTGTAAAATTTTCATCATTTAATCTCGCGTTCTGGACTTGTAAAATTTTTCACATTTAATCTCGCGTTCTGGACTTGTAAAATTTTTCACATTTAATCTCGCGTTCTGGACTTGTAAAATTTTTCACATTTAATCTCGCGTTCTGGACTTGTAAAATTTTTCACATTTAATCTCGCGTTCTGGACTTGTAAAATTTTTCACATTTAATCTCGCGTTCTGGACTTGTAAAATTTTCCAGAACACACAAAAAAAAAAAAAAAAAAAAAAAAAAAAAAAAAAAAAAAAAAAAAAAAAAAAAAAAAAAAAAAAAAAAAAAAATTTTTTTTTTTTTTTTTTTTTTTTTTTTTTTTTTTTTTTTTTTTTTTTTTTTTTTTCAGGGTACAGACTTTTCCTTCGGTCCGGTAGACTACTTATATACGCGTTGTCCCTCTCGGGTTTTATACTAGCATTTCCTTTCCTCGTCCGGGTTCCTGTCTCGTGCCAGTCGCAATTCCAACCGGCTTCGTTTTCGACTCTCTTCGAAGAGAATCACAACTCTCGTCTTTCGTCAGAGTGAAATTTACCAAAACTCGCGAATCATGTTGATCCCGGCCGATCCTCCCGGCAATCCACCCGATTCCGGATCCCGAAAGGCGTCTCGTTCCCATTCCGCGGAAACATCCGACGCCCTTCGCGTTTCGAAAAAGCCCCGAAGCGAATCCGCGGAATCGCGCGACGAGAACCGAAAGTCGCGTTTGCGTTTTCACGACGCAGACTTGGACACGGCGGCCTACTACGTGCGAAAATTTTCAGAAGGTAGATTGGAATGGCATCACCTGGTTCTCCGCGAAGAAATCGACGATTTTTGGTTCGTGCATTTCTCTGGAAAAGACGAAGAAGGTTGGTTCCATTACATCATCGCGTCGCCGAAACACTATCTCTGGCGCAACGCGTGGAAAAGTCGGAATTTGACCAGCGGGCAAGTCTCTCTGATCATGAACCCCGTCCATCTGGCTAGATTCCTCGTGAAAATGAGCGATTTACCTTTCGCCAATTTTTCTTTGCCGCCCGACAGCCTGTGGGTCCTGGCGAGTCTGTGGAAGGACGGATTGCGGACGCTGCTCGAAGACGGGGAAAAATCACCCCCGCCGAGATTTTGTTTTCCGGTGCGACAGAATTTCAGACCCGCGAAGAACGGTCCCACCGATTACTTTTTGTATTCGATGGACGGATCCGAGTTGTACTTTGAAAGGGACGACGGCCTGTGGGATTTGAACGAGGAAGAATGGACCGAACTTCAGTTGAAATCGGGAAACGAGTTGATTCTAAAAACGTCGATTAGTAAAAAAAATCAACTGTAATTTCAGTTTCCAAAAACGTATATTTTTTCAAGTCTCTCTTTCAAAAAAAAAAAAAAAAAAAAAAAAAAAAAAAAAAAAAAAAAAAAAAAAAAAAAAAAAAAAAAATTTTTTTTTTTTTTTTTTTTTTTTTTTTTTTTTTTTTTTTTTTTTGTGTGTGTGTGTGTATTATATTACTTTGCTAGAAAAATCGTGTTCTACTTTCTGAACAGATACTAAGATGGCGAGTTGTGATGATTCGACGACTCTTTTAGATTCATCTTGCGTTTGTTGTAATCCTCCAGATTTTAATCCTTATAAATCTATTGTCGATTCCGCACCTTTAGATAATTTGCTTGAACACAGAATAGACACTATAAATAGGTACTCTATTATGGAATTCAAAGGGCGAGGAATGAAAAAAGGAAAATCAAATGAGGAATTATTTATAAATCACATTGATCCAACGGAGTATGGAATAATTACACCAGAAAGTCAAGAACCCACGCAAAAACGTTTTGAGATGCAACAAAGTGGAACGAGAACTTGGAAACTTAAGATAAAAAAATACGAGATTTGTGTAAAATGTGCATCTCTCCCAGATTTAGAGACTAGGATTAAAAATATATTTTATATTCCATTATCAAATTGTTTAAGATAAAATTCTTTTGACAATATTTCTTAAAAAAAAAAAAAAAAAAAAAAAAAAATTTTTTTTTTTTTTTTTTTTTTTTTTTTTTTTTTTTTTTTTTTTTTTTTTTTTTTTTTTAATCATGAAGATACTTAAAGACTTTCCTTCGGTTCGACTTGTGTATAATTTCCTTTTCTCGGATAGTGCATCTCGCTCTCGCCCACCATTACATTCGACTTTCCTTTCGTGTCCGATCAGCGATGGAAAAGAATCTCGTATCGCCTTCCAGCGTTCCACAGTCGACAGGGTCTGCTTGTTCCGAGATGAAAATTTCCCACGAATCGGGCCGCTACGTTTATATCCCAAAGACCTCAAGGTTGTCCTTTTCGGACGGATACTTGAACTCGATAGCTAAATGCGTGCGCGCGTTCTTAGACGGCGGTTTCGAATGGTATCACCTCGTTCTAGGCCAAGCTATAGATTTCGACCGTTGCACTCTACGAATCTTCGGCCGAGACGAAAAAGAACGCTACCATTTCGTCGCGGCGTGTCACGAGGGTCGTTTCGAGAAAGACGTGTGGGAAAAACTCGACATGGTCGACAAGCGTGCCAGTCTGATCTACGAACCCATCGAATTGGTTCGCGTTCTCGTCAGAACGAGTCGATTACCCATCGCCAATTACAAGTTGCCGCCTCACAGCCAGTGGGTCCTGGCGAGCATGTGGAAAGAAGGATTGCGGACTCTGTTCGATTACGAGAACGAAGAACAGACTCCGCCGCGTTTTTGTTTTCCGGTGCGAAAGCATTTCAGACCCACGAAAAAGGGCCCGACCGATTACTTTTTGTATTCGAGGGACGGATCGCCGCTATACTTTGAAAAAGACAATAGCTTGCTGGATTTGAACGACGACGAATGGACAGACCTTCAGTTGAAATTGGGAAACGAATTGATTCGAAACGACATCGATTAGTAAAAAATATAACGCCTAGTTTAGGTTTCGAAAATACCTTGTTTCCTGGACTTGTACAAATTTTCAATCTTGCCCAGAGTTCTGGACTTGTAAAAATTTCTTAGTCGTAGAAATCATGCATGTAAAAAAAAAAAAAAAAAAAAAAAAAAAAAAAAAAAAAAAAAAAAAAAAAAAAATTTTTTTTTTTTTTTTTTTTTTTTTTTTTTTTTTTTTTTAGGGTTGGAGATTTATATCTTTTAGACTTTTGAATCTTAGTTAAATTTATCGTAGCGTTCTGGACTTGTAAAATTTTCCACATTTAATCTCGCGTTCTGGACTTGTAAAATTTTCCACATTTAATCTCGCGTTCTGGACTTGTAAAATTTTCCACATTTAATCTCGCGTTCTGGACTTGTAAAATTTTTCACATTTAATCTCGCGTTCTGGAATTGTAAAATTTTTCACATTTAATCTCGCGTTCTGGACTTGTAAAATTTTCCACATTTAATCTCGCGTTATGGACTTGGAAAATTTTCCAGATATTTATCCGAGAAAGTGTATAAAAGAAAGTGTATAAAATATCTCAATCCTATAATGTAAAAAAAAAAAAAAAAAAAAAAAAAAAAAAAAAAAAAAAAAAAAAAAAAAAAAAAAAAATTTTTTTTTTTTTTTTTTTTTTTTTTTTTTTTTTTTTTTTTTTTTTTTTTTTTTTTTCAAGCTTATAGATTTATATTTGAAATTTATTTTCGTTTTTATACGCGACTCGCATTCTTTCGTCTCTTTACTATCATGGCGCTCGTTTCTCTCTACGTTCCCGACGGCGTGCCCAGAGATTTTTTAACTGCCGCCGAAGATTCGCAGCTCGTTCGCCTGGTTCCCGTGCTCACCGAGCCCCACGCACTTTTCGATCGAACCGATTCCTGCGCCTGTTCCACCCGCCACGGTCTGGCCATTCGTGGACGGAGCGTCATTGTTCCGCGCGACGGACACGCCGTGGTGGGTTACCCCCTGTACGCTCTGCCGCCCGATTGCACGTCGGAAGAAACCAACGTCGTGGTCGCGTGGTTATCGCGCCACCGAATGAAAACCTTTCGGAGCGTCGTCGAGATCGGCGGCCCCTATGTCAAACACTACGGCAAAGAAGAAACGTTGAAAAGAACTTTGGGGCCGGCGACGCACGACGGCCTGTTTCGAAAAACTCGCCACGGAGAGTGTTGCGAAATCTACACGCTCGAGAAGGATCCCGTGTTTATGTTGAAATCCGTCGTGCTGTCGATTCACGGCCGGGGTCCGACGTTGGAAAGCGCTTGTCGGTCGAACGAAAAATGTTGAACGGGTAGACGAAAGACGTGAAATCGTCAGCGTCTCTCGTTCGAAACGTTGTCCGATAACGGTGTTTGCTCGTTTGAATTCACGTGACGTCATAAATAATTTCGGGTTTTTCGACATTTTGAAAAACGGCTCGAAAAACCACATTCGGATTAAAAATAAAGTGTAAAAAATGTCGGTCCAATGTGAAAATTATCCTACGGCGAAAAACGCATCGTTACTACTCGACCCCAGGAAGAAACCTCCGTTCGCCATAGGCGACTACATACCCTATTACTGTAATCTGGGTTACGATTTCCGCGACAAAATGTCTTTCGCTATCGGAACGAATACTCCCGTGTTTCGATGCGAGCTGGATGGCGATTCTGCCGTGTGGAAGATGGATACGGAATGCGATCCGATAAGCTGCGGCGATCCGGGGCAGGTGGATCACGCGACGAGAACGGGTTCGGATTTCTCATATAACGGCGAAGTGAGTTACGAGTGTAAGGACGGTTATAAAATGACGGGCAACAAATCTCTGTTTTGCGGGGCAACCGGATCGTGGGTGCCGTCGGTCGACAAAGTAAAATGCGAACCGCCGACTCTGCAAGATGTTCTAAATTCACCCAATTATATGACTTACGCTTTCCCGTTCCTGTTACTTTCGATGATTATGGCTGGCAAAGCAGCCTCTTAGAAAAATTCGAATGGTAAAAAAATCGCCGTTTTCGTTATTACCCGTCGCGGCGGTTTTTTTGAAAGGATAAAGATGCAAACACCTAGTTTAGGTTTCGAAAATAACTTGTTTCCTGGACTTTTAATTTTCTAAAAAAAATTCAGAGTCATAGAAATATTATTAAAAAAAAAAAAAAAAAAAAAAAAAAAAAAAAAAAAAAAAAATTTTTTTTTTTTTTTTTTTTTTTTTTTTTTTTTTTTTTTTTTTTTTTTTTTTTTGTTAGAATTAGATTTGTTCGAATAAAACAACTACTTCTGGGACGCAAAAGTATCTGAATGTAAACTTTGGATTCAAACATGGATGCCTCTACCGCTCGACGCTTGACGGTCGCTGTAGATAATCGACCGTCGGACGTGACGGACGAGTGTGCCATTTGTTTAGAAATTAAACTACCCGAGGATTCTTTTACGTTTCCGAACTGCAAGCATTCTTTCCATAAAGATTGCGTCGCCTCATTGATAACCGAATCGGAATACGAATTGCGTTGTCCGTTTTGTCGGACGAGAATTTGAACAGAGACGAATTACTTTCCGAGATCGGATTAGATTGTTTTCGTTCGTATTTTAAGGGAACTATTAGAAGAAATAACAATGGAAATTTCGAACCTATTCTGATTCGTTGCGGGTTTGAAAAAGAATGTGGTGTAATGAACTTCAGAATATATTTGAACGATTTTAAAAAAACGTATATTTACAGAGGAAATTACCATAATGTTAAAGTTGGGGTTGAGTACGATCTGAAATTTGATATGAATGTTGAGATTGACGAATTAAATACTTCAAAAGATAAAAAAGAAGTATACGTACACATATTTTCTTGCCCGTGGCATTGCAGATGTTTGTAAAAAAAAAAAAAAAAAAAAAAAAAAAAAAAAAAAAAAAAAAAAAATTTTTTTTTTTTTTTTTTTTTTTTTTTTTTTTTTTTTTTTTTTTTTTTACTCAATGTATTTCTCTCGGCTTATATATATTCCCGCCTCGCAAATTTCCACATCACTCTACTTACCGTCACCTTTCCTTTACCAGTTTCGGTTCGCGGTATTCAGAAAAAACTTTCGTCATGTGGCTGAAATTGTCCTTTTTTCCCGACAGGCACAGTCTGCTGGCCGTCGTCGCGTCGGACGGAAACGTGTATTTCAAGGCTTCGGAAGTCGGTAAATTTTTAGGTTATTCGAGCCATTACACTTTCGCGAAGAGACACGCAACCAGGAATCTCAGGAAAATGATTCCCTGTAAATTCACGCACGGACGAGGCGGACGAGCTGCCACTGACGTCAACACTACCATGGTTTTCGATTTCGAGGAAATGATTTCGACCATCCGAAAAACATTTAAGAATCACGAAATACCTTGCGACGAGAAAAGGATCGATCAACTCAAAAAACTGTGGCAGTCGGGGACCGTGTCGACCAAAAAACACGACGCCGATAATTTTCGGCAGCAGATCCACGTACCCGATCCGATATCGCACATGTCTCACACGGCGCCGTTCCCGCTCGAAGTGCGCCTGGATCGACCGGACGGCGTGAACGTCCAGGAATGGATCGGAGAATTTTCGGACCGCGTTTTGAAAATGTTCGAGGAAGCGAATGATTTTCTTCTTCGTCGAGGAGACGGAGTTTCCGTCTCCGTCGGTGGAAAAGAAATAAGACGAGACGGTGGTTACGCGTCTTCGCCGAAATCGAACGAACCGGTGAATGATTTATACGATACGCCCCCTCCATCCGTAAATATAGATTATTATTCTTCGCCGCCGCCATCGTGTAACTCTTATCGACAACAGGAAAACGAGCGACAACCCCAACATTTCAAGTCGGTTTATCCCGTATTCGGATTAGAATACGACGGTTTCGAAAATAATTTACCGGAAGAAATTCATGTAGTCGTGCGCGGGAAGAAACACGTGTTTTTACAATTGCGGAACGCTAGACAAAACTGAAGAATCTTCAGTTTTGGACTTAAAATTTTTCGAATAAATTTCGTGCTTGTAAAAAAAAAAAAAAAAAAAAAAAAAAAAAAAAAAAAAAAAAAAAAAAAAAAAAAAAAATTTTTTTTTTTTTTTTTTTTTTTTTTTTTTTTCAGGGTTGGAGATTTATATCTTTTAGACTTTTGAATCTTAGTTAAATTTATCGTAGCGTTCTGGACTTGTAAAATTTTTCACATTTAATCTCGCGTTCTGGACTTGTAAAATTTTTCACATTTAATCTCGCGTTCTGGACTTGTAAAATTTTCCAGATATTTATCCGAGAAAGTGTATAAAAGAAAGTGTATAAAATATCTCAGTTCTATAATGTAAAAAAAAAAAAAAAAAAAAAAAAAAAAAAAAAAAAAATTTTTTTTTTTTTTTTTTTTTTTTTTTTTTTTTAGGGTTGGAGATTTATATCTTTTAGACTTTTGAATCTTAGTTAAATTTATCGTAGCGTAATATCTCAATCCTATAATGTAAAAAAAAAAAAAAAAAAAAAAAAAAAAAAAAAAAAAAAAAAAAAAAAAAATTTTTTTTTTTTTTTTTTTTTTTTTTTTTTTTTTTTTTTTTTAGGATTGGAGATTTATATCTTTTAGACTTTTGAATCTTAGTTAAATTTATCGTAGCGTTCTGGACTTGTAAAATTTTTCACATTTAATCTCGCGTTCTGGACTTGTAAAATTTTTCACATTTAATCTCGCGTTCTGGACTTGTAAAATTTTCCACATTTAATCTCGCGTTCTGGACTTGTAAAATTTTTCACATTTAATCTCGCGTTCTGGACTTGTAAAATTTTCCACATTTAATCTCGCGTTCTGGACTTGTAAAATTTTCCACATTTAATCTCGCGTTCTGGACTTGTAAAATTTTCAACATTTAATCTCGCGTTCTGGACTTGTAAAATTTTCCACATTTAATCTCGCGTTCTGGACTTGTAAAATTTTCCAGATATTTATCCGAGAAAGTGTATAAAAGAAAGTGTATAAAATATCTCAATCCTATAATGTAAAAAAAAAAAAAAAAAAAAAAAAAAAAAAAAAAAAAAAAAAAAAAAAAAAAAAATTTTTTTTTTTTTTTTTTTTTTTTTTTTTTTAGGGTTGGAGATTTATATCTTTTAGACTTTTGAATCTTAGTTAAATTTATCGTAGCGTTCTGGACTTGTAAAATTTTCCAGATATTTATCCGAGAAAGTGTATAAAAGAAAGTGTATAAAATATCTCAATTCTATAATGTAAAAAAAAAAAAAAAAAAAAAAAAAAAAAAAAAAAAAAAAATTTTTTTTTTTTTTTTTTTTTTTTTTTTTTTTTTTTTTTTTTTTTTTTTTTTTTTTTTAATATGGATTGTATTTCTCTCGGCTTACATATATTCCCACCTCGCAAGTTTCCACATCTCACTCTAATACCGTTACCTTTCCTGTGTCAGTTTCGGTTCGCGGTGTTCATAAAAAACTCTCCACCGTTTCCATTTCTTTCGGTAGGCTTCTCGGAGACTATACTTTTGTTTTTCCCGAAAATCGTTCCCGATTCGAACAATGCCCACACGTTGCCGCAGGCTGCGAGGCGGTTACGTTAAATCCGGTATGGACTCGCGAGTCGTGCCGGAATCGCCCGATTTGCAGGACGCTTCCGGTTCGATTTTGCCCTTTTCCGACGCACGGTTGAACTGGATGGCTCGCTACGTACGTAAATTTCTCGGCGGTTCCTTGGAATGCTATCACCTCGTTCTCGGAAAACCCGTTCGTTTCGATCGCTGGACTCTGAGAATCTTCGGCCGCGACGAAAAAAAACAATACCATTACGTCAAGGCGTGCCCGGAAGATACTTTCGTGGAAAACGTGTGGGGAAAACTCGACGTTGCTCGCGTGGCCGACAGATGCGTCTCTACGATCACGAAACCCATCGAACTGGTTCGCGTGCTCGTCGACATCGGTAATTTACCTTTCGCCAGTCGCGAGTTACCGCGCGACAGCCTCTGGGTCCTGGCGAGTCTGTGGAAGGGCGGATTGCAGACGCTGCTCCGAGTCGAGGAAAAATCACCCCCGCCGAGATTTTGTTTTCCGGTGCGACAGAATTTCAGACCCGCGAAGAAAGGCCCGACCGATTACTTTTTGTATTCGATGGACGGATCCGAGTTGTACTTTGAAAGGGACGACGGCCTGTGGGAATTGAAGGAAGACGAATGGACCGAACTTCAGTTGAAATTGGGAAACGCGTTGATTCGAAATAACGTCTAATAGTAAAAAATATAACACCTAATTTGAGTTTCGAAAATACCTTGTCTCCTGGACTTTTAATTTTCTAAAAAAAAAAAAAAAAAAAAAAAAAAAAAAAAAAAAAAAAAAAAAAAAAAATTTTTTTTTTTTTTTTTTTTTTTTTTTTTTTTTTTTTTTTTTTTTTTTTTTTTATTCATACAAATAAAATAAGGATGGCCAGTCAACGAATTCGAACGGAATACATTTTGCCAAATTTACTCGTCAATCTGAACAATGTCCAGATATTTATGAATGGATGGTTTCCTCGTTCTTTTCCGATAAAAATAACGTTACCCGCTTTGAATGCAAATGAAGAAAAGATTTTTCAACATGCGCTGAGCGTCTGCAAAAAAATTTATCAGACGTACCAGTACAAGATAATTCAAATGACCCAAGGTCTTCAGTATGTTAGAGAAAACAGAATCGAACAATTTCTGTCGAGTTTGCACGACAGACTCTTCGCAGACCATACGAGTTGGACTCGAATAGCGTTATTTATTTGCATCGTTTCTAGTTTCATCGAACCTTTCGTTTCTAACGAAAAATTGCATTCGTACTTTTCCGAGTTTACGGAGGAAAAACTCTCGCCTTGGATCGAGGGTCACGGTGGTTGGGAAGCGATGAATGTCGACGAACCGCCGACGAAAATACCGTACATAAATTTGCAACACGTTTTCCTTCAGCGTCGTAGCGACAGGTTGTCGAGTAAAGAAAAGTTGAGATATTTCGAGTTTTACTGAATTTTGGTTCAAAGTTTTCTCACATCTCGTGGAAAGAGGATCCGACCCGTCTCGTCTGGAACCCGGCCAAACTAGTCTCGGCCGGCGATTCTCGAAAATTTCGCGATTTGTTCGTCTGCCAGTTCCAGACAAGGAATAAAGATGGAAAACCTCAGTCCGGATTTTCTCCAGGAACGAATTCATGACTTGCTGTACGCTAGCATTCGCGCCTACAACTTGATGGAAGACGATGCCGTGAGCTTGAGAACCCTGAAATTGATGCTGGTGGCGAAAGTGTTGGAAGGCCTCGGTTTGGAATGGAACTACATCGTCGACCTGTACAAAACGCACACGCCCGTTCACCCGGAAATCGCGAAAGAATTCAAACGGATCGGCGACGAAGAAGTCGATTGCGCGGTGGCTCAAATGTTTGTCCGAAACGAAAAGCTCGTTCGCCTGTTGAAAGTGTTGGAAAAACACGAGGTGAATACGAACAAGATCCTAGCCGTAGACGGGTTGGCAGGTAGCTTGCATCACGGACCCAATTTCGAACGAAAACTCTACGTGACTAATCTCCGATACGGAAACAGAGGCGATCCCAAATCGTGCTTCGATCTGGATCCCGAGTACAAACGCCTTCACGTTCAAACCGTTCGAGAAATATACGACATGTTGGGCGATGCACCGGCACCCGCGAAGCAAATTTATGAAATTTTAAGGGTTTCGTTCGAAGAAATGGCCAGGGTGAGGTTACCGCGCATCGAGTTTCTCGAGGACGAAACGATGGATGCCAGACTGCAGGGAAGATGCGGCGCCTTTTACATGAGGGCGATGGGAAAAGAAAATATCGAAAGTGTGGTGAAGGGTCTGAAAAGATTCCGAGGAGAAAAACGAACCGAAACGGAACGAGAAATAGAAACTCCCGCTCCGAGTGAAAAAATGACAGAGTTGTGAGTCGTGTAAAAAAACAAACAAAAACAAATTGACATGAAAACTTTGATGGTTATAAAAAAAAAAAAAAAAAAAAAAAAAAAAAATTTTTTTTTTTTTTTTTTTTTTTTTTTTTTTTTTTTTTTTTTTTTTTTTTCTATGACTAGGAAATTTGTTCGAAAATTTTTACAAGTTTTCTAACGCAATATCTCTGGAAGGTTACGCAATCCCGGGGTATAAATACAGGTGTGCGAGCCACATTCGTTCATTTGATCGTCGGTGCCAAAGGAGTTGCTACCAGAAGTTCTGCTGGACGGAAGATGGACTCGTGGGTAAGTCGATTTCTGATTATTTCTTTAATAGTACTTTGAAGTTTTGATCTTGCACTCTGGACTTGTAAAAATTTTCAGTTTTGATCTCGCAGTCTGGACTTGTAAAAATTTTCAGTTTTGATCTCGCAGTCTGGACTTGTAAAAATTTTCAGTTTTGATCTCGCAGTCTGGACTTGTAAAAATTTTCAGTTTTGATCTCGCAGTCTGGACTTGTAAAAATTTTCAGTTTTGATCTCGCAGTCTGGACTTGTAAAAATTTTCAGTTTTGATCTCGCAGTCTGGACTTGTAAAAATTTTCAGTTTTGATCTCGCAGTCTGGACTTGTAAAAATTTTCAGTTTTGATCTCGCAGTCTGGACTTGTAAAAATTTTCAAAGAAATCTTTTCGAAAAAAATTTTATCATTACCCTCTAGTAAAAAAAAAAAAAAAAAAAAAAAAAAAAAAAAAAAAAAAAAAAAAAAAAAAAAATTTTTTTTTTTTTTTTTTTTTTTTTTTTTTTTTTTTTTTTTTTTTTTAATGATCGTTTGGTCGGACTTCCTTTTCTGGAATATGCCATTCCTTATTTCCTCCGAATCCCCTTTCCCCACGTGCAGTTTCAGACACATCCTTTTTGTCTATTTCAATTATAATCGGTCTTATTGCCAATTGAAACATGACTCGGGCGATAGCTGTACCTTCATCAATTGTAACTGTTTTTGAAGAATCATTTTGCAAAATTACACCGACAGAACCGGTATAACCAGGATCCACAGCACCGCTACAGACATGGATTTGGCGTAAAGCTACGGATGATTTGTCCCAAATAAACATGCCTAAATACGATGGAAATTCAAAAATAAGTCCGGTGTCGACGACTATCTGTTCACCAGGCTTAAATTCTAGACTTATCGGCGTATACAAATCGTAGCCTAAAGACCCATCTTTTCGACGTGTTGGTTCTATGGCCCAAGAACACTTTTTAGCAAATTTAATTTGTGGTTGAAATTGATTAAAAGTGAAAGAAACTAACCAATCAATGAAAGCTTGTAGACCCATGATGAAGTAGAGTAAAATATGGAAAGTATACCTTGTCTTTATAAGTCACTAATTGGGATTTTCATCACAAAAGTATTTTTCGAAATTTATTTCTTCTTTACCAGCCAGCCTCTCACTGCGTCGAAAGATTGCGCTGTCCAAATTTACACTCGGAGGTTCAAACAAAAGCTCGTCAAATTTTATCGTTTCCCAACCATTATGATCTTCGATCCAAGATAAAAGATTTTTCCTCACAATATCGTAAAAATGATGAAACAAAATATTATTACTATGGAAATAGACCATATAATCTGCAACGACACCGATGAATAACATGATTCGATACCAACTAATACGATCCGCAAAGATTTGTTCATATAAACTCGTCAACAATTCTTCTAATCTGTTTGTCTCGACGTGAGGAAAATTAGAAGAAATTTGAAATATCCATGATACGTGTTTTTTATAAACTATTTTGCAATATTCCAACACACGTTCGAGAACGTTTTCTTCATGCATATCCGAAGGAGGTAATACAGGCACCGCGGTAGTGTAAAATTGTACTTTTAGAAGAGGAAGAACATTCGACAAAATGTAATCTGTCCGTGCTCGCTGAATCGCCATTTTTCAAATCGGTAAGAAGGTGACAAACCTTATGTTTATGTCTTGTTTTACGTATTTTATAACTCGACAAAACTATCAAACTAGAACAAACTCTAGCAAATCAAAACTCTAACAAAAAAAAAAAAAAAAAAAAAAAAAAAAAAAAAAAAAAAAAATTTTTTTTTTTTTTTTTTTTTTTTTTTTTTTTTTTTTTTACATTATAGGATCAAGATTTTTTTTTTTTTTTTTTTTTTTTTTTTTTTTTTTTTTTTTTTTTTTTTTTAGCTTTGATTTGCTAGAGTTTGTTCTAGTTTGATAGTTTTTTTGAGGGTATATAAAGCGGGTGCTCTGGCCGATTGGATCAGACTGACTCTAACCGTCTACGCGAGTTACAGGCCGTTCCGACTCTGTTGAAAATTTATGGAGATTTCGACTTTTAATACGACAGAGATCCCTAAAAACGCTTTACCAAATCTTAAATGTAATTTTTGTAAACAATCTATAGACTTGGTATTTTTGTTTATGTTTGAATGTGGTCATTGTTATCATTGTAATTGCGTGTATAAATATCGAAATTTCATACGATGTAAGACATGCAGAAACATTTCTGATATAGATGAAATGAGGCTCGCAGAAACTCAACAGTGGATCGATAACCGAATCCTGGAAAACCAGATGTAAAGTGGCTGAGAGAACTGTCGACTATCAGTGATCGATTGTCATGTCCCAGAGTTGCCGAATCGAGTGCGGTTCTTCGTCCTTTAGTGGACGGACGAAAGTTGTTCCAGATACAACTGATCACGGGGAAAAGGTAGCGGAAGTATGCGAAAAAGCCTTTCCGATTGGTATGACGTGTAAATTTTGCGATACTGAAATACGTCCGTCCGAGATGTTTTTATTTTCATGTAGACATTATTATCATGGATTTTGTGCAAGGCAAATTATATTTAACGATGTTGACGGAATCGAATGTAAAAGATGTACAAAATATTGCCCGGAAAAGGATTGGCAAAGAATAAGAGTTTTACCACTTACCAAGCCACCGAATTTCGATGAACAATTTATAACTACGGAATAAAAAAATCATCTTTCATAAATCTCACAACTCGGAAAAAAAAAAAAAAAAAAAAAAAAAAAAAAAAAAAAAAAAAAAAAAAAAAATTTTTTTTTTTTTTTTTTTTTTTTTTTTTTTTTTTTTTTTTTTTTTTTTTTTTTCGAGTTGCAAGATTTATCAAAGATGATTTTTATTTTTTTATCCGAGACTACAAGTATATAAACAAACTCCAAACCACGTTTCTAGGTTTTTCGAATCATCCCTCAGCCATGACGAGTTCTGAAGACGCAACCGCGGGATTTCCCTTCTTCCGATTACCGGTGCTCGTTCAGTGGAAAATTCTAAGGCAGTACGTTCCGATCCTCGTTAAAATCCACGCGCTCGAAAAAATACCCGAGTTTACGAATCTGCTCGAGGATCGTTCTTCGTGGACAGACGTTTCCGACGAGTTGGCCGAATCGACTTCGATCCTTCGATCTCTCCGGGAAGGCCTGTACGTACCCTCGAGAGAAATCATTCCCGAACACGGCTATTACGTGTCGTGGAGCGACTCGGGAAACAGCGTCACGTTTACCCTGTGTTGTATAACTTCCAGGATGCATCAGTTGTTCCCTTTCAAAGTTCACCGGTTCGGCGTTTCCACGCGAGCGTCGAACCTGCGCGACTTTTTAAAACGCTTCCTGGAGGAATATTGTCCGTTGGAACGGAAAAAGATCTTTGCCTATCAATTCGAAAATTCTCATAATTTTTTCATCGATCCTCTCACCGACACCTTGATGTGGTGTGGTGGAATATATCCGATTAAAGATAAAAAATTTTCCGGTTACTTTGGAAATTACAGACTTTCCTTGAAAAAAGATGATACGGTCGAATTACACATGTACCGTAGAAAATATACACTGAAACCCAAGTCTTTAGAGTCGCACCTGCTAAACGATGACGAGTATAATTTTCATAACCGACTTGAAGACTTGCTCCGTGACGAATGGGAAGGGGGTCCGTTACCGTTTACCAGAAAAGCCGGTCAATTCGAAATTTCATTGAAACAAAACGAAGAGATATCTGTAGACGTGTCGACGGCTAACGATTATGTAACTTGGCGTTTTAATAATGCTGATTTATTCAATATACTTTCAAATGACATCGTGGAAAAGATTTTAGTGTTGAAAAAAACTCCACCTAGTGTAAAAAATACCTAAAACTCGCTAAACTGCCAAAACGAAAGTCGATAAAAAAGCAAGATTAAAAAAAGATTTATTGTAGCATTCTGGACTTGTGAAATATTTCAATCTTGTTTCGAGTTCTGGACTTGTAAAAATTTTCAGTTTTGATCTCGCAGTCTGGACTTGTAAAAATTTTCAAAGAAATCTTTTCGAAAAAAATTTCATCATTACCCTCTAGTAAAAAATAGTATGATCAGAGTAAAGTTCCCAAAAAAAAAAAAAAAAAAAAAAAAAAAAAAAAAAAAAAAAAAAAAAAAATATTTTTTTTTTTTTTTTTTTTTTTTTTTTTTTTTTTAAATCGACATGCCAGACTATATAAACTTTGTTTGAGGCGAGCACAGACAAATTGTTTTCAATATAATTCGTCAACATGTTAAACTTTGACTGTACTGCTCATATAACTTTTGTCCTACAGAGAGGAAGTTGGATACCTTGGCACGTTGCGTTTACGTCTGTCATTCCACCTTTTGACACGATTTCAATCGGTTTGAAAACTGAAAATCTTATATTTTATCACGATGATCTCAGTTATAATTACATCGTGAATAACTTTCCTAAACCTCGTGGACTTACGCATGATTATACCGTCGATGTATTAGAAATGCGAAAAACCATTCAAGACGTGTATAGAAACATGCAACATACAACAGGTGGTTGGGAAGCGGTTATCGGAGCAGTAGACGTTGCAACGTATAAATATTTGAAAGAAATAATAGTAGATGTTATTCTCTTAGATTCTAAACCGCAAAGCGAAGATCTGACTCTTGCAGCGGCGTACAGGAAATGCGACAGTGATAAAATGTGGCAACGATAAAAAAATATATTGTCAAGAAATATTAATTGAGAAATAGTTTACAAAAAAAAAAAAAAAAAAAAAAAAAAAAAAAAAAAAATTTTTTTTTTTTTTTTTTTTTTTTTTTTTTTTTTTTTTTTTTTTTTTTTTTTGATTTTACAGAGCATGCAAATTGCTAGAGTACATAAATCTCGTTCGAGGTATACGTTTTTAATAATCACAGATTTTTCTTAGTGGTGGTAACATTTTCCATTCCATAAGCGAAACGACCATGTGGTTAAAGTTTTCCTTCTTCCCCGACAGGCCGAGCCTGCTCGCCGTCGTCTCGTCGGACGGAAAAGTATATTTCAGAGCGGCGGGCTTGGGAAAATTCTTGGGTTTTTCCGACACTTACTCTTTCGCGCGGAAATACGGCACTGGTGATTTGTCCAAAATAATACCTCGGGATTACTTACCCTCGTATTGGAAAAAAGACAGATTACACTTGGTCGATTTCCTGGAAATGATCGACATAATTCGGATGTCGGGTCGATTGGACGAGAACACGACTCAGCAGTTGATCGACTTGTGGTGTTTCGGATCCGTCAACGAACTCACGCCCCGCCACTTGCTACTCAAACCGCGTCAAGCGTTCACCTTGCACGTGCGACCGTCGGGAAGGGAAAAGGCGAATCTTCAAGACTGGATTCGAAAATTCATCGACGAGCAACTGACGGGATGGAAAAACTCGGAAGAAATTCAAAATCGGATGAAAAACTCCAAGAGACCTCGTTTGGATTCAGCTCGCGTTCTTTCGCCGCCGTCCGACCGAGTTTCTCTGTCGTCCGCAGTCGAGAATCGGTTTTCGTCTTCCAGTTTCGATGCGTCGCGTCTTTCGCCGTCCACGTCAGACGATCGTCTTCCGCAATCTTCTCTCGAGGTAAATTGTCACGTGATCGACGACGATCTTTCCCGATCCGCCGTCGACGAAATCGAACCCTCGAATCGAGTCCCAGAAGAAAATGAGCCCGCTCCGTTTCAGGATCGCACGGAGGCCGAAAACGTACCCGTATCGTCTCCGAATCTTGCAGAACGAAACGTGCCCGCTCCGTCTTCGAATCTCGTTGAGGAAAACGATCCGATCGCGAGTCCGTTTCGGCTTGCCTCGAACCATTTCACTTTTCAAATGAAATACGAAACACTCGACAATTTACCGGACGAAATTTACATATATTCACGTGGGCTGATGCATGTTTACGGAAAGATGAATTAACGGATTAACCTTTACGAGTCGAATTTTCACACGAGTCCAGAAGCTAAAGAAAACTAGAAAATTTACAAGTCCAGAACGCGAGGTCAAAACTGAAAAATTTCAAGTCTCGAAAAAAAAAATTTTTTTTAATGCTCGAACCTTAGTTTTCTCGGCTTATATATATCCCCGCCTCGCAGTATTTTCCATCTCGCTTTACACTACTGTTACGTCGTATATCATTCCGAGTTGTTTGTTCAGCGTGATTTCGAATACAGAAATGTCTGCATTTTTGTACGCGGCTCATGTTTCTTTCGTTCGCCTTCAAGGGTCCTTGGTTCCCTGGCATGTTACTCTGACGGCTAATAAACCTCCATTCAACACGTTCAGAATCGGCTTGTCGACGAACGATGTGACGTGGAATCACGATGATCTGAAATACAATTTAAGGATGACTGATGATTTTCCCAGATACGGTTCCATCGAATTGAATCATGAAATAAAGTTAGAAAATTTCAAGTCTGATCTTTACGCTATATATATGGACGAATACTGGAAGGATGGGTGGACGGCTCAGTTGGGGGCTGTAGATCAACCCACTTACGACTATTTATCGAAAGTAATCGACTCTGTCATCTTATTGGATTTAACGTTTGTAGGGGTAGATCGAAATTTTGCCGCCGTATGTCGACAACATTATAAGAATACGATAGCGCAAAAATAATCGAAAAAAAGTTTTTCGAGTTGAACGAACAAAATACCATATCTACCTCAGCAAACCTTATCTACCTCAACAAACCTTATCTACCTCAACAAACCTTATCTACCTCAACAAACCTTATCTACCTCATGAAAAAAAAAAAAAAAAAAAAAAAAAAAAAAAAAAAAAAAAAATTTTTTTTTTTTTTTTTTTTTTTTTTTTTTTTTTTTTTTTTTTTTTTGTGTGTGTGTCTGTAACAAGTATAAAAGGATTCCAAATCTTTGCTGGTATAATTTTCACTTGTTCAAGATGGAATCTGAAAACTCAGCAGATAGACGAGCAACAAAATCAATAGATGATATATTAAAGGATGTCGATTTGGACGATCTACTAAACTACTTTTTATTTGACGATAAATGTTCGGAAAACGGCCTGGATAAAGTCGTGATTGCATGCTTAGAAACTGAAGAAGTTGAAAAATTGAGAAAGTCTATCGATCAACTCGAACGTGACAAAAGCGAATTGCAAACAGAAAATGGTCAGTTTAGAGAAACTAATGAATTTCTATCAATGTTTAATAAATTATTGTTTACAGAAAATGCTGTATTGAGAAGAAAACACTTTTTGGCTTGCGCAGAAGCATCGGTTTCGATAACATGCCTCAATCGGCGTTACAACAAATTAAAACTTGGTATTGAACGAGAGATCAAAAACCTAAAAAAGGAAGCGAAAAGAATGAAAAGGAAAATGGAGGAAGAGGTAGAAGTTGGTAAAAACGTTATAAATTGCAAACGAATAAAAAAACAGAAAAAATGTACAATTTGCGAAAATTAAAAAACAATTTGAAAACCGTATTTACCTCATAAAAAAAAAAAAAAAAAAAAAAAAAAAAAAAAAAAAAAAAAAAAAAAAAAAAAAATTTTTTTTTTTTTTTTTTTTTTTTTTTTTTTTTTTTTTTTTTTGTGTGTGTGTTAGTAATCAAGTGGTTCGAGTGTATATAACCATTCGATCGCCGACGACTTTCAAATTTCTTTTGGATCTTTTGTTACGCTTTCGCCTTTTGTCGATTACATTGACTTTTTTTCATAATGGAACTCGATCCCATCACGATGTTGATCGACGGAGCCATTCAACACGAAGTTTTGCAGAATAAAAATCAATATCTGACGTTGGAAACCATCATTTTACGAGTGTATAGAAAAATTTTCGAGCACACACGAGTCGCCCATTATCAGTTCGAGAAAACCGTCTTGTTTTCCCAATGGCACGATGAAATTTTAAACGCTTACGAGTCCCTCAAGTCCAACATGTCTCACGAGGAGAGAGCCAGCGTCGAACGCGTCTTGTCCAAAGATTGTCCTCATCCGACCGAATTGACTAAATTTGCTTGTTGCTGGTACAAACACGATCCCACGACCGCGTGTAAATGGTTGGCGGTCGACGGAATCATCGGAACGCATCCCAAGGTCTACGTACACGACGCTTTTTCCACGAATTTCGAAAAACATAACACGGCCGTGAGGGCACTGTACGGTTATTACAGTAATCCGGAACAAATCAAACAGATCGTGGGGACGGCGCTCGACATCCAGCAGGAAAATCCGTACGAATCCGACCCGGACATGGACAGATGCGTGGGCCTTTATGCGGATATGGTCGGAAAAGACGAAATGGCTCGCATAAGGTCGGACAGATTGTCCAAGTTGCAAGCTCAGCAGCAACCCAACAAACGTAAAAGAAAAGTTCCAACTCAAGAAAACTCGTCGATCGATATTCCGCAACCGATTTCCCCAGCCGATTCGCCACAAAATCCGTAAAAAAACATGTGTATTTTATTTAATCGATATATCGATATTTTTAAAATATCGTAACGTAATTTAACTTAATTGACTTGTAAATTTTTTCAGTTTTGCCTCGCAGTCTGAACTTGTAAAAATTTTCAGTTTTGATCTCGCAGTCTGGACTTGTAAAAATTTTCAGTTTTGATCTCGCAGTCTGGACTTGTAAAAATTTTCAGTTTTGATCTCACAGTCTGGACTTGTAAAAATTTTCAGTTTTGATCTCGCAGTCTGGACTTGTAAAAATTTTCAGTTTTGATCTCGCAGTCTGGACTTGTAAAAATTTTCAGTTTTGATCTCGCAGTCTGGACTTGTAAAAATTTTCAGTTTTGATCTCGCAGTCTGGACTTGTAAAAATTTTCAGTTTTGATCTCGCAGTCTGGACTTGTAAAAATTTTCAGTTTTGATCTCGCAGTCTGGACTTGTAAAAATTTTCAAAGAAATCTTTTCGAAAAAAATTTCATCATTACCCTCTAGTAAAAAAAAAAAAAAAAAAAAAAAAAAAAAATTTTTTTTTTTTTTTTTTTTTTTTTTTTTTTTTTTTTTTTTTTTTTTTTCATGGTAGGCAAACTGTTCAAAAGCAAGTTTTATTTTCTTACACAAATTTCATCTATCGAAAACGACACGGTACGCATTGGACCTGCAATTTAATAATTGTGTTCCGAATCATCCATCTAAAACTCGTAAGAGATGCTTATCGTAATTTGAATCGTGAGGTTTTATTTTTTTCAACAAGTCTCGGCGTAATCGTTGTGGAATCGATAACGACCACACCGTCGATGGTCGAAGGAGGTCGAAAACCGTAAACAGTTTTAAATATCCTTCGTGGCAATTCTTTACGTTCGACATGTCGATTCGAATTTCTTCGTCCTCGAATGCGGGAAGAATCGGATCAGCGTGGCACGTAGGGGGTATCACGATCGTCTGATCGGCTTCCGGTTCGACGGGTTGTGAAATGTTTAAATATTTTTCGCATTTTACGACTCGCGTCGTCAAAGGATCCCAAAAGAGTTGTAAATGGCTCGACAGGACGATCGTCCAATATTTAGACGAAACGAGTGTATCGAACGGGGGTTCGATTAAAATGTACAAGAGTCGAGATTCGTATAAACTCGGACGATACCAAAACACCAATTCGTAATCCGATGCGGGTTCCAATTCAGGAACGGAATCTAAATAAAATTTTACGAGAGACGGGTAACGACCGTAATGACCATAGATAATCGTGGAACGTTTAGAGGCAAGGGCCTCTCGAAAAACTTGCATTATTTTATTAGATAATAAAATAACTTTTGACTTACTTTATTAAATCTCAAAATAGAAAATACATTTCATCTCGTCGGAATGAACTCGTAAATTTTTTTTCAAAAAAAATCGAGTCGCAGAAATCATAAATGTAAAAAAAAAAAAAAAAAAAAAAAAAAAAAAAAAAAAAAAAAAAATTTTTTTTTTTTTTTTTTTTTTTTTTTTTTTTTTTTTTTTTTTTTTTTTTTTTTTTTTTTTTTTTTGCCCGAATATTCTCTTCTATATGTATTCGAGTTTTTCAAAATATAATTTACAAGATCTGTGCCTACCTCATCATGAAGAATCGCCGTAAGAATCACCGGAAGAATCCTCGAAATCGTCTGAGTCGTCCCGCGGTCGAACCTTTCCCGTTTCTTCGGTTACCCGCGCTGGTTCAATCTAAAATTTTAAAACAGTACGTTCCGGTTCTCTCCAAGATCCACGCGCTCGACCAGATACCCGAGTTTTCGGAAATGCTTCGCGATCGGTCTTCGTGGATGAACGTATCCGAGGAATTCCAGCGGTCGATCGCGGTTCTCCGATCGCTCCGAGAGGGTCTGTACGTCGTTTCGACAGATTTACCCGATCACGGCTATTACGTTTCGTGGGAAGACTCGGAAGATAAAATCGCGTTCACACTGTGTTGCATCGGTGAAAAAATCGACTACACAAGCCCCTTGGAAATGCATCGGTTCGACGTTTCTACGTCCGTTTCCAATCTGCGTGAATTCGTAGAGTATTTTCTCGACCGTTATTGCCCGGTGGAAGAAAAACGGGTCTCGGGTTATCGGTACCAAGGATCTTACGACTTTTTTATCAATTCTTCTAGAAACGCAGTGTTGTGGCACGACGGTTTCGTGTATCCGATCGAATGCGATACGTGTTCTATAAGTAGTCCGTGGAACTTGTTCTCGGCCGATATCCACGTGAGATTGGAAAACGGTAAGACGGTGACCGTACACGACGGTTGCGACGAAATACGCAAGCTCCGATCCAGGTCGTTAAAGTCGATCCTCTTGACCGACGACGGCCTTCATACCGAATCCGAAAAATATCTCTCGAGCGAAAATTGGATAGGCTGCGATCCGTTACCCCTCAGCAGAAAAGCGTGTCGGTTTGAAATTTCGTTGAAGGGTAAAGATAAAATATCTGTAGAAGTGTCGACTCCTAACGCGTCGCTGTGTTGGCGGTTTAACAATAAAAAATTGATGGATAAGCTTTCGCCGAGTCTCATGGAGAACGTTAGATTACGAACGAATTTAAAGAATTTTACGTTTTAAAAAAAACGAATAAATTTCAATATAATCCGTAGAGTTTTGACAAATCATATTAATCGATAACACTCGTTAAAAAAAAAAAAAAAAAAAAAAAAAAAAAAAAAAAAAAAAAAAAAAAAAAAATTTTTTTTTTTTTTTTTTTTTTTTTTTTTTTTTTTTTTTTTTTTTTAACGAGTGTTATCGATCTCATATATATTAAGCTTTTTCACTTGATAAGTATTTGTATAGCAAAGCAGTAAAATTGAGATGAAACGTTACAATAATTTTACCAACTCCTACGGTTTGATCGTTAAGACAAATAATGGTCGAGTTGTAATGATAAAACGTAAGGTGCCTTACTGCGTACAAAATTTTTATATTTATTTACATAAAAATAATGTTCCGTACGAATTAATGACGCACGATCCGTTCGTCCACATAAAAGATTTATTCGAAGAGAGATGGTTACCGACACTCGATGAAAGCGACCGCTTGGATTACATGCGTTTCATAAATGGCGAAATGTTCGAAGACCTTTATGATTTTCCACATGGGCAATTATCTCATAAACACCCGCAAACATTATATCAATATTTTATGGAATCGTATAGGGAATTTCGTGAAGAAACTGGGTATAGATTTTATTTCAAAAGAGAAGATGTGAAAAATTATCCGATTGTTAAAGTAGAGTTTACAGGATGCAATCACGTGCACTATAAGCAATTTTATTTTGTCGTCGAAAATGTAAACGAACTGCGAAGATATAGATATTTCGATTCCTACGAAATTCCTCTGTTGTCGACGATTAAAATAAAAAGCTGGAACGATGATCGACTCGTATTTCAAAGCGAATTGTTAACCTTATCGGAAGCGTATTTAGTTTTAAACAAACAACAAGAAATGAAAATTGATTATAAACATTTACTTTTGGAGAATTCATTACCCAAATGCTATTTCGTTTGCTGTTATGACGAAGATGAAAATGAAGTAGTGGGGAAAATTTTTCAATAATAATAAAAAAAAAAAAAAAAAAAAAAAAAAAAAAAAAAAAAAAAAAAAAAAAAAAATTTTTTTTTTTTTTTTTTTTTTTTTTTTTTTTTTTTTTTTTTTTCAATATGTATTCAGAAGGTTTTCTGTTATAAATATCCGAATCAAAAATTAAACGGTTACTTTTCTTTCCGACTACTCTTACTCTACCATGTTGTTCGCCGAGGCTGTTTGGGCGAGTTGTTCTAGTGGATGGTACATGCCATTAGAAATTGCTTTTACCTCTTGTCCTACAGAGGTGACTTTACTTCAAGTGGCTCCGTTACCCAATTATTATTGGTTGACTTTAAGGGATTGGGCCACCAGTAGGTCCAGAATGTACAACAAGGATCGTTTTTACAATTCGGAATGTGACGAATTGGATTTGGATATAAATTTACGCAAAATGAGGTTAAAACCCAGCAGATGGAGAGTCCAATTGAAAAACATTATTCCTCTGGAAACTGTATTGTACGTTCGTGGCCGATCGCAATATAGATTTTTCAAATACTTTTGCGGGTATCTAAACGTAAAAAGAGTAAAGCTGTCCACTGGCAGAAAAATCGCAAAAGTTAACCATGATCATGATCGATCGAAATTAATGTGTTATCCCTGCCCGGGTACTGAAGTAACCACCATGGCCTATTATAAATCGCACGTGCAGGTGTTGTAGAAAATTTCAGAGTCGTATACCTCTTGAAAAAAAAAAAAAAAAAAAAAAAAAAAAAAAAAAAAAAAAAAAAAAAAAAAAAAAAAATTTTTTTTTTTTTTTTTTTTTTTTTTTTTTTTTTTTTTTTTTTTTTAATAATATAACTTTCTGAAAACTTAATTGTCTTGTAATTTTTTTCAGTTTTGATCTCGCAGTCTGGACTTGTAAAAATTTTCAGTTTTGCCTCGCAGTCTGGACTTGTAAAAATTTTCAGTTTTGATCTCGCAGTCTGGACTTGTAAAAATTTTCAGTTTTGATCTCGCAGTCTGGACTTGTAAAAATTTTCAGTTTTGATCTCGCAGTCTGGACTTGTAAAAATTTTCAGTTTTGATCTCGCAGTCTGGACTTGTAAAAATTTTCAGTTTTGATCTCGCAGTCTGGACTTGTAAAAATTTTCAGTTTTGATCTCGCAGTCTGGACTTGTAAAAATTTTCAGTTTTGATCTCGCAGTCTGGACTTGTAAAAATTTTCAAAGAAATCTTTTCGAAAAAAAATTCATCATTACCCTCTAGTAAAAAAAAAAAAAAAAAAAAAAAAAAAAAAAAAAAAAAAAAAAAAAAAAAAAAAAATTTTTTTTTTTTTTTTTTTTTTTTTTTTTTTTTTTTTTTTTTTTTTTTTTGATAGATAAAGTTTAAAAATGACTTACAAGTCTTTTCTCGAATCAATCTTTGGTAATCAATATTCGATTCATAGCCCGTATCTGCACGGGTTGAATTTATATTGTCTCTTTGTCGTCACCTTGACGATTTCGCTCTGCGTGTATACGCTTCACCAACATCAATATGTCTGTGACAATACTTTCAGGCAACGGGTCCACGATCTCAGAGTCAAATATGCCACGACTCGACGTCCCGGCTATGATTAGGCCGATTTTGCACAATTACGACGCGCACGTGAATAATTTCATCAGATTTTTACGCGACAGGCTTCAGATTCATCTCGTGTACGAAGGTCCGAACGAAATCCGCAAACACATTTTGGAAAAAACAGTTTACGCCTGCTCGGTTCGATGCAATCCCAAAAAGATTCTGAAAAACGTGTTTCCCGTCATGATCGGATCGCGTCTGGATCTGGCCGTTCGCCACGCAGGCGTTCGGAGTTTTCGAGAGCCGTTCGACCTTTCGGAGTCTCCGCCCCGTTCCCGATTCGAAGAACTGGACATCGCGACTGGATTTTTCATCGTCGGCGGTTTGGTGCGCCACCTTCCGTATTTTTACACAAACGACCCGACCAACACGCACGTGATCCAGAGAAAAAGCGTTCGCGTTTATTCGTACAACGCCCAGGATCGAGGGAAAGAACTGAACTATTACGTAGCCGACAAGAACAAAAAGAAATGCGGGGACGTGGTCGTGGTACACAACGACGGATCGGAAACCGACCACGATCCCCGTTTTTTCGACCATTGCCCCCATCCCGTCCATCTGACGGCGTACATGAACCATCTCTATCGAGAAGAACATTTCGACATCGATCACCTGGGTAACAAAATGGTCGTGAGCCCCGGACACATGTTTACGAAACTTTTCATAAAATATCTGTACGGGCCTCTGAGGGAACGAGATTGGAAACTGGTCAAATCGAGAACGGCTCTGGTGTGCAGTTCGATCGAAAACGGGTATTTGCTTCACGTGTTGTCTAGAAAAACCGTTTACTTCAAGGAGGGTAAGTCGGCGGGTAAAATGACCAACGAACCGCAAGAGTCCCATCGGGAAATCGGATCGAACGGCAAAGTTTTTATGGAAAAGAACGTGGGTTGTTACCGAGAAGTGTCGACTCAGACTTATCCTCTGAATCCGTATCTGTTGTACCTGATCGTGAGGCAAACGTCCAAGAAAGTGAACCATTCGGCGATCGAATCGTTTCATCCGAGTTATTTGTATTTTCTGTGCATACTGGGCGTTTTCGAAACGAAAAACGTGGGTCGCACGACCATGATGGTGAGAGACACGATCGTGTCCACGTGCGACGACTTGGATCCGGTTTATCACGACAAGCCCGACGAAAAATTTTGGAACGCGTTGAATCTCGAGCCGGAAACCGACAGCCCTTACTACGTGGTCGTGAACGAAGCTTGCGTGCCCGTGTCCAAACGGTCTTTTCTCGACATCGACTTGCAGAAACTAAAGTTCGAGTTCGAGACGATCGAGTGTTTCGAACGAGGAAAGTTTATCGTCATCCGCTTCAAGACGGGCATCATCATGAAAAAGTTACCCCACATGCCGATCTGGGTATCGCCTTACGACGAAATCTATTGGACGAGGCGTATTTACGGAGTGGAAAACAGGTATCATTTGTATACCCACACGACCAGTTACTTTGTGGATTTCAATCCTTTTTACACCCACACGGGATTTTCTAAAGTCATCCTGGCGTTCAACGCCATGAAAAATGCCGTTTTGGCTACGAACGACAAATACGCGCGCTATTTCATGGACACGGTGACTGCGTATTTTCGACAACCGACGCCCGACCACAGCGTTTTGATTTTACCCGCCGACGACGGAGTTTCGAAACATTTCGTCGCGATGATGCCTCAACCCGTAGTCACTTACATGAGTTTCCAGGGTTGCACGCAAGAAGACTGTATCGTGAAAAGAAAAAATTTTCGTTCTTTCGATTGCTGTCGGTTTTACACCGTGAGGATGAAAATGACCGCGGACCCGACGACTTGGACGGTTTTCTATCCGGTTCGCGGCGACCGAGATCCGGATTCCGATTTGCTGGGCACTCTGATCAGCGGAAAACCCTTGGAAGTCGAACCGTTTTCCATACACGCGAGTCTGGAAAAAATTTCACCTTGCGAGTACCGCGTCCGGTTTTCCAAGTTGCCTTTTCGAGTCGTCCAGCACGTGATATCGGGGGACAAACTGTCCGTGAGCGTCGAGCAAGAACACGTTTCCGACACGGGTGACAAACTTTGTAGTTTGCACGGTCAAAAAGGAGTCATTCGAGTCATGGACAGAGTGCCGGAGTTGGACGACGGCGTTTCGCCCGACATCATCGTCAATCCGTACTGTATGTTTAGGATGACCGTGGGTCAAATACTGGAATCCGTCGCGTTGGGCGGGGGAAAAGATGCCGCGACCGTTCGAAATTCCAGCGGCGTTTTGATCGAAGGGGCCAAGGCGTTTTACGGCAGAACGTTTTATTTCGTCGTCGTTTATTGGGCGAAAGATCACTTGTACGCGATCGCGAAATGTTCTTACGACAGAGTGACGAACCAGCCTTTGAAAGGCCGGAGCAGGAACGGCGGGATGAAGATCGGTAACATGGAACTCAACGCTCTGCGCGGCAACGGAACCGGATTTATTATTTTAGAAAAATTTTTCGAACATGCGGATCTCGTGCATCTGACGCCGACCGTGACGATACCGAAATCGGTCAACGTAGTGATCGAAGACGCAAAGTGTTATAAATATCACATGGAATTTAATTGTACTCCGTCGGTGCAACTGATAGAAAAGAACGAAAATAAAAAACGTAAAAATAATCAAATCGCGTCGCGTTGAGTTTCGACCGGAAAATGTTCGAATCCGTTCTCGGCGAATCTCCGTTTATCGAGAAAACGATAATTTGAGCACGAAAACAAACTTTTAAAACGTAAAAACGCGGATTTGAAACCTTCTTTATTAAAACAGAATACTTTTCGATAAACTAATATTTTTTTTAGTTTTTCGAAAAGCTTACGGCGAGTGAACGGTCGACGTCCTGTATTTCGGACCGTTCACCTCGATGCCGCAAAAATCCCTTTTTTCTAACGAAAAGGGTTAAAAATTCATTTTTTCTAATCTCGGGGTGCATTTCCGAATTGTACCCTGAAATTAGA
The DNA here is from genome assembly GCA_963932465.1 of Maratus speciosus. Lineage (NCBI taxonomy): Eukaryota > Metazoa > Arthropoda > Arachnida > Araneae > Salticidae > Maratus > Maratus speciosus. Next base: position 592,716,067 of record OZ010792.1, read on the forward strand.
AAAAGCGAATGTTTTGACCCTTTTCGTTAGAAAAAATATTCGAGTGTTAAAGTGAAGATTCGATTAAATTAATCCGTCGTTCCGGACGAGACTTGTTTCTGTTGCGGTAAAAAAACAGGTTGTAGAATT
>OZ010792.1:592718695-592816195 GCA_963932465.1 Maratus speciosus
GGATATAGCTATTATTCTTTGGACGCTTTCAATAATAATTGCCAAAAAAAAAAAAAAAAAAAAAAAAAAAAAAATTTTTTTTTTTTTTTTTTTTTTTTTTTTTTTTTTTTTTTTTTTTTTTTTTTAATATATATATATATAAAATTAATCTTTGTCGAAAAAATTCAACTTTGCCTTTTCCACGCAATGCGGTTTGTCGTCGATCGTTATCGAACGGTACGGCGGTAGACACAGACACAGAAAATTTCTTCGATTTTTGTACAAAAACATTCCGTGCTCGCAAACGTCTCGGTTCAATTCCGAACAATCCGGACCCCGATAAAACGTCGAGTTGGTGCAAATACAGGACCAATGAGGTACTGGATCGTCCACGATCATTAAAATTCCCCCCGTTTCCTCTTTGCAGGGAACGGGCATCAGTTCGTCTCGAACCTGGCAGATTCCGCCTATGCACGCGGTGTTGTTTTCCACGCACAGAAACGAACAGTCGTCGATGCAAGGGATCTCTTTGGTCGTGCAGTTTTGCCGAAAAGTCGGAGCTTCGGTTCGAATCGTTATCGAATCGTCGCTGGAAGACTTCGTAGTTTTCCAAACCCACGCGTACGCCAACCACATCAAGAGAAACACGATCCACGTGTCGCGCATGCTTTTTTGTTCTCCCGAAGAGTCAAGATGACGGGTGAAGAAAGACCGATCGATCGGCACGAATCGAAACGCAATTCCAGTAATATTCGGTCCATGAGCAGGATCAACAAATGGCGGGACGCGTGGATGGCGTGCTATAGAATCGTCGAAGAATTCACCACCGTAGATCTCAAACATTTTCACACCGTATTCGAACGTTGGGTTCCAGTTCTCAACTGGGTTTTCGATCGACCCATTCATCGGTTGGACCGATACGAGCCCGTTTTTTTCTACTGCAACCAACCCAACGGCCCGAAAGAAATCATCAAACTGTACATGGACGAAAACGTGGCCGACGAGCAGGTGACGGTCTACGTGATTTTCAACATTTACGAGTTTCAAATCATTCAGAAGCGGTATTGCCTCGACTATACGAAATCGAACCAGATGCTTTTCAACGAGGCTCGAGGGACGGTCAACTTGGCTTCGATGATGGAAAGCGATCGGTACAATCCGGCCGAATATTTCCAGACCGTGACTTGCTGGCACCTTTTGTTCATTTACACGCTCCACGCTTTGGCCCACTGGGACGCGTACGACAAATACGAACACGGTTATTACGACACGCACTTGAACGTGAGAGATTCGCCCTTTTTCAAATTTCATTTTTACGGACAAGTCGTGTACCGTAAATAAAGTATGCCTAGACCTACGAAAGTACCGATTATCTACGCCGCTTACGTATTGAACGATCTGAATCGAGGATACGAAAATCCCGAAAAAATCGACGCGGACGAACTGAACGCGTTGGCGGTCAACGACGGTTTCTTAGTACCCGTAGCGAAACTGAGGAAATTTTTCGCAAAACCGATATTCTTCAAGCAATTTAAAGAAATGATGTCGGTCGCGGATGATTTTTGGACACGCACTATAGATCTGTGTCCGTCGATCGAGAAATATGCGAGACGGTTCATGAAAAAAGTTCCCAAAAAGAAGGGAAGGCCGCGTACGAAAGGTCCGGCGAAAAAATACAGTTCCACGTTGGGTAGTTTTTCGGATCAAGAAATTTCGGACTTGGATTCGGACGCGTCCGCGATATCCATCGCTCCTTCGAACGACGAATGCGACGCGACCGATGTCAACTTGCCTTTGCCCAGTTGCGCGGGCGTGAGACGCGTCTGTCGAAAATACGATGTCAATCGCCGATACATGAGTTACTCGCCAGATTCTAGCGAAAACAAACAATATCTTTTCCAAATTTCGTACGACGACCGCCAACCTTAAACGATGATCGGATTTTCCAACCGGATTGTACGCCAGAGGAATCGTAGTGCGCCACAGGGTGGAAAAATGTCGAGTGTATTTCAAACGCGGAAATTCGACGTTGTCGTTGAGAGACAGAAGAACGGAACTCGATTTGCATTCGGACAAACGACCCAGGATCGTTCGGGCCGGAAAGATTTCCGTTCGCTCGGAGGGACCGAAACACGATCGTTCGGCCTCGCTGAGCGGTTCGTAAGTGACTTCTCGTACGCCGTATTTGAAAACGAAAAGGTTGACTCTTTGCGGTAGAAATCGCGTACTGGCGAAAAATTCCATGTTCAACACGCCGGCCACTCGCGGAACGTCGTAGTTTAAAAGCGTCAAGAATTTATAAATCTCTTCTTCGAAAGTGTCGCTTTTCTGATGCAGCACGCTGTCGTCCAAATAAGATCGATCGATCTTGACCGAAACGCATTTCGTCGGAAACGTTTCGAGGTCGAGCGCGCTCGTTTCGTGTAGATAGAAAGCGTAATCTCCCACGCACACCATAAAGTTGACGCTGAAAGGTTTCGAATCTCGTACGTAAACGTCTTCGGGATTATCGAACCGCCGATCGTAACGCGAAACGGAAGAAGACGGATAATCCGCGGGAATCATTTTGTAGTAAACGTCTACGACGACGTAATCTTCTAATTTAGGATATTTTCTTTCCTTCAAAAGCCGTAAAACTAGAGTTCGATAATCCATAACTCTTCGATACTTGATTCAGAAGCGTCGAGTAAACTAGTAAAGCTTAAAAAAAAAAAAAAAAAAAAAAAAAAAAAAAAAAAAAAAAAAAAAAAAAATTTTTTTTTTTTTTTTTTTTTTTTTTTTTTTTTTTTTTTGAGTTTTTCTTCCACGCGTTTCGAGAATCGAGTTCAAGTTTTCTGACGCAATATCTCAGGAAGGTTACGTAATCCCGGGGTATAAATACAGGTGTGCGAGCCACATTCGTTCATTTGATCGTCGGTGCCAAAGGAGTTGCTACCAGAAGTTCTGCTGGACGGAAGATGGACTCGTGGGCAAGTCGATTTCTGATTATTTCTTTAATCGTACTTTGAAGTTTTGATCTCGCAGTCTGGACTTGTAATTTTTTTCAGTTTTGATCTCGCAGTCTGGACTTGTAATTTTTTTCAGCTTTGATCTCGCAGTCTGGACTTGTAATTTTTTTCAGCTTTGATCTCGCAGTCTGGACTTGTAATTTTTTTCAGCTTTGATCTCGCAGTCTGGACTTGTAATTTTTTTCAGCTTTGATCTCGCAGTCTGGACTTGTAATTTTTTTCAGCTTTGATCTCGCAGTCTGGACTTGTAATTTTTTTCAGCTTTGATCTCGCAGTCTGGACTTGTAATTTTTTTCAGTTTTGCCTCGCAGTCTGGACTTGTAAAAATTTTCAGTTTTGATCTCGCAGTCTGGACTTGTAATTTTTTTCAGTTTTGCCTCGCAGTCTGGACTTGTAAAAATTTTCAGTTTTGATCTCGCAGTCTGGACTTGTAAAATATTCCAGATTTGATCTCGTAGTCTGGACTTGTAAAAATTTTCAAAGAAATCTTTTCGAAAAAAATTTCATCATTACCCTCTAGTAAAAAAAAAAAAAAAAAAAAAAAAAAAAAAAAAAAAAAAAAAAAAAAAAAAAAAAAAAAAAAATTTTTTTTTTTTTTTTTTTTTTTTTTTTTTTTTTTTTTTACAGTATATTTTCTAAGGGTTATCATAAATAGTTTGCTTGCCTTGTCTTCATTCAGTTTTTAAAAGTTCAGACTCGGAAAACAGTGTTGGATAAAGTTGAACGATACCCATCATTTTGCGGTAAAATGGCCTGGAGTCGTTTATTTAAAGCGGTGTTTCAGCGTGGAGAAATTAATGATTTTGAAAAAAGAATTTGCACTAAAGAAAATATATTCAGAACAGATTTTTTCCTCGAAAATGTGTTTTCCTATTTGATACGTGATCATTACAACTTCCACCCGATCGATCCGATGAACGAAAAAGAAAAACTTGTCTTCGAAGAGACGACGAAACTCCTCGTTACTTTTACAGACTCTTACAAAGTTGCGGTGAAAATTCTGTGTGCGGAATTAGGTGTCGTAAACGAAAATACTGTTGAATCTGTTTTACTAGGCGTATCTAACGAACTGTTTAGCGAAGGCATAACTTGGAGCCGGATAATAGCTTTTTTCGTTTTCGTCGGGGAATTGGCCATCGCGGGTATTGAAAAAAATCTACCCACTTCGGTCGTCGACGTAACGTACGAAAGTTTTTCTAGACTGGTGAAAGAAAAGATCGAATCGTGGGTGGAAGATCACGGTGGCTGGGAAGGCGTGAGAAGCTTGTCGGTTGTCACGGAAACAGAAAATTCGTTAAAGTGTCCCAAGTCGAGATGGGCTACAACTATCTTCTATAGCACGAGTACAATAGTATTGATTGGTATCTTTGTGCAACTTTTCAGAAAACTAAATTCAGAAAACTAAATTCAGAAAACTAATAACTCCCACTTGTCCCACTTTTAACATTTTAAACCTTGTTGTGCCGCGCATAGATACATATGTACTTTATTCCAAAAATCGTCGTGGATGACCAACGAATCGTCTAAGGCCTCGGCGAAGGAATCGTAATCGGGAAACAATTGTGCGAAACTTTTAATACTGTTTTGCATGTTTGTCAAAGGATGTTCGTTCACGAGCCATTTATGAATGACCTTCCACAAATCGGTCCAGGTCGGATAGATTTTATTTAGTTGCTGGTTCACGAGGGTCATTTTATCCATACCGACCATCGATTGTAAAAAACGAGTTACTTCGTATACCTTTTCCATAATATTTTCAGAATCCATCTTACTTTATTTATTGAAAAAAATGATCTCGCGTTCTGGACTTGGATTTTTCCGATTTGTTCTCGCGTTCTGGAATTGTAAAAAAAAAAAAAAAAAAAAAAAAAAAAAAAAAAAAAAAAAAAAAAAAAAAAAAAAAATTTTTTTTTTTTTTTTTTTTTTTTTTTTTTTTTTTTTTTTTTTTTTTAAGAAGATTAAATTGATCGTCTCAAGACTTTAAATACGACGCACGCCAAACATATCAATTTAATTCTGTTTCAGGATGGATTCCCATATCACACCATCACGTCCGAAACCTAAACGTGTTCCTTTCAGCATGAGGCCCATGGCCTGGAAAAACTGTTTTTTTAATCATCTTCTCGAGAACGAACCTTCGGGAGCTTTCGATCACGTATGGCCCGTGCTTTTAAAGAAAAACGATCTGAGTTTCGAAGACGAAACACTGGAAAAGGCCGTCGCGTGCGTCCGACTATTCTTAGAACCAGAAGATCCCGTCGAATGGTTCCACGTGTTGGTTCGAACCCCGGCCTTTCCCTCGTTCCGCCGTGCTCTCGACGAAGACGAAGGAAAAACTCAAACTTTACCTTTTTCGTGCTGGTGCGACGGAGGCGAAGAAAAAGAAGATAGATTCAGGCAACACCGTCACTGGATCGTCGTTTCGCATACCCCGGGACGTTTCGAAACAGACTTTTTACCGCGAGTTAAAGTCGAAAACGACGACGAGATTCCTACAGGTTACAAATTTATACGTCACGAGCCCATCGCTTCAGTCATGCGGCTCGTGGATTTGATGGGGTCTTTGAGCAAACAGGAAACCCGTTGTATTTTTTCTGGAGAAGACAAATATTTACCGGAAAAACAGAATCATTTTTATATAATGGAAAGTCTGCCCGAAGAATATAAGTTGCCGCTCGTATTGCAGTGGAAAGGAGGTCTGCAAGAGTTGTTAGATTCGAATTTCGAAAGTTTAAACCCGGTCGAACTGGGGCGGGTCAAATTGTCTTTCTACGAAGGAAAGTGGCGATTGCAGATCAAAGATATTCCGGGCATCAAGCTCAACGTCGTGTTACCCGTTTCTCGGAATTTCGAACCTAGCCCGTATCACACGAGCACTTTTCTCCATCTGACGGGGGATAAAAAGTTTTATTTTCGACACAGTACCGATACGAAGAAATTGACTCGCGAAGCCTGGTTGAAGAAACAGGCCGATATGGGTAATTTATTTTATGACGCGGTCAAAAACGAGTATTGGATTCTGCGTTCGGACCACGAAAAACTCATCCACCATTTCAGAAATTTGGTCGATTGTAACGACCGGCTGAAAATCGAAAACACTGAATTAGCCCGACAGTTGGCGACGATGTGCCGAGCGCTGGAAGAGGAAGCGTCTCACTGGAGAAAGAAATGCGAGATTGTTGAATCGGATGTCAAGACTCTGTGGGAAAAAAATTTAAAGTTGAACGACAAATTGCAAGAGTCGAACGATCGAGAGATTGAGCGATTGACTCGGGAAAAGAAAATCCTCGAAGAAAAATTAAAAGTGTAAAAAAAAAAAAAAAAAAAAAAAAAAAAAAAAAAAAAAAAAAAAAAAAAATTTTTTTTTTTTTTTTTTTTTTTTTTTTTTTTTTTTTTTTTTTTTTGAGAGAGTTGATAAAAGCTTTACCTTCAACAACCCTCTTCTTCTTCTACGGAAGCGATCCAATCCACCAATAAGCCCGACGATATGTTTCCATCTCCCATTAAATGTCGAAATTCTTTTAAGATGTCCAACAAGCTTTTCTTGTCGCTTTTGCAAACGAGTCGATGCGTTTCGTCCGGAAACGGTTTCTCCGCCTCGTTCAAAATACAGACTTTTCCCTTTTTCTTCTTTTGAAAAAATTTCGGAAAATAAGCTTTCAAGTACTGAACGACGGGTTTATGCGTCCTACGCTGCATGAATTTTTTCCATTTTTTCTTGTTAAAATGTTCCTTCCGATCGGTGTGCCTTTCCTTGTTTTCCACGTTATGATTACCGATGTCGCATAAAACCGGGTGGTCTTTGGTGTACAAGACGGAAAAAAACTTCATGTTGGGAGCATTGCCGCCCAGTCGGTGACAGACGGCTACGAAAAACACGACTGTCGTGAAAACGGTCTCGACGAAATTGGACGGGTCGATTATGTGCGGCGGATACATGCCCACGTTCTGTCGAAACATGCCGATGGTGTACCCGGTTTCTTCTCGAAAATGGCCCGCGAACGGTAAAACGTATCGATCTCCCAAAATCCGATTCAAAATCATCATGTCGTTAAAGTGTTCGGGAATGTCGCACGATTTCGTGATGGAATACGACATCCACCGGCTGGCCTGATTGGAAAACAGGCAGTGGAATCTCTCGGAATTGAAATTGTTGAGCAGCGTGAGACACGGTTTGTTGAAATGGAAAACGCACAGAGACGCGGAAAAATGAGGGTTTTGTTTCTGAATGTGGCGAATGAGACTTTTGACTCTATCCGAATTGCTGCTAGTCGAGCGTTTTTCTTTACGACTCATGTCTTTTTTAATTCCCGCTCGACTTTATTTTCCAAGGCAAGCAATGATCGTAGCCGTTTTAGATATGGACGAAACTCTGGGCGTTTACCAAAACAACGTTTTTCATCCGCGTCCCAAATTAGATTTCATGATAAAAATGATGCGAGCCATGGACGTCGAAATCATACTGTGGAGTTTAGGGGACGACAGTTACGTCCAGAGAGTCGTGAATGATTTTTTACCTTCCATTTACGAGCACGCGCATAAAATATTCGCTCGGAGAGAAGCGAAAGTTTCCATGAATCTGTACGGATATTCGAAAGCGTCGCAACGCATTCGAGAAATGTACGACGAGCCTATATTTTTAATCGGGGTGGACGACAAAGTCACCGAAAACATGGACCCTGGATACGACGCCAGGATACACGTGAAGCCGTACGACAAACCCGAAAACAAAGACCGAGTTTTGTTGGATGTGTGCGAAAAAATTGTCGAAAACGTGAGCTCGATGAAAGATTTTACGCCGACCCGATGCGTATCTATCGAATGTTGGTGAGTACAAGCAAAGATGGGTAAAGACAAAGATAAGACAAATAAGAACTTTCAGGAATCTCAAAAATACACTGAGAGAAAGGTTAAAATGAAAAGGGATAGTGAAAAAATCAAAAGAGAGAGAACGGTCGAAATAGATAAGGAATTGGCAAAATACAATAGTAAAAATGATGAAATGAAGGGGGATGGTGACAAAGTCGAAAAAGAGAGAACAGCCGAAATAAATAAGGATATAGCTATGAATAACGCTGCAGAAGGATTAAAACGAAATAAAAAAATAGTAGAGCTGAAACTGCGTGGAGTCGACCAAGAAGTTACGCCTGAAAACGACAAAGTTTTGAGCTACTTTCAAATGAGGAAATATTTACGTGCGATGCGAAGATTTAAATGTTTAGTTTATTTTTACCACGGAACGGACGAAGAACACCCATTGTATAATGAAAGTGATAACAAACTCTATCATTTGTATTATGATGCGGACGCTCCAGTAACCATTGCAAATGACTTTATGAAATATATGTATGTACAAATGCTTCAAGCTCATAAATCTAAACGTGACGAATTATTTAAGAAACAAGAAGCAGAGAGACTTGAACTATTAACTAGGCCTAAGAAAGACAACGCGGACATGGAAATGCTTTGAAATGCTTTTTCTATTACTTTGAAAAAAAAAAAAAAAAAAAAAAAAAAAAAAAAAAAAAAAAAAAAAAAAAAAAAAAAAAAAAAAATATTTTTTTTTTTTTTTTTTTTTTTTTTTTTTTTTTTTTTTTTTTTTCATGCATAGTTTCTATGACTAGGAAATTTGTTCGAAAATTTTTACAAGTTCAGAACGGGAAACAAGATTGAAATATTTTATAAGTCCAGAACGCGAAACAAGATTGAATTTTTTTACAAGTCCAGAACGCTACGATAAATTTAACTAAGATTCAAAAGCGTAAAAGATACAAACCTCCATCTTCAAAAAAAAAAAAAAAAAAAAAAAAAAAAAAAAAAAAATTTTTTTTTTTTTTTTTTTTTTTTTTTTTTTTTTTTTTTTTTTTTTTTTTTTTAATCGTTGGTATAAGATAAAAACAATTGTTTATTTTTATAATATTATTTTTTTATTCGACACGTTTTTGTATGCGACGACATTAATACTTTCCGTGTTGAATTTTTTCATCGAAAAATGAGAAAATTTGAAAATATTTTCCTCATTCACTTTGGGGGAAAATAAAGTTATGAGTTTCAAGTCACCCTTTCTGAATAAGGTCAACAGCACGTCCGAAGTTCCACCGGAAACTTATATCGTATATGATCTCAACGGAGGAATATTTTGGATCGAAACCAAAAATTATCCCGATTTCGTTTTGCAATGGATCGGAGCATCGAATCGACCTTCCTTGACGATGGATTTGTCGTCGGCTCTCGTTCACTCGATCGTTTTAGATTTCGATTACCGAGCCGGGGAACCGTTTTCCCCAACGGCGCTATTCGATGCGATCGAATACGTACTGAAATCGATCCTTTTACCCAACGTGAAAAATTTCACTTTCATCGTCGCTCTGAGGAAGAACGGAAAGGGCATGCACGTTCATTTACCCGAATTCAAAATCGGAAGCGACGATTATATTCTGTTTTGCGAATCGCTCCAGTATAAATTCAAAGAGGCCATGATGGGTCAGCGAGCTTACAAACTGGACATTTTATCCAACGTCATGCTACCCGGAGCCGCTAAACCCAATCAGAGTCCTTACGTACCTTTCAGATTATGTTACGTGGACGAACAGAGAAATTTTTGTCTGGGCGTCAGTAAAGTCGGGGAACCGTGTTTTCAACAACAAGTACAAAATCTGAAAAAAAATTTTACCAAGCGAAAAGATAACGAAAAATCCATCTTTCGTGAAATTTTGAATTGTACGCCCAGTATGATGGTCATCAAACTGGTGCAATACATGATGCCCGTCGTCGTCAAGGCTCAATTTCACACCTTGGCGTACGCGACGGTTATAGGAAATCATTTAAGCAATTCGCCGGATTCTCGAGACGTGGCGAGTTTCGTTTTTAAAAAGTCGAACGATCGAGGTTTCATCCGCAAAAGCGAGACTCTCGGTTTCGACAGACACAAATTGTTCAAAGTGTATCAATACTTACAATTCAACGCGAAAATGATAAAAGATTTCGAGACCGACAACAACGTCATCAAAACTTGGTACAAACGTATTTGCGAAAACGACTCTCTCAGTTACCCCAGTTCCCACGTTCCGGAGATGTTTCTCGACTTGCACGAATCGCTTCGATTCGAACACGCGTCCCTGTCGGAAAACACGAATCCCATAAAAACCGTATTGCAATTCAACAACGGATATTATTTTTTACCCATATTTTACTCTCTCTGTCGACATTACAATTCGGATTCTCATTCGATGGCCGAAAATTTGAATCCGCTTTTGGACGACGAGTTTCATCCGCTGTTGAAAAAAATACAGTCGATCAACCCGAACATCATACAATACGAGTTGACGAACATCACCGTCAACACTCTGCACTTTTGCGCCAACAACATGTATCTGGAAAGGCCGAAGAGTTACCAGTTGTTGCTCAGATCCATCGTGGAAAACAACAAACGGGCGATTTTGTCCGTCACCACTCACGATCAAATCGGTGATTTGATCCGAAGCATACAGGACAGACATTTCCCCATTCGAGTTCTCAAACTGAAAAACACTCTGAAAAAATCCAGTCGATACATATGGAACGCCCTTTCCGATTGTTGGCAAGACATCGCAAACGCGGGCGAAGTTTCGGATCACATCAACAATTTATGGAACAACATCAAACAGTTTCTCAACGAATATCACGCGTCGGGTGGAATGGGCGGGCCGGACGAGGAGCTGATATGTAAATTCAGCATCAACGCGGTCGTTTCCTCCATCATGAGCGACACGAGCATGGAACGAAAACACATTCAGATGGATACCCATAAATGGTTTCTTCGATTACACGACGGACTTTTGGATTTGCTGACCGGGCACATCGGCGGAGTCGTTCCTGAATTTTTTCTTTCCGATCGACAGATAGACATCGGGATACCGTTGAAGGAAATGATGGTTTTGTGCGACGAGTCTCCGAAACACGTTCGATTATACGAAAAGCTGACGGACCAGACTTTTTTCTTCAAATACTTGCTGAATTTGTTTTTGGACGTGAAGGACAATTTGTTCGACACGCTCGGCGATCTCGTCCGAGACGTGGACACGGACGACGAGTTGTCCGTGTCCATGATGCATTTTTTCATAAACCTTTGCAAATGCACCGCGTTCGAATACGACGTTTTCATGTATATGTTGGACATTTTGGCGAGCGTGTTCATCGGAACGAATTACGAGAGAAAATTTTTCGTGTGGAAAGGTTTGACGCGAAACGGCAAGAGCAAACTGTTCGAGTTGATGGGTAAGGTACTCGGAAACTATTATCATTCGATCCAGTCGGAAAATTTGGCTCCGGGTCATTCGGCGAACAACGCGACTCCGGAGTTGGCTTCCACGTTGTTTTCGTGTCGGATGGTCACGAGCGAAGAACTGGAAAAGAAACTCAACGAAAACCGCGTGAAACAAATCACGGGTAATTCTTTCGTGACTTTCAGGAACATGTACGAACAAAATTCCGGAGGGATACCGACGGCCAAGTTGTTCGTCACGACGAACAATTATCCGGAATGCAAGGCTTCGGAAGCGTTCAAGGATCGCGTGGTGGCCATACCTTTCGACGCCGAATTCACGGACAACGCTCCCGGAACGACTTCGGAACAAGTGGGCACCAACACTTATATGAAGGACGTGTACGTCGTGGAACAATCGTACAAAGGTTGTTTTTTCATGTTGTATTATCATCTGAGAAAATTCATGAGTTTAGACGACGGTCTGCTCCATTACCGACCCGAACCCGAATACGTGCTAGAATACACGCACGATTATTTGATTCACACGGACATTTACGTTCAGTTCAAACTGTTCATGGACGTGCAGTTGATGGCGGGAACCATGACGACGATAAACGACGTCAAATCGGCCGTCAGACAATTTTTGAAAACGACCAAAAACACTTCGTTTCACGAAACGGATCTTTTCGTTCACTTCCAGAAAGAATTTAGCCATCTGCGTCGTTCCGACATGAATTTCAAGTCCGAACCGTTCAGTTACACGAGCATCGTGGATCGAGAAGAAGAAGAACCGCCCGCGAAAATGGCAAAAGCGAGCGATTCGATACTGGTGTATTACGAAGGGGTCGTGATTAAAAATTTGAGGCGAACCAACACGGAAATCTAACCAAGATGAAATGACTTGCAAACTCGAAAAGGAACATTTCGACGATTACTACGACTTGAAACTTTTGAGCCAGGGCAATTTACCCATCGATTGCCTGATCGACCGAGTCGCGTCTCAGAATCTCAGCGAGATCGGTAAAACGCGATCGCAGAGTAGAATTTGGAGCATGTTTTACGACGTGACGCCAAACTTGGTCGATGCTTTTCAGAGGGAAGCACGCGACCACGTTAAATCCGTAAAGGAGAATCCGAGTCTTTACGGCTATTTATATTTCGTGGCGGAAAATAAAAGTCATTGGTACAACGCTCCGTATTTCGATTACGAACAGTTTCCTCTGATGATCAAAAGGCAATGCGTGTTGAATAAAATTCGAAAGATTGCCAGAGAGTTTTCAGATCCGAATACGATGGATCACGACGTCGCGTGCCTGTATCTGATATATTTTTACGCCTTGTTAGCGAATCCTCATACGAATTGGATCACCGTGGATTACATGGCGAACGGTAACCGATACCACCAGTTCGGAACGCGACTGAAAGGCACGATGAAAACGTGCGTGAAAAAAGTTTGGTCGCTGTGAAAAAAATATCGGCAGAAATAGAACAAGGTAATCTTTCGAAAGATGGCTGATTCTACGAAAGCGGAGCGATTGGCTCTTTTACAAAGACTCGAGCGTGTCGTGAGAGATTTCGAAAAGGTTTATGCGAAGTTTATGAAAAGATGGACCGATATCGTCGAAAAAATTGATTGCGACGGCTGGTGTGCGGAAGACGAGAGTTTACTTCCCGTACTCGAGTGTCTACAATATTACGATTACTCTGTGCAACGTCTACGGGATAATTTAAATCGTCTTCGGGGAGATCTCGGCAAGATGACTCTCAGTTCCGATTCACACTTGCGAAAAAAATGTTTCTGCAACGTCTCGTAAAAAAAAAAAAAAAAAAAAAAAAAAAAAAAAAAAAAAAAATTTTTTTTTTTTTTTTTTTTTTTTTTTTTTTTTTTTTTTTTTTTTTGAGTTTTAGGGTTTACTATATTTGTGCGAGTCGTATAATTCAAGTACCAGTCCTCTTTCGAATATTTTCATTCCGGACAGAATTAACAACTGCCGAATCGTACAGGCGATACCAACACCCATCAGACAACTTAAGAAAAACTTGAAGTTGTAAGCGTTTAAAAAGTTTAAACGCTTATGATAACGCTTCGAAATATTCATCTTTATTAAAACACGTAAAAAAATTATCGTAATATATCGAATCATGAACGATGCTACAGTTTCTGAAAACATTTATCATATATTACTTGTGAATTTTAAGACGTCGCATAGCATTCAAAATATATGTAAATGTGCTGGATGCGACAGAAGAACGGCGAATAGATGCTTGTATGACATGTTAAAAAAGGGAATGGTTTTGAAAACAAAAGAAAAACATCCACCCTGTTGGCAATATCGAAATCCAGAAGACTAAATTGATTAATTACAAATTATACAGTTACAGCGGACTTGAAAAAATTTCCGAGTCTCAGATCTCCATCATCAAATTCAACCTCATGAAAAAAAAAAAAAAAAAAAAAAAAAAAAAAAAAAAAAAAAAAAAAAAAAATTTTTTTTTTTTTTTTTTTTTTTTTTTTTTTTTTTTTTTTGTTAGGGTTGGAGTTTAATTATTTCTTCCGGAGTCGTATTAAAAGTGTTCGTAGGCGCCTCTGGCTTAGACATCGATACCAACAACGCTATGATATATTCGCTCATGGCTTTCATCTGTTGAGTGAATCGACTGTATAACGGATTCGGAATTTTAACCGTTTCTTTATTTTCCAACATTTCCTGAATACAGTACAAAAGACATTGAAACTCGGTTTCCGTCCCGTCTTCCTCGGTCTCCGAACAGTTTTGATATTTTTCGTATGCCAGTTGTAATTGTTTGGACGATAAAACTTTGAGCAGCGCAGGCGAAACGACTTTTTCGTGAACGTAACGCAAGACGAGTCCGTAAACCATGTCGAACACGGCGTGGAAGGCTTTGATTTGTTTTACGCGCATCTGAGACTGGATCAGGCTTTTCGCCGCGGTGAACATGTATTCGAAATCGTTCGGCCCGTTCCTGCTCGAGATGATGTTGACCAGTTCTTTTCCCAGTGGCATTTTGCTCATGAGTCTTTCCATGTAAACGGTAAAGTATTGTCTCTGAGTCTCGAACAAACGTTTTTCCATGTGGTCGTTCAGATCCCCTTTCATTAAATTTGCCTGTAAATCTTTTAAAATCAAAGTCTCTTTGGGAGAAGCATCGTCTTCTTTTTCTTCTTTTGTTCCTTCCGCTTTCAACTTGGGTTGTTTCGACGCGGTCGGTTCGATTTCCGAATCCACTTCTTCCACCGAACGTTTCATTCTTGATTTTAAAAACTTTTTTATAGACCCGATCGCTAGGAGATGGCGATCGGCCCGGGGGCGTTTATCGTATTCTCCGGCTCCGGTTTCTTTCGGATGTAGTACTTTGGCACGTTCGTCTGCATGGCTAAATATCGGTCTACTTTGTATTCGCGACCCAAATCCAGCGTCCAGCGTTCGTTGCCCACGCTCGCGTCGTATTGCAAGACGAACGCGTTGAAACGATGCAGATTCGTGTGTTCTTTATACGTCAGATGCTGAGGATTGACCACGACCTTGTTCCAAAACATGCTATATTTCGGATCGATATCGGTCATTCGACACACTGGACTTTTGTATAAAATGTCGTACACGTCCACGCGAGGATTGAATCTGTCTTCCCAAAAAGTCGGAATCGCGTCGCATTTCGCGGGGTGAAAGTTATTCACGTACAACCACTCGTGGACCGATTCGATCTGGAAAATGTAAGACGAATGGATCTTTCGCGTCCTCGCTCGGAAAACCGGATTCGTTTCGAAAAAATACTGAGCGTAATCGTATCGCCAGTTCTTTTGACTCAGCGTGATTCCCGTCGATCCCTTCAGCGGCGCGATCAAATCCTCGTCGTTCGGCTTGTCGAAGAAAACGACAGAGAACGGATTCCGATCTCCTAAATAAAAATACGTGATGTGTTCGACGTCGATCGCGTCTTGCGGTTCTCGAGTGAAAATACTCGCGCATGCGTCGTAACCGGGCGAGTTTAAATATTTTTTGTCCGCGCCTTCGAGCACGACGCCGAAAAGACCGTATCTGGGATCGCAGACGCATCCCCATCCGTCCACGTGCTTGGCGCGCTTGAGGGGCCTTCCGCTCAGAGCGTCGAACGAACACGGTCGTTTCACGCATTTGAATTTCGATAGACTTTTCACGTAATCCGCGTGAAATCCGTCCGAAGGCTTTATCTGCGAAACTCGGATTTCGTCGGGTCCGCAAGGATTAGAATTGATGTGATCGATCGCCGGTAGTTTTTTACAGCCGAAACCGACCGCTTTGTACCCCGGATCGCACTCGCAAACCTGTTTGTTTAAATCGTATCGACCGTGAACTCCGCATCCCACGTTCACGTCGCAGTTTCCTCCGAAATATTTTTGGTTCACCAGATGCGGATTCGAACAGACGCAAATCGCGAACGTGGCACCTTGATGAACGTACGAAATCCAACGACCCGTGGCCGGGTTGCATCGACCGCGACGTAAGAGTTTCGGAACGCAAAGGTTTCCGAGGCAAACGTGACTCGACGGACATTCCTTGTCGGTCGCGCATTCCGATTTTATCCGTTCTGGTTCGGGCGAGACGGTCAGAACGGGCCAGGGTGAAATTTCCGTCGTTTCCGTTTTCGTCACCGCGTACAGAAGAGTCAGGCCTACGTATAAAAACAAAAGGAGCCAAAAGGCTAACAACATGCTTTAGTAAATGTGAACGATTTTAAAAAGGCCTCGATGGTAGGCCAAACCGATCGACGGATCGACCGCGTTCAGCTTTTCGAGGTATTTTATAAACTTGAGTTTGGTCTGTTGATTTTTCAAACGCGAAAGCAAATTGTATACGCTGAAATACATGTCGATTACCTTGGTTACCAACAGCCTACAAAAAAAAAAAAAAAAAAAAAAAAAAAAAAAAAAAAAAAAAAATTTTTTTTTTTTTTTTTTTTTTTTTTTTTTTTTTTTTTTTTTTTTTTAATTATATGTATATGGGCTATATATTGGCTTGCACTCATATGAATCTTTCCACTTTGTTTTCTTGGATCTATTCGTCACTTGTAACACTTCAATTTTGAAATCATGGGAAGTATTTTTCTTGTGTTATCCAATTGTTTTTTCTTGATAATAACCATGGTTATATTTGTGATCATTACAAATCTTTTTTTTGCTGTGTGTACTTTGACTGGACTGTTTCTGCTTACATTGGAATATTTTATAGGAACCGACAAAGTCATAGCATATTTAAATGAATTTGTAAACAAATATAATATAAGTAATATATAATTATATAATAATTATAGAACAATATAAATATAAATATAAATATGTATATTTAAAAAAAAAAAAAAAAAAAAAAAAAAAAAAAAAAAAAAAAAAAAAAAAAAAAAAAAAATTTTTTTTTTTTTTTTTTTTTTTTTTTTTTTTTTTACTAGAGGGTAACGATGAAATTTTTTTCGAAAAGATTTCTTTGAAAATTTTTACAAGTCCAGACTGCGAGATCAAAACTGAAAAATTTTACAAGTCCAGACTGCGAGATCAAAACTGAAAATTTTTACAAGTCCAGACTGCGAGATCAAAACTGAAAATTTTTACAAGTCCAGACTGCGAGATCAAAACTGAAAATTTTTACAAGTCCAGACTGCGAGGCAAAACTGAAAAAAATTACAAGTCAATTAAGTTTTCAGAAAGTAATATTTCAAAAAAAAAAAAAAAAAAAAAACCGCCCGAAAGATGGTCGAAAAATCCACCCGATGAAAAACAGCGACGGATTTGCGATAGACTGCTCGTGCCACATTTGTTGTGGTCTTTTTTCAAAGGTGAAATCATGAAACACGAGAAATACAACTTGCCGTACAAACTTCACCCTTTAGAAGTCCACACTATCAAAATGCCCGACAAGTTCGACTTCGGAGACATGGAGTTGAAGGACGAAGAAAAAATGTTCATTTCCCACCACGAAGCTTTGGAGAAACTTCGGCGAAATTCGTTTTGCATCCAAGCCATGCCCTCCCGTTTGTCGGAGTTGTGCATGTGGGCGATCGTCGAGCGGACGGGTTTACGCGGATTCGAGGAAGGAAAATGGGATTCTCTGTTGCCTCGAAAAGTATGTATACAGCTCTCGTTTTACAAACGAGATATATATCAGAAAAATCATTATATCCCACTTCGGGAACAGGGAAAAACAGATATAGTACGATATTTTGACATACGCGGTGTAATCGACCTTTTCAAGAAAAAGGATGAAATATTTTCGAAATATTTTACCGATTGGTTTCTAAACGACGACTCGATTTGTTTCGAACAATTCAAAGACACGCATAAGTTAATTTTAATTAGATTTATAGTCGAGGAATACGGTGGAACTCTCGGTGAGATTTCAATGTGTTTCGAATGCATGAGACGATATGTGAGAGGATGTAGAGTCGTGGATTATTTTGCCAGAACCTACAAAATCAGAGACGTTACTTTTTTAAAGTCCATACGAAATCGATGCGATTACTGGTGCGAAATTTGCAAACGAGTACCTCTGTTTCAAATTTTAAGTCTACAAGACTTTTGCGACCAATATGGTGAGGAAACAAAACGCATTAAAGACGAATTATTCCTTTGAAAAAAAAAAAAAAAAAAAAAAAAAAAAAAAAAAAAAAAAAAAAAAAAAATTTTTTTTTTTTTTTTTTTTTTTTTTTTAAGGGGGGGGTTAATAATAAAAGAATAAAACATTGTATTTTCTAAAAAATAATGGATATATGTTTAATATGTCGTAGATGCATTTTCGATCCGCGAACTTATTATTGTTTAGATTGTGAAGATATTTTTCACACACGTTGTCTTTTTAACTTTTTTCAAAATCGTTCAATCACTTGTCCTGAATGTAGAACAGTACTTTCGCAAGTTGATCGGAATTATTTTGACGAAGTAGGTCGAGGAAGAATTATATTATTTCATGATATTGTCGATAAGGACTCGGGTTATGAATCAAACTCGTAGATTGAAATATTAAAAAAAAAATAAAAAAAAAAAAAAAAAAAAAAAAAAAAAAAAAAAATTTTTTTTTTTTTTTTTTTTTTTTTTTTTTTTTTTTTTTTTTTTTTTTTTTTATATATATATTATCTTTACTTATTAAAAGTAAAACATCCTTTCATTTCTAAATATGTCTATTTCGTGGGATGAAATCTCTTTACATTCTCTTTGCAATGAAACAAAAGAACTATCATTAGCTTCGTTTGATTATGATGAAAACGATACGTTTTTCAAAAGTCTATCGACTCTCGAAATTTTACCGTCCTTAGATTCGATTCTTTCCGATAAAATCAATTGTACCGTTCCCGCACCCTCTCGAACTAAACCGTGCGACGTATGGGGCAATACAGGTTCAGCCCGTTATAAACCTACTTTATTTTCCAAGTGCTTGGCTGCCAAAGTGAAAATTGAAAAACATAAACTAATCAAATTACAACAGGTGAAAAAAAATTTAAGATTGAACGAACCACGATCTTGGTATTCGGTCAACCTGTTGGTGTACCTAGCTCGTTCAAACAAGTAAAAAAAAAAAAAAAAAAAAAAAAAAAAAAAAAAAAAAAAAAATTTTTTTTTTTTTTTTTTTTTTTTTTTTTTTTTTTTTTTTTTTTTTTTTTTTTTTTTTTTACATTGCTCGGTTTATTATAAATTACATTCTCGCGTTTCAATTCTCATGTTTTTCAACATTCATCACGGCATGTATTACGGAAGGTTCAGCCAAACGCACTTGGACGTGGCCGTGGCGAACGAGATCATCACGCCCGAGGAAAGGGTTCAAGTCGAAAACTTTTACGAATCGAACACGTTTATTCTCAAAGGTAAAGATGCCGTCGAGGATCTCAAATCTGTCATTCCCGACATCGAACAAGTGAATTACGACTCGGAACGCGACTTGTATTTCATGCGAGTCGAGAAATGGCCGCACCTTAAAAAAATGTGCTTGAGAAATGCCAGGATAAAACCCTGCAATTGGAGATATGTGACGCAAGAAGACCAACGAACCCTGTTCGAGTACTATTTAGACACCTATTCCATTCGATTGTTCCCTTAATATTTCGTCCAACCTCCGCGTTTCTCTAAAACCGCCGCTATTCTCCGGGGCGTGGATTCGATGAGGGTGTTAAAGTAATCGTCGTCCAATTCGTTGAAAGCCGCCAGCACGTTTTCCCACAGTTGGTCTTTGTTGGCCGAATCCGCGCGCGTTCGTCTCACGAGTTCGGCCCACACGTTTTCCACCGGATTCATGTCCGGGCCTTTCGGCGGCCAATCGTGCATGACGGTCACGTTGTGCGTTTCCAACCAGTGTTTCGCGAGTCGACTCGTGTGGATCGGGGAAAGATCGTGCATGAAAGTCAAATCGTTGTCCAAAACGTCGTCTTCCACGATCGGAAGGATTTCGTTCACGTAGTAGTCGGCGTTGAGCGTTCTCTGCGCGATCCTGTGTATGTATTTGAATTTGTTTCCGAACGCCATCCAAACGCATATGGTGAATCGCCCTCTCGGATTACTGTTGGACACGATGTAATTTTGGTCGAATCGGTCGCTGACCCGCGGTCTGTAAACGCGCAACGGGCCCCTCGAAGAGGCTCGGAATATTTTTTCGTCGGAAAACACGACGCCGTTCCATTCGTCCGCGCTCCACGCGATGTGATTGACGGCAAACTGGAATCGCTTTTGAACGTGCACGGGCTTCAAAAAAGGCTTGCGTGCCGGAACGCGGCATCTCTGGCCCTTTTCTTTCAAACGCTTGCGAATCGTGTCCACGCTGACTCTGGGAGCCAATTCGTCTCGAATTTCGACGGCCGACATGAAAGGATTCGTCGTGGACGCGTTCAAGATGTACAAGTCTAAAGCTTCGTCCGTCACTCGAGGCCTTCCGCGCTTTTTGGGAACGGTTCCCGTGATTTCTTTAACCAGCCAGTAATGAACCGTCGACGGAGCGATTCGAAATATTCTCGCGATCTGGCGTTCGGATAAATGTTCCTCTTCGTGCAATCTGACGATTTCGCGTCTGTGTTCCATCCTTGTGTGTAAAACGTCGAAAACGGAAAACAAAGAACAGATCCACGATGGATTCCGAGATCGAGATGCATTGCGCGAGGTGTCGAACCAAAACGAAAACCGTCGACGTGAAAAAAACAATGTCGAAAACTCACAGGCCGATGTTGAGAGGCACGTGCGCCGTGTGCCGGACCAGAAAAATCACGTTCGTGAAAATGAAGAAAAAATAATCAAGAGGATGTATTTTTTTAATCTCGTCCAGACCGATATCTGTCATCCGGAAAAAGTTTCTCTGGTTCCCGGGCCCGCGCTGTTCTGTCACCAATGCGGAAAAGGTTTCTCCGTCTACGAATACATCACCAGGATTTCGACCGATCATTTTCGTTCCAGCGAGTTGGCGCAGGCTTTTCGCGAATGGACCGGGGACGAAAACGTGCCCATGAATTTCACTCTCGTGGACTTGGAAGGTATATTTCCGAAAACGATCGTCGGCCAGTCTCTGAATCGCGTGCTCCAGAGCTTGAGACTTTTGCGAGCCATCAACGCCCCTTTCACCACCCGACCGCAAGTGGATCGTTTCGAAAACATGAACAATTTTCTGTTTGATTTTTTGAATATGGTGAAGGAACATCCCGAATCGACCTCCGCGAGAGAAATAATAAACAAACTGTTACACTCCATGTACGAGCATTTGAACACGAGCAAAGAATCGATCGACCTGTTTAGCACCTATTTCGACGATCTGGTTCCTTTCGTTAAACGTTGCGCGCCCGACGAGAAACCGATACTCGCAAACGATCCTTTTCCTAATCTGGCCCGCGAAATGCACGAGCAACTCCAACTGTCTTCCACCATCCGCAAACAGTTTGGAAAATTTTCGATTCCGTTCGACATGATTCACGTGATGGTCTGCAGTTTCGCTTGTTCGGCCGACATGGACGTGGTCGGAAACTGGGTCATGGATTTCATCGCGAGGGTCTGCAGGGCCCGATTCTTTTGGGAATCGTATCCCGATTGCCCGTTCGTCGAGAAAATGAGTCGAATCGTCTACCGCGAAATCCTGAGCCGGGCGGGAACCGACCATTACAAAACCTTGACGAAGATCACGACGGGGGAATCGATCGAACACTATTCCACGTTTCTGATGCCGTTCCACGAGTTGCAAATGTTTTTGAAAGGAAAATTTTGCAGGGGTAAACACGACCGCGTGCAGGAAATGGCGTTTCATCAAATGTTTCCCGCCGTTTGTTTTACGGACCACGGGGACCAACTGGGATTCACGATCGGCCACAACTATCTGGTCCAGACGCTCAACAGAAACAACGGAAGGATCGTGAAAGGCATGTTCAAAACGGCCAAGAGCCTTCACCGTGCGGTCCAAAAGTTTATCGCCAAGATTCGCGATTTCGAAACGATGCCGGACGGATCGCGAAATACCCAGTTGCTTTGGACCGTGGACACGTTCCAGTTGTTTCTGGCCAGCGATCCGGAATACGAAGCCGAAATCAAAAGCGTCCTCGGAACGCTGGTCGGCAATAAACAAGATGGAAACTAACACGTCCGAATCACTCGACAGTCGAATCCGCGAGCTGTTGAATTCCACCGTAGACGCCTTCAACGCGAACGGCGAAGACTCCGTGACCATGAAAACCATGAAACTACATACGGTGGGTACGGTTCTCGAAAAGCTCAGGCTCGGCGGTTGGAGTTTCGTCCTGAAGCTTTTCAAGACCCACACGCCCGTTCACCCTAAAATCGCGCAGGAACTTTCAAAGTACGGCGACGACGAAACCGCATGCGCTCTGTCTCAGTGTTTCGTTCGAAACGATAAACTCGTGCGCATCGTCAAACAGATGGCTCAGCGCGAAGCGAACATGGCTGAAATTTTAGCCGTGGACGGTCTGGCGGGAAACATCAGCAACGGACCCAATTTCGAATACAAACATTACATCGGTAACCTTCGCTTCGCCGACAAGGGCGAACCCAAATCCAACTTTGACGAGGAAAGCGAATTCAAGCGACTGCACGTCCAGACCGTTCGAGAAATGTATCGAATGATGGCGGGTACGCCCGAGCCCACCAAACACGTTTACGACATTCTGCGAAAATGTTTCTACCAGACCGTCGGGACCAATCTCCCCGAAATCGAATTCAATGAGGAAGAGGCCATGGACGGCGAGTTGGAAGGGAAAATCGCCATCATGTACATGAACAACATGAAAAGAGAACAGATGGAGAGTCTCGTAAAGAGTCTGAGGCTTCGGGGAGAAAAACGAACGGTCGCCGAAACGGAAACTAGCGAAGAAGAAAACTGCACAGAAAAGAAAAAGTCTAAGCCTCGAGACGAAAAGAAAGCGACCAAGAAAAAGGCCGCCGTAGAAACCGAAACCGAAACCTTCGACGAAAGCGAATCAAATTCAAACGAACGATAAACCTATTGAAATGTAAAAAAAAAAAAAAAAAAAAAAAAAAAAAAAAAAAAAAAAAAAAAAAAATTTTTTTTTTTTTTTTTTTTTTTTTTTTTTTTTTTTTTTTTTTTTTTTACATTATAGGATTGAGATATTTTATACACTTTCTCGGATAAATATCTGGAAAATTTTACAAGTGCAGAACGCGAGATTAAATGTGGAAAATTTTACAAGTCCAGAACGCGAGATTAAATGTTGAAAATTTTACAAGTCCAGAACGCGAGATTAAATGTGTAAAATTTTACAAGTCCAGAACGCGAGATTAAATGTGGAAAATTTTACAAGTCCAGAACGTGAGATTAAATGTGGAAAATTTTACAAGTCCAGAACGCGAGATTAAATGTGGAAAATTTTACAAGTCCAGAACGCGAGATTAAATGTGGAAAATTTTACAAGTCCAGAACGCGAGATTAAATGTGTAAAATTTTACAAGTCCAGAACGCGAGATTAAATGTATAAAATTTTACAAGTCCAGAACGCGAGATTAAATGTGGAAAATTTTACAAGTCCAGAACGCGAGATTAAATGTGAAAAATTTTACAAGTCCAGAACGCTACGATAAATTTAACTAAGATTCAAAAGTCTAAAAGATACAAACCTCCATCCTTAAAAAAAAAAAAAAAAAAAAAAAAAAAAAAAAAAAAAAAAAAAAAAAAAAATTTTTTTTTTTTTTTTTTTTTTTTTTTTTTTTTTTTTTTTTTTTTGCTTGGGAATATAAGGCTTCGACAAAAACTTAAAGATTTACTTCTACACATTTTCGTCTCGCGTTCCGGACTTGTGTGATATTTTTCGAAAACTATTTCCGAGTCGTTGAAATCATGCAACGTAAAAATGTATCCTTTACAACAAGCATGGAGAAAAAGAAATCAGTTTTTATACCCACTGAGGAAGAGGTAGAAGAACATTACTATCGAGGCGTGGATTCGTTCGATTCGGATTGCATGCGCCAATCGTCGTATCGTAGACGCGTGGAACAGTCTGTATTTCGTTCACCTTCATCCGGACTAGATCGGTTTCGACGCGTCATTTCGTCTTGGAGAGAACACGACACTAGTATCGTTTTCGGTAATTTGGGACGCCAACCCTACTTGTTAGACTATTACTTGGACATGTGTTTTTCTTACCGAGAAGAGGTGAACGTAACGTGTCGCTGGAAACTCCAATCCCCCTATCAAATCGAAAGCCTCGAAAAAGAAGTCGATTTTTTATTCGTCGTCGAACCGAATTTCGGAGACACGATCAAAAAACCTCCGCGAGCCAAACATCTGGTCGTTCTGACCAGTCATCTGAATCTGTCCGCTTCCGATCGCGACAGGAGATATGACCATCTTCACCTGACCAGTAACAGAAAATACGCTCCGCCGCGCTCCGATCTTCGAGAAGGTACGGAGTTTAAACCTCCGATTTTTCACGATCGACGGATCGATTCCTTACCGAAGGATCACGAACCCGTTTTCTTAGACGTTCGTAATTCGGAATCGGCAAACGAGGCGTATCTCAGATTGCTGACCGGAAAAGAAATAATTCGCAAAAGACCCTATAAAATATTGATGGATGATCGCGACCGCGAGATTTTAAACCGAATTTTGCCGGAGACGGAAAGAAAAATCGAAGAACTGGGTTTTATTCCTTGGAAAAACATATTTTACTGCTGTATTTAATAAGGACATGCTTTTCCGGGATTATCACTCTTGCATCTGACGAGGTAGTTGTTAAACCACGTCTCGAATCTTTTCACGGTCTGAAATTTTCTGAATTTCAAAACGCCGGAATTTAACCTATCGCTTATCGATTTGCGTACGGTCGCTTCTTTTAAAAATATTCCGCTGCCGAAAGAAAGTTTATGTCGTTCGTCTGGCGGTACAAACTGCTGAACCGACACGTGAGGTTCGTCGAACCCCAGACACCAAAATACCGCGTTTGCGAAAAAGTAAATCGTACCGTGTTTGTCTACGTAGACGATCATTTCGTACAGATTATCGTTTTTCAATATGTGCGGCGCAAACGTCAGATGGATCCACTTTTCGTTAGCCATATACTTGTAGTTTTAAATGTGAAATTTTTACTCGTAAAACGGACTCGTAAAATGTTTCGGAAAAATTTTCCGAACCATAAAAAATATCTCAACCCTACAATGTAAAAAAAAAAAAAAAAAAAAAAAAAAAAAAAAAAAAAAAAAAAAAAAAAAAAAAAAAATTTTTTTTTTTTTTTTTTTTTTTTTTTTTTTTTTTTTTTTTTTTTTTTTTGAGAGAGTCTAATAAAAAAATCAAGAGTCTAATAAAGCTCATGGATCAGGTCGAAGAATTGTTACAGCTAGACGAACTCAACCCGGGTTCGTTCGGTTCGCTGGAAAAAGGAATCAGTTACGCCATCATTTTGTGCATGACCGTACCCATTCTGCTCATACCCGTCCTTTACGTGTCCGTACGCCGAAGCATTTTCAAACTCGTGTTTTTATTGTTGACCATCTTGAGTTTTTTCTCGCTCGTCGTTCGTTTCAAATTTTCGTGGATCGTGTGGACGAGCTCGCGACTGCAAGAAATTTACAACCGCTACGATGCACGAATACGAGTTTAGGCTCGTGGTCCAGCATTCTTCGTCTTTCGCCCCGGTTTTCCGAGACTTGGGTTATTCGACTCGGAAAAACGTGGTGTACTACGCCAAACCGCATTTTCGTTTCAAGAACGGAACTTGGGAGGTGAAACGCGTCGAATCCACCCGTTTCGTTTACCACGACGGCGCGTGGTTCAAATGGGTCCATTCCGTAGAAACGCCTTACGGGAAATGGAAGGAATCTACCAACAGATCTTTTTTGCACGAAACGGGAAATTTTCAAAATCCTTTCGCCGAAGAAATCCGAGATTGCGTCCAGATCGACGACCGGGCTCAACTGTACGCTTTCAGAAGCGGCTTGGACTACAAGTTGGTGTTCGAATGGGAATACGGAACGTTCGAGAAAAAACTCGAAAATTTCAAACCGGTCCGACTGCTCGAGTGCTTGAGCGAATACAAGCGCATCTACGACGCCATGAGTGGTTTTTCCACGCCTCCGTACCAGCCGAACGAAAACGTCTTTCGGAAACCCGTGACGTGCGTGCGGGAAATTCCAGACGGAGACCGATATCTGTACGCCCATAAAATGGACGGCGTCTTCGGACTCGTGTACAGTTATCCGGACAGAGTGAAAGAAAAATGGGAAGGGTACGAATCGCGCATTCGTAGCGGACAGACTCTGGGAGACGGATACGTTTTCGCCGCCGAGAAAATGGAAACTGGAGAAATTGTTTTGCTGGACGTTTATCGAGTTCGAGGATTCGACACGGCGAGTTGGTGCAGGCGCGGAATCTTGCTGAATTTTTTACCGCAAGTGAAATTAATCGAAGGATATTTCGTCCAACAGTACGTCTCGGACAGAAATGCCCTCGGCTCCACACCGTTCAAAACCGACGGAATAGTCGTTCACGACGTCGAACAGGACGTCGTGTTCAAATTCAAAACTAACCATTCCGTTGATTTAGTTTATTTCGAAGGGTATTTTCAGTTACCGAACGGCCGGATAAAATGTTTGGATGGGAATTTAGAAAACGGCCGCGTGTACGAAATTTCGACAGCCGACGGAAGGGTCGTTCGAAGGAGATTCGATCGATTCAAAGGAAATACCGACAAACAACTCGAGAGCGTGCTCGCTCATGGTTGGAACGGGCCACCTATCGAATATCAAACGTAAAAAAAAAAAAAAAAAAAAAAAAAAAAAAAAAAAAAAAAAAAAAAAAAAAAAAAATTTTTTTTTTTTTTTTTTTTTTTTTTTTTTTTTTTTTTTTTTTTACTAGAGGGTAATGATGAAATTTTTTTCGAAAAGATTTCTTTGAAAATTTTTACAGGTCCAGACTGCGAGATCAAAACTGAAAATTTTTACAAGTCCAGACTGCGAGATCAAAATTGAAAATTTTTACAAGTCCAGACTGCGAGATCAAAACTCAAAATTTTTACAAGTCCAGACTGCGAGATCAAAACTGAAAATTTTTACAAGTCCAGACTGCGAGATCAAAACTGAAAATTTTTACAAGTCCAGACTGCGAGATCAAAACTGAAAATTTTTACAAGTCCAGACTGCGAGATCAAAACTGAAAATTTTTACAAGTCCAGACTGCGAGGCAAAACTGAAAAAAATTACAAGTCAATTAAGTTTTCAGAAAGTTATATTTTCTCAAAAAAAAAAAAAAAAAAAAAAAAAAAAAAAAAAAAAAAAAAAATTTTTTTTTTTTTTTTTTTTTTTTTTTTTTTTTTTTTTTTTTTTTTTTTAATATCAGTATCAATATATAAGCAGTGGGTAATGGAACAGGATAAAGTTTATTTCCTTTTCCTACCGATTTGTAATAATCATGGCTACTAGGCGAGTGCGAACAGATTATATTTTGTCGAATGTAGTTACCAATATAAGAGATACTTTTCAACCTATGAAAATACCTATACCCGCTTTGAATACAAAGGAAGAAAATGTTTTCGAACGCGTGCTGAAGCTCTGCAAAACTATTTATGGAGCTCACTTTTCTCAAAAACGTGAAATCAGTAACGGTCTCAGATACGTTAAAGAAGACAGATTAAAGCTAATGTTGTTCAGCCTGTATAAACAAATCTTTGCGAATCGTATTAGTTGGTCTCGAATTATGTTATACATGTGCAACGTCGCAAATTTAATGGTCCATTCCAAGTCTAACGATCTCCTGTTATCACACTTTATCGACATCGTGAAGAAAAAACTTTCACGTTGGATCAAAAAACGTAACGGCTGGGAAGCGATAGAAATCGACGAACGGTTCACCGCAGTTCGTATAAAGGTTCCGTATATGTTTTTGGAAGATTTTGTTCTTCGCCGTAGTGAAAGGTTGGCAGTTAAAGAAAGAGTAAGATATGACAAGTAAAAAATCTTGGTCCGATTTATTCTAGCGTTCTTGACTTGTAAAAGTTTTCAGTTTTGATCTCGAGTTCTGGATTTGTAAATTTTTTTTCCGAACCATAAAAATTATCTCAATCCTATAATGTAAAAAAAAAAAAAAAAAAAAAAAAAAAAAAAAAAAAAAAAAAAAAAATATTTTTTTTTTTTTTTTTTTTTTTTTTTTTTTTTTTTTTTTTTTTTTTTTTTTTTTTTTTTTTAGGGTTGGAGATTTATATACTTTACACTTTTGAATCTTAGTTAAATTTATTGTAGCATTCTGGACTTGTAAAATATTTCAATCTTGTTTCGAGTTCTGGACTTGTAAAAATTTCCAGTTTTGATCTCGCATTCTGGACTTGTAAAAATTTTCAGTTTTGATCTCGCATTCTGGACTTGTAAAAATTTTCAGTTTTGATCTCGCAGTCTGGACTTGTAAAAATTTTCAGTTTTGCCTCGCAGTCTGGACTTGTAAAAATTTTCAGTTTTGATCTCGCATTCTGGACTTGTAAAAATTTTCAGTTTTGATCTCGCATTCTGGACTTGTAAAAATTTTCAGTTTTGATCTCGCATTCTGGACTTGTAAAAATTTTCAGTTTTGATCTCGCAGTCTGGACTTGTAAAAATTTTCAGTTTTGATCTCGCAGTCTGGACTCGTAAAAATTTTCAAAGAAATCTTTTCGAAAAAAATTTCATCGTTGCCCTCTAGTAAAAAAAAAAAAAAAAAAAAAAAAAAAAAAAAAAAAAAAAAAAAAAAAAAAAAAAAATTTTTTTTTTTTTTTTTTTTTTTTTTTTTTTTTTTTTTTTTTTTTTTTTTTTTTTTTTGAGAGAGAAGTTGTCTTCGAATATATAAACGCTGAAACCCTCAACCAACTAATATTGACTTTTTTTCCTTTTCTAATAACAAGGAAACTATGGAAGGCTATGATAATCTCGTTTCGAAAGTGTTGGCCAACGAATCTTTGGCCAACGCGGCTAAGAATATGGTCGACGAGCACTGTTTAAATCTCGTGAATCCAGATTGGTCGACGCAATTACAAAATAATGTCACATATCAAAATTACCTTTATCATGCTAAAAAGTTATGGAAACCGGCATTCTCGACGAACCATTGCGACTGGGAAGAATCAAAAAAAGACCATTTCGAAATCGTCTTAGTCGCTACTTGTAAATTTTTAAAAGCGTACAAAAAAGAATCTTGCTATCCGAACAGTCGTCGAGTAAACCTTCTCGTCCTCGATTCCGAACCTCTGGCCAAAATCGCGCGGGCGATGACTTCCGATTTAGGACCGGACGTCAACGTTTGGAAAGATCACAAATTTCCTTTCGTCGAATGCGGTTTCATGGCATGCAGCGAATGCAGCGAGTTTACGCAGAAATTTCAAAAAGCCGGATACAGAGTGAATCGAATCAACCAGCCTTGCATATCCGACACGAAAGTGTTCGACGGAGAGCGCGTAGTCAATCGGTTTTATTCTCAAATGGAAGAGATGTTTAACGATACATTTTTAGCCGTTTTGCGGTTACAACTGAATGCGAGATATTATTTAAAGAAGCAAAACGTTTATCGCATCAGCGGGGAAGTTTTAGATTTCGTCGGATTTCTCGAGAACAAATTGAAGCCGACTAAAAAAGTCGATTTGGGACCACTGATTCAATTCGAATACAAGCCCGAAACCCCGTCGATTAAATATGAGGAAAAGAAATCTGCGGATCTGGATTCGAAAGTGAAGTGTAACGACGGCTTCGACGATTTCGACGAAATCTTCGAAAACGAAGAACCGCTTGCTATAGAAGAAAAAGGGCAGAGTAGCGACCAACGGAAGCGGCAGAGATCGAGCCCAGATGAGGAAGGGGAAACAGAAACTAAAAAACTAAACATGTCCGGTGCGGACGATTACGAAATCGAGAAATTTCTATTTAAAATTGACTAAAAAAAAAAAAAAAAAAAAAAAAAATTTTTTTTTTTTTTTTTTTTTTTTTTTTTTTTTTTTTTTTTTAGTTTATAATATGTACATAATGGTATTAAAAATTTACTCCATCTAAAGTTTGAGTCGCTAAGTAAATGAAAAGTGAGTTAAATAAAGTAACTATTAACGATGGCAAAAGAATGCGTGACGTTAACAGACTTGTATAACTGGTGTTTAAAAGAACATTATAGAAAAAACGACCATCATCCGGAGCATTTTAAAAATCCAGACGTGGAAATGACTGAAATTCCAAGAATGGAACTGACGTGTGATTTATTGGGATCAGTTTTGGGAACTTTTAGAAAAAAAGATTTATCACTGTCTTTATCCGAATGTAGATGTATAATTGAAAACCAAAAGTGGCGACATTGGAAACATGCTATAAAAAATTACTTACCTATACCATCCGCTACTGCACCCGATTGTGGTAAAAGATGGAAAAAATTTCCAGATGAGGAAAAAGAAAAATTGAAGGAATTATTTCAAAAATTTAAAAATGATACATGTATTAATGATATATATGACGAATTGGTCAATTTGGAATCAGTTCAGTATTATTTAAGAGACCTCGAATATCACAAAAAGGCTGTATGCGAAGTTTGGGAACAAATCCCTGAATTTAACGTACCCGAGTTAAAATATAAAATAGAAACTCACGATAATGACAAATATGATACGATAATGATTTTAGGATATACTGCCGAGTGGTGTTTTAAAGAGTAAATCTCATAAACGTGAATTTTATTATACTTTTAAACTTTTCATATAATTAAATTCATAATAATTTAGTATAATTTATTTTCATATTTACAACTCTTACAATACTAGTTGATGTCCAACTATATTAAAAAAAAAAAAAAAAAAAAAAAAAAAAAAAAAAAAAAAAAAAAAAAATTTTTTTTTTTTTTTTTTTTTTTTTTTTTTTTTATCAACACGTCGCTCCGCTTTTCAAAGCGTTCGTCAGAGCAAATTGAGACGGAATATCTTTCAAAGAATAATTTTTGTGTAAAACTTCCTTTTGTACCATTGACACGAATGCGTTATAGAAAATTTGACTTCCAGAGCCCACACCGTTTACAATCAGAGGATGTGGGTGGTTAATCAATTCCGTTGCAATTAAACCGATTCCGTCTACAAACTCGCAGTTGTAAGGTAAATAATCAGCAAAATTATCGTTATCGAACGTGACTCTCATTTCTGAAAATTGACAGTTGAACAATATATATTGCATGCTGATGGATAAATTTGTATCCTCGAGTGTTTTAATTCCAGCCTTCGTATAAATAGAAACGTCCTTGAGACATTTGAAAATGGCCTGATCCCGTATATGAGACTCGGAAATTGATTTTTTACTTCGAACTAGAGAAATTAAATTTGGGAATAGAGTTTCGTGGTTGGGTCCCGGATCGACGTTTTTATCCAGACTGTTCAAGTTTCGATAAATTTCGATGGGTAGCCTATGTTCTACCCTTTTGTTGGCGGTCATTCCGTATTGTCGAATATAGTCTAAAATAAAAGGATTCATTTGATATTGTCGGTAGCTGCTATTTTTGTCTTGAAACTCTTCCGGTCGCTGCGTCCTGTCGAAAAACTCTTTCGTTGGAAAAATGACCGTATATCGTTTAAAGTAAGCCGCGTTTTTAACTGGTCTCAAAAAGGGTCCGACCCATGCGACGTTGGTCGGATGATCGTCTTGGTGATAACCCATTTCCAAACCGTAAAAATCTCTGAGATGTTTTTGGCACATGACCATGCTCAGATTGGTTCTTTTCGGAGCTCTGCACTTCGAACCGGAAGCGTTAAACAGGCAAGCTGTGGGTTCCGTGTTCGCCATGTTTTCCTTTATTGTAACGAATCAAGTTAGACGCGATGTTGAAACGCAAATTTAATTTCAATGCCAAACCGATTTCCAAACGTTTTAACAATTTCAAGGTGCTGACGAAATCTCAAAAGGCGTTGAAAAAGCTCGTTTCGAGTAACGAAAAACTGAAAGGCGCGATCAAAACCGTTTTCAGTAAAAAGGGTTTGAAGGTGGCGGCCGCGGGTGCGCTGGTCGGAACGGGCGTGGCGAGCATCTGGAGTTATATAGAATCCAATTCCGGATGCTTCAAGAAAAAATCCGACGGTTCGGTGTGTAAATACGACGAACTGAGTTGCTGCCAAAAAGGCAAGCTCGACAACGTCCCGTTTTGCCACGGGACGAAAAATTTGACAAACGTTTGCAAAGATTTCGACGAAGACGAAAAAATCCTGCTGCCGACTCTGCGACTGCGAATACGTCGACTGTTTGCCGGGCGACACCATGAAATGCCAGAGACCTACGGTGGCCGACGCGCTGAACCATTTTGCGAGCCAAGTCGGTTCGACCGTTTGGTCGGGCATCGGAACGGTTTTTCCCTGGATATCGCACGTCTTGTACGGATTGGCCGCCGTATTCGTGCTCTGGATCGCATACTACGTTCGATCCTTTTTTCGGATGACGAGAAAGAAAGATGTATGAAAGATTGGCCGTTTGCCGTTTACCCGTCGACGATCTGTTGTCGGAATTTTACGAAGGAGAAAACCTGGAGCCCGTCGTCAAATCTTTGAATCTGCGATACGGCAAGTGGCCCGTTCAGTTTTACGTTTCGTTGGATCTGGTCACGCATCCGAAAATCAGGGACGTCGTCCGTAAATACATTTCGAAACTGTTGGAAGACAAGGAACGATACGGATACGTTTATTATCTGAGCGGTCGAAATTTGTTGATACCGCTCACCGTTAAATTTCAGGGAATCGAAGTGTTTACCGAAGTCGAAGACAGGGATCGGATCCTGAAAACCATCGACGAATTGGCGAGCGAATTTGCATGCAGAGGAAGCATGATGCACGAAATCACCACGGTGGAAATTTATTATTTCTTCGTGAGACTCGTGAACCCGAAATTGACTTGGTTGGCCGTCGAATACATGATCAACAGTTTGAGACAACACGTTCATTTGCTCATGTCTCCCGAAAGAAACTTTACTTGGACGGAACGGGAACCGGTCGGAGACGTGGACAAAAATAAATTGTTGTTTTGTTCAGACTAAAAAAAAAAAAAAAAAAAAAAAAAAAAAAAAAAAAAAAAAAAAAAAAAAAATTTTTTTTTTTTTTTTTTTTTTTTTTTTTTTTTTTTTTTTTTTTTTTTTTTGATATATATATATATATATATTTATAAATTACATTAAAGTTGTGTAAAGTTGTTCTTTTATTTCAGTTTTTAAAATGGCTACACAGTTATGGAATGAAACAACCCTTTTACAGCGATATGATGTTTTCGGGTACTTATATTTTATCGAACTTGAACCTATTATCAAGGGTCATTTGAAAAAACTATATAAAAAATACGATAAGGATTTGAAATCTGATTTTATATCGTTACCTTTTGATCAGGAAAACCTTAATACTGAAAATGTTAAGGAACATATTCATTTTATTAAAAGAGATTTATTACACAATCGATATTTTTTAACACAAATCTGTAAGTTGAGTGAAATTGCTTTGGAGTCGCCCGGAATACGACGTTACGACGCACCTTTTTTTGTTGTGTCAGAAATCCAAACACGTTTCAAAAATGAAAGAAAAAAAGAATTTGAGAAATTATTTATAAAAATGTCCGATTATGTGTTTCAATATTTCCGAAACATGAATTTTTCAATATCGACTATAGACAAAATAATACTTTCTTTTAAAGAAATTGAAAATTCACTTGAATTATTTCAATTACCATGCTTAGTAGCTGCATTTTTTGAATATATTTTGTATAAGTTTTTCACATAATTGTAAAAAAAAAAAAAAAAAAAAAAAAAAAAAAAAAAAAAAAAAAAAAAAAAAAAAAATTTTTTTTTTTTTTTTTTTTTTTTTTTTTTTTTTTTTACCTTATTAATCTTAATAAATAAGGTTATCGGTGTCATCTAATTTTAAAGTGGATATTTTTACGGCACGTGTTTATTTTTTATAACCAAGATAATGGAGAACTCGGATTATAGTATATTAATAAATGGTATTTTAAATACCCCTGTTCTTCGAGAAGCGATTGAAAACGTGGAAAAGCATACTTGTGCCCTCAACCTCATAACTACAAATTGGTTGAAAAATTTAGAATTTTCTTCAGTATATCAGGTTCATAAGGACAGAAAAGCAAAATATAATAAAGGGAAGTATTGCGGCCCGGAGAAAAAAGCATTCATTCAAAAAACACATCGCGATCATGTATTCAATATTATTGCCGCGGGGGAATTTAGTTTTCAAAAATCTGAAACGGGAGTAATTTCTATCGTTGCGAATGATTGCGATCCCCTAGACAGAATCGGAGATGTCATGAAAGAAAACGACGAAAAAAAATTACATACCGGTGCAAGATTTTTCGTAAAAACATGCCATCCATTATTTTGTCATTTTTGTACTAAACACCACAAAGACGAGAAACTTCCATTCGTACGACAGAATTGGTGTGTTTTGAGCGTTAAAATTTTTAACGGTAATGAAATTAAGTGTTGTTCTTCGACGATAATACAACCAGCTTTAATGTTAATGCAGAATTTTATGGCTATTTGTAATATGAAAATTTCAAATCGAATATCGTTCGGTGAAAACTCTTACAAAATATCTGGAAGTATCGAGGAAATGATTGTTTTTCAAAAAATGTCTTTGAATGGGGAAAATTTTGAATCACTTGAGTATTTGTCAAATTATGCTATCGAGTTCCCCAATGAACCATTAACGAATCATGAGGAAGGCGAAGTAATTGTTGAAGAAAAATAATATTGTAAAAAAAAAAAAAAAAAAAAAAAAAAAAAAAAAAAAAAAAAAAAAAAAAAAAAAAAATTTTTTTTTTTTTTTTTTTTTTTTTTTTTTTTTTTTTTTTTTTTTTTTCAGGGTTGGAGATTTATATCTTTTAGACTTTTGAATCTTAGTTAAATTTATCGTAGCGTTCTGGACTTGTAAAACTTTCCACATTTAATCTCGCGGTCTGGACTTGTAAAATTTTCCACATTTAATCTCGCGGTCTGGACTTGTAAAATTTTCCACATTTAATCTCGCGTTCTGGACTTGTAAAATTTTCCACATTTAATCTCGCGTTCTGGACTTGTAAAATTTTCCACATTTAATCTCGCGTTCTGGACTTGTAAAATTTTCCACATATTTATCCGAGAAAGTGTATAAAAGAAAGTGTATAAAATATCTCAATCCTATAATGTAAAAAAAAAAAAAAAAAAAAAAAAAAAAAAAAAAAAAAAAAAAAAAAAAATTTTTTTTTTTTTTTTTTTTTTTTTTTTTTTTTTTTTTGTAGTTTACATTATTTATTCGTTTTTGAATCATTAGATGCAAACAATTTCTTAAAATACTGCTTGTTGTACAGTACGAAGGAAAACACACCAAAGCTTGCAATTGTAGAAGTTATAAGATACCGTTGCTGATAAACTAAGGTTAGGATCGCAACCAAGATCCCAACAGCGAGAACTAGTTTTACATAATTCATTCTCAATTACTTCTTTTGTTTTATTTTCCCAGTTTTCAAGTAAAGAAAGAAACCATGTCTTTTCCAAAATTATATGAATCTCCAGAAAAGTAACCCCCTATAGAGGATAGTGGAATAAGTAGACCGATTGCCGTAACAAATGTTGTAGATAAAAAAGATTGAGCTAGCAGAGATTGCTGAAGAGCTTGCTACGGTGAATTCCCAGCCGGGAAAGTATAATGATCAACTTATACTAGATATAGAAAAAACATAATTCCAAATGTCTTTTCCCGTTTCCCAAAATTCCAAAAAAAAAAAAAAAAAAAAAAAAAAAAAAAAAAAAAAAAAAAAAAAAAATTTTTTTTTTTTTTTTTTTTTTTTTTTTTTTTTTTTTTTTTTTTTTTTTTTTTTTTTTTTACTTATATATTATTCCCGTGTATAAAAGCTCTTGGTGTTAAATAAGCTTTAACCACGAAAAGTACATTTTCAAATCGCAATGGATTTTTCTAATCCTTCTGATCCATTCGTCTTTGAAACTAATGATGAGTTGGATATTTCCGATGATGATATTGATAATGATTTATCCGAGTTTGTGCAGTTATTAAATGGATATGACATGGATATACCACGCACGTCAAATTCTCAAACTTTACCTCGTACGGATGCCGATTCATTAGTCGAAACATATTTAATCAACGATATCCCCGATATAGTTCGGTCGTTCGAATATTTTACGAACGTCGGAAGCGATCCTATAGTGGAACGAAATATTCAAGAACAGAGGCAAAGATTAGCGGAATTTATAAACCAATCCCCGTTTTTAAATGAAGTTTACAGAGATGAAATAGAAGCTTCGCTAAACGAACCTTCACCGAAAAGACCCGTTCCAGATGACGTTTTTAAAGCACTACCTATCGTAAAAATAGACCAAAAGTTAATTGATTTAAATGAATCTTGTACCATTTGTACAGAAAAGTATTCCTTAAATGAAGACGTTTTACTTTTGTCATGCAACCATGCTTATCATAAGGAATGTATACAAAAATGGTTTCAAGAACAAAACATGTGCCCGATATGCAGAAAAAAAGTATCAGAGGACAACAGCGACCAACCTGGTTCAAATTCAAATGAATATGTCATGTTAGATTTAAATTACAGTGGTTTACCTCATTCAAATTCAAATGAATTCGACATGTTTGATATGAATGACAGTGGTTTTCCCGATTCAAATTCGTACGAATTTGAGATGTTTGATATGAATGACAGTGTTTTACCCGAATCAAATTCATACGAGAATGACATGTTGTATGATTTAAATGAGGAAAGTGGTATACCTGATTTAGGATATGAAATTTTATCCGATGCAGTTTATAATTGTTTATTCGATGTAGTTAATACGAGTTTACCTAATCCAGTCTACGAGATGTGAAATTAAAAAAAAAAAAAAAAAAAAAAAAAAAAAAAAAAAAAAAAAAAAAAAAAAAAAAAAAAATTTTTTTTTTTTTTTTTTTTTTTTTTTTTTTTTTTTTTTTTTTTTTTCACGTTTCAAATTGGTATATTAACGGTGCGACCGTTCGCCTCCATCACCTTCTGGTTCTGTCTCGACACACTTTGACATCGTGTTACGATTTTCTCATCATGTCGCCGAGTCGAAATTGTAGAGATTCTAAATCTTTGGAAGCTTACACGAAAAGTCTCTCTGAAAATCCCGAATATTTCCCGTGTCCTCGTTGCGAAAGCGTTCTTTTACCCGAGCAATTCGAACATCATTTTTTTCACCGCCACGGATTGAACCCTCGAATCTGTTGCGTGTGGTGTCTCGGGAAATTTTCTTGGAGCTGTAAGAAACAAAAGCCCGGACACGTCGATCACCTTCTTTCCTGTTTTCGCAAATTCACGAAATATGCGAGATTCGAAAATTCACCGCAAACGTCCGACAGTCGCACGCCGCCCGTCCGACCCGGCCCCGTTCCTTTCGACACGAAACCCATGGCCGAGAAAAAATGCCCGTTGGATCGCGAGTTTCGTCGTCCGCCGCGCCGAGCTTTCGAGCCCGTCTGGCCCGTGCTTCTGGAC
This sequence comes from Maratus speciosus, assembly GCA_963932465.1. NCBI lineage: Eukaryota > Metazoa > Arthropoda > Arachnida > Araneae > Salticidae > Maratus > Maratus speciosus. The sequence continues at coordinate 592,755,885 of OZ010792.1, forward strand.
CCGAATCCCCTGACGTTCGAAAGCGATTCTCTGAACGCGGCCGTCGCCTGCGTCCGAAAATACCTGAAACTGGGAAATTCCGCCGAATGGTTTCACGCGATGGTGCACGTTCGCGCTTTTCCCGCTTTTCTGGAAGCCATGGACGCCGACGAAGGACGAACTCGCACGCTGCCGTTTTCTTGCTGGTGCGAAGGCCGATATCCCGCGGAACCGCTTCACAGGCACGTGATCGTGGTTTCTTCTCCGCCCGGACATTTCGTGCGAGAAGTTTTAGAGAAATGCAGTTCCGGCGTCTGGTCGCGCGGAACGATGACGTGCGTGATCCGCAGACCCATCGAATCGGCCATGGACCTGGTGCGCACGATCGGCGATCTCTGTCGACGAGAATCCGCGTGCAGTTTCTCTTCGGAACGCGATAAAATAAAATTTCCCGAAATACGCAACCGTTTCTATTTGTTCGAGAGCCTTCCGAGAGATTACGCGTTGCCGCTCGTCATGCAATGGGAAAACGGTCTCTTGGAATTTTTAAACGAAAGCTTCGGGAATTTGCAACGGGTCGATCTGCTCAGATCCATCACGAATCTTTTCGAACGCAAACGGCAATTCGAAATCAGAGAGATTCCCGGCGTCGATCTCGACACGGTCCTTCCGGTCTCCGCGGGCTTCGAGCCTTGTCGGCACGAAACCGCGTTCTTTTTACACGTCACCAGGGGTCGAAAACTCTTTTTCGAACGCAACCCGGATCTAGAAAAATTGAACCGGAGAGAATGGTTGAAAAGACAAGCCGAAAAGGGTAATCTTTTTTTCCATTGCATCCTGGGGCCGGAAAAGTGGATCCGACAGGGTCAGATTCCCGGTTTCGATCGGGAACTGGAATCGACTCGTTCGAAAGAAACTCGCCGAAAAAATCAAGTGGCCGACTGTAAAAGAAAACGCGAGGAACGGGAAATCCAATCTCTGCCGCAGAAAACTGGCAAAGAGGAAATTGAGAAAATCGAACCGGAAAACGAAAGACCCGCCGGCGTGAAAAAGGGGCGAATGTCACGTCGAGTCGCTTTAAAAATGTATCGAATTGTTCATTAAAAATCGACGAGCATAACCACGGAAAAGTATTTAAAAATTTCTTCAACAAATATTCACCCTTTGAAAAAAAAAAAAAAAAAAAAAAAAAAAAAATTTTTTTTTTTTTTTTTTTTTTTTTTTTTTTTTTTTTTTTTTTTGTTGTAAAAAGTATATTTTATACAGCATCTTTCGAATCTTGGTTAAATTTATCGTAGCGTTCTGGACTTGTAAAATATTTCAGTTTTGATCTCGCAGTCTGGACTTGTAAAATATTTCAGTTTTGATCTCGCAGTCTGGACTTGTAAAAATTTTCAGTTTTGATCTCGCAGTCTGGACTTGTAAAAATTTTCAGTTTTGATCTCGCAGTCTGGACTTGTAAAAATTTTCAGTTTTGATCTCGCAGTCTGGACTTGTAAAAATTTTCAGTTTTGATCTCGCAGTCTGGACTTGTAAAAATTTTCAGTTTTGATCTCGCAGTCTGGACTTGTAAAAATTTTCAGTTTTGATCTCGCAGTCTGGACTTGTAAAAATTTTCAAAGAAATCTTTTCGAAAAAAATTTCATCATTACCCTCTAGTAAAAAAAAAAAAAAAAAAAAAAAAAAAAAAAAAAAAAAAAAAAAAAAAAAAAAAAAAATTTTTTTTTTTTTTTTTTTTTTTTTTTTTTTTTTTTTTTTTTTTTTTTTTTTTTACATTTTATATTAGGACCCGAATAAAATTCTATCAGAGTCTACCTGCATATGACTTTTCATTTTCGCATTTTTACACGATTGTCGAAAGGCTTCGAACGTGGCGTTCTTTTTACCGATCCACCATTCGACGACCCTTTTCCATTTAATCAAGTACGTTTGATGTTTCTTAGTAAATAATTTTCGCAACGACTCGTAGTCTTCTAAAATATTTAAATCTTTCAGACATTCTCGTCGTTTACCCAAGTCCTCGTTAAACCATCCCAGGAGATCCGACACTTTTAGATCCGTAAACATCATTATATATACGAGCATACTCAATTCTTCGGTCGTTTTTCGAAAACGAACCTTGTCGTATATTATTTTCAAATCTCTGAGTGAAAATTGCATCCTTGTTCTCTTTCCGAGATGATTTTCTTAGCGCAACGTTTGATGGAACGTACGCGCGAGATGAGACCCGATCTCTTCGAAGCCATCATGAGAAAAATAACGCCGCACAAATTGGACGCGGTGCTGTGCTTGATGGAAGGTCATCTGCGCCGCTATGATTTGCAAGTTTTCGAAGAAAATCGAGAAGCCGTACCAGAGTTTGTGTGGGCCGTCGTCAAACACATGCGATTTCCACAACCCGGAACCTCGCAAGGAATCTGTCAGGCCTGCCGCGCGTCGAAATCCGACACTCAAGCCGCGTTGGACAGTAAACACAACTCGTCGTCTTCCGATTCCAGATCGAAATTTAACGTCGAAAGGAACGTCTTGCACGAACTGGCGTTGTTTTCTACTCAAAAACAGGTATTCGAATTTTCCAACAGACGTCGATACGCGAGCGTTTATACGGATTGCCCCGTCGAAAAGTTGATGAATCTGTTACCCGAAGCCTGCCATCTGGTACCGCATGCCGAACGTAACAAAGGTAGAAATTCGGATGGGAAATTTCAGTATTTGAGTACTTTTAAATATATTATAGTCGAAGACCGAGGTTCCGTCAAAATTCTGTATCAGTCGCTCAGAGATCTGTACGGTTTGTTACGCAGGATCGCTCCGAACGAAATCGTGGCGTTTTCGGACGTCCGCAACCTGTTTCAAAAATGCGGAATCGTCAGCCATTTTTTCAACATGATCGAGATCGTAGAAAGACAACTGTTTATCAACGACGATTCTGCGTACGAAAAAGACGTTTTGACTTTGATGAAATATCAATGTCGAAGCGGAAAACCTCTACCGTTGACTCGGGACGGATTGGCGAAAAATCCCGACAGGACTCAGATAGAAGTGGTGAGTTTCGAAGCGGTGAAGAAAAATTTAGGTAAATTCAGTACGGGTGAATTTAGAAATAAATGGTTTGACGGCCTATCTGCTTCGGCCGATAGAATGTTTTTCGGTCAAATGCCTTGCGAGGGTGACGGTTATAGTTTTGCCGTGAGGCCAAAAAGCAGGATAAAAAAGATTAAAAAATGTAACAAACTCGATCGTCGAATAAATTTGTACAAGTCCAGAAAACCTCGGTAATCTTTTTGAAAAAAATTCTTTTGTAATATTAAAAAAAAAAAAAAAAAAAAAAAAAAAAAAAAAAAAAAAAAAAAAAAAAAAAAAAAAAAAATATATATATATATATATATATATATATATATAATTTTTTTTTTTTTTTTTTTTTTTTTTTTTTTTTTTTTTTTTTTTTTTTTTTTTTTTTTTGTAATGCTGATTTTTGGCTTATTAAAAGCGGACGGTTGGTTCTGATCGCGTAGTACAATTCAGATTTCGCTCGACGAACAGTTTCAAGCTAACCATTTTTGTTGTCTGAAATGGATTTGATGATATATAGAGATATTAATGACTTTTATGACTTTTATGAATCGGAACTAGAAAACATAGATTCATTGCGAAATGCATTTAAAGATTTATTAGTTTCAACTAAATATGATAAATTGTTAAATAATTTATTAGAATCTGAAATAGAAAAGGAAATTATATTCCAAGATACCACATATGATCTAATTATCGGTATAACAAATCTATATAATATACATCCAATTATAAAAAATCTTATAATTTTATTTTACATGTCTAAAGAATATGAAGAATGTGATGTTAAAATGTTTTTTGAACTTTCTTTAAGAAAATACATGGGTTTTTATTTAAAACACGAGTCATTTGAATTAGATTGTAATTGTCTAAAAACTTTTATATCAAATAATTTAATTGTATTGAATGATTCCGTAAACACTACTATTAATTATTTAATAAGTATATTTAATAAACATCATTTTTCTCGAAAATGTTTAGAAAAAGAGTATTCGGAAACATTATCCGTATTTAATATTATCGATTATAATAATAAAAAAATACTAAATATATGTTCAGGAAATGCATGTGGTATACATCTTCTTGACTGTAAAATGACTTGCCTTGATTTAAAGAAATATATGGGTATCAATCTACTAAATAAAATGAATATCTGTGATTTTATAGAATGCGATATACATGGTAAAATTTTTGAATCCATATCATCCGTATTTAATATATGGATAGCTATACATGCTTGTAAAAATTTATCTGTAAGAATCGTGGAAACCTTTATTAAACATGGTCCTGAATCTTCAATGTTATGTTTGGTACCTTGTTGTACTTTGTCAAAACCAAAATATAAATTATTATTACCTGATTTTATACATGAGAGGCTATTCAAAGCTCATTATTCCGTTCCTATAAAAAACCATCCGTTAAGACAACTTTTCTGTACTGTTCTCCATATCGAATATCTATCAATTTTATGTATAGATTTAAAGTTTAAAATAAAAACTCTAAGAAATATGAAATCAGAAAAAAATAAGATTTTAATGATATATAAATAATATTAAAAAAAAAAAAAAAAAAAAAAAAAAAAAAAAAAAAAAAAAAAAAAAAAAAAAAAATTTTTTTTTTTTTTTTTTTTTTTTTTTTTTTTTTTTTTTTTTACTTTCGTCCTTTATCAATCCAAACGATAGTCGGTTTGTTGCAATACAATCTGGATGTTCCGCACAGCACGTCGACCGTACTTTCGTGGATCGCGATCGATTCGTTTGGGTTTTCCCGGCTGATCAACAGCGTGCCGTCGGTTCCGACCGCGTAGTAAAATTCGGATTTCGCGGGTCGCACGACGAACAGTTCCAAGCTAGCCTTTTTTTCTTCTCGTCGGTATCGCGACCAAGCGATACAGTTCGACCACTCGTCCGGATTCGCTATTTCGTCTACGGCGAAAGTGATAATCGACTCGACGTATTCGGCCTTTTCTTTTTCTCGGGCGCGTCCCGCATACAAGGAATACAAATCGAACAGATATGACTTGGCGACTCTGGAGCAAATCAAGAGGGTATATTCCGCGCTCGTTCCGTCAGGCTCGACGAGAATCAGCGTGACGATCTTCATCGGGCAACGATGGCATCCGCGCATGCTGTATCCTCCGAAATACAGATCGACAAGGTGGGGCTCGGTAAACATTACTTGACTTTGACGAAATGTCAACGCGGTTTCGTCGGACTCTTGATCGATTGGATAAAGAGGCCTCGTAAATTGCTGGTCGTGGTTTCTGGCGGGCCCGGAACCGGAAAATCGTACGCGGTCAAAAACACTCTGGATTGCGTCAGAGCGGTACAACTGAGGATGAGTTTCACGGCTCGAAGCGCCGCGGCCATCGGGGGGCGAACCATTCATTCGACCCTCGGCTTGAAACCGGACGACTTGGCCGATCTGGAAAGGTCGCTGGCAAACGAAACGGACTTGCTGAAATCCATCGAGCAGAGTCGCGAAATCGCATCGTCGTTTCGTTGCAACGTTCGTCCTCGCGTGATCGTCGTGGACGAAATATCCATGGTCAAAGCGTGGTTCATATATTGGTTGATCGATTATTTCATGAACGGAACCGATTCGCCCCTCTTTTTCGTTTGTATGGGGGATCCGCATCAACTCGCTCCGATCAAATACATTCACAATTTATTCTCCATCACCTTCTCGGAAACGAAATACGAAATTCGTAAAATTCATTTGACCGAAAGCAAAAGATTCGAGCCCGAATACGGAAAACTGATAAACGCTTTACGTAAATTCGTCGACGAAAACGACGCGACGGGCATGTTCGATCTCGTGCGCAAATGTTTTCCCGTGGTGGAAGATATCGATCATCTTTTACTGACGCGGGCAGACAGGGCCATGGCTTGCAAGAAGGAAACCGTCAAAACGTACAATAAATTTTACTTGAAAAGTAAGATCGGCGGTCCCGAAATTCTAATTCCTCCAGATCTCGTCTTGAAACCGGGCTGTTTGGTTTTCGTGACAAAAAACGGTTGTTCGCAGGTCAATAACGGAACCCAACTGGTTTTCCGGAATTACATTCGCGACGAAGACGTCGCGATGTGCAGAGACCCGAAGACAAATTCGGAAATAAAAGTAAGAAGGGATTATTTTAATGAAAAATTTCCCTTGGAATTGGGATTTGCCGGTACGATCCATAAATATCAAGGCGATACCATCGACGAATCTAAAATTGTAATTAATTTCAACGAAAATAAGAATCCGAATCTGGTGTATACGGCTCTGAGCCGCGTCAGGCAAATGGAACAGATATTGGCAATAGAATTATAAAGTAAAAAACACGAAGCAAAGTCGCGAGGTACAATTTGAAAATTTTTACGAGTCCTTTGAAATCTGAAAAAAAAAAAAAAAAAAAAAAAAAAAAAAAAAAAAAAAAAAAAATTTTTTTTTTTTTTTTTTTTTTTTTTTTTTTTTTTTTTTTTTTTTTTTTTTTTTTTTTGACCGAGGCTGATACCTTATAAATTCATTGGATGATCTTCAGCAAGATCAATAGTCATATGTAAGAGGATTTTTGTTAAATTAGATTGTTATATCTTTTAATGAAAATTTTCTGGAAAAGATGACTTATAATCATTTCGTAATTCATAAATCAGTGTTTGATCAGCGTATGGTGTCGAGTCTGTCGAGTCCGTACGTCATACAAGTTTCCGATTTGTTTAGAGACGAACATGTACATTTAGTCGCGACCCGTTTAGAGACACGCGAACCGTTTAAAAACATTCCGAAAATTCGCTCAGAACAACTCAAACATTCAAAAAAACTAATTCATATTAGCGAGCATTATTTTACAAAATGCTCGGAAAAACACGATTTTTTTTGTGACGTTACATTTGACACTCTACCGCTGAAATATATGTGCATAAAATCAATTTTAAGAAACTTGGATTATTTACACGACATAGAAACGGTAAAAGTTCCCAAACCTCTTTCGATGGAAACGTCGGAGATGGTAAAACTCCCTAAATATGTGTTGAGAGATATTTTCAATCAAAGTAAATCTCGTTATCATCTACCGGAATTTCACGAACAGAGCGTCGCGATAACCTACGACGAAATCTTTCAACTTTTTACAGAACAAGATATCATCTGGTATAAAAAATTGGTAGTTTGGTTTCAAAACGACCTCTATTTCGCGGAGTGTTTAAAAACTTACGAGAAACATAATTTTTCACATTTAATTTTCGTGGTTATTGATTTTATAACTGCGGATGACAATATCGTTAAAATGTGTTTAAAATGTATGAATTTTGAAAGCGAAAATGGTTATTATCGGAGAAGATATAAGTTAAAATTCGTATATGTCACTTACCGTTGTTCCGTGTTTATGCAAGATCCTATAAACTGGTGTCGTGCGTGTCAACAAATTCCTCTTTTTCAATTATTGACTTTTTCAGAATTTGAATACTTGTATCCATGTGTTTTATCCGATTATTATACGTATGGTAAATCTAAAATAATAAAAATGGAATACTTTGAAAAAGGTATTAAAGTTAAAAATAACTATGTTTATGCTCGATCGTCATTCGGCGGAACCAATCACCCATACATATTTTGAAAAAAAAAAAAAAAAAAAAAAAAAAAAAAAAAAAAAAAAAAAAAAAAAAAAAAATTTTTTTTTTTTTTTTTTTTTTTTTTTTTTTTTTTTTTTTTTTTTACAATTGTCGAAGTTGTATTTTCGTGTGGCGTGGTTTTTGATCTCGCAGCAGCGGGTGCCGTTTAGTGCAATGGCTCGTTAAAATCCTACAGACTTTATTCGGAACACGAGTACCTTTAAATTTCCCGTTTTGTAACTTGAAGGAAAGACTGTGCGGAGGGTAATCGTAACGTAACTCGTTATCGGAAATTCTCTTCAAATACGGATTTTTTATGCCGCGTTTCCGCTTTCCACTGCTATTCGTACTTTGACTTCTACTAGAACCGGGGCTCGGACTTCGGCTTTTACTGCTACTTCCACTTCGACTTCGGCTTCCGCTAGAACCGGGGCTCGGACTTCGGCTTCTAGTAGGACCGGGGCTCGGACTTTTGCTTCCGCGCGCTTTAGGAATCGGGCTTCGGCTTCTGCCAGAACTAGGACTGAGACTGGGGGTCGGGCTTCCGCCGGGACGCGGAGTTTGATTTCCTACGAGATTTGGATTATTACTTCGAACGGAAGTACCTACGTAAAACCGACTGGGGTTCGATTTCCTAGTTTTGCTTCGACTGCGATGAGTTCCAGTCGAACACGTGCTACAAGTACTGCTATCGTTCGAAAAATGGGGTGATTTCGGCGGTCGACCGCGCGACTTGGAACCAGTCGGTGACAAGGACGCAACTAACGTATCTAGATTGGTAAACGTCGCCATCGTCTTATTTCTTCCTCCGTTCCGTTATTCCCGAATCAGGAGTATGTTTTTCACCAAGGGATGAACGTCGTACATCGCGGCGACTTTGCACGCGTCTTCGATCGTTTTGGGGGCCGCGAATTTAATTCCGCCGAAAGACGATAATTTCACGTCGAACTTTCTGTCGACGGTGCCGGATTTATAAAACGGAAGCAGAGTCGCGAGGGTCTGGATGTCTCTCACGTTACCGTGTTCGAATTTTTTGCACAAAAGGGAATCTAAGACTTTTTGCGTGAATCGCGTAAAGGGCTGTCGTCCGTTTTCGGGAAAACACACGACCCATCTGTCGATAGAATGTTTGTTTTCCAACATGAAATCGAACGCGTCCCAAAACGCCAGATACAGGCTCAACGTGTCCTTGTTGAATTTCGTCAGGTCGACGATGACGTACGTGTCTCGATCGTTCGGAGAAGTCGAATCTTTTCCCGAAATCGTTAAAACGTTGGCGTGATCGACTTGCACCAGTCCGATGTTTCGAGTCTGGATAGAAAAATCTTGCTTTTCCAGCAGCCGTCGCGTCCCTTCCGAGTCGACCTTGAGGAAAAAACAAACGTCGGACCACCGATCTTTGCGATTAGTTTTGAACGTGTAATGCGAAGCGAACACGGCGACGCGGAGCGCGAGTGGATGTTTTTCGATCGTTTGCATGGACGCGGGTTCCAAATAGACTAGCAAATCGCATTTTTCCAAGAGATCTGCCGATCGCACCACGCGAATTCGATTGTCCGTCGAATGCAAGTCTTGGTTTCGTGTGACGACGATGACTTTTAACATCGGAATGGCTTCGAAAGCTTCCAGTAAATGTCGGGGATATCGTCCCAAATCGCCGTAAACGATGCAACGATCTCGTTGTAAAATGAAATTTAAAAGGTCTTGGAGGGATTGCATCGTACCTCTTGATTAAAAAAATTCGAGACATATTCAAACTCGCAAGACAAAAATATTTCGAGAGTAAAAAAAAAAAAAAAAAAAAAAAAAAAAAAAAAAAAAAAAAAAAAAAAAAAAAAAAAAAAATTTTTTTTTTTTTTTTTTTTTTTTTTTTTTTTTTTTTTAACCTGATATTATTTAATGTACGATTCGTTCGCTATGTACGTCCAACAACCGATAGCTACAAGACGAATTCAACACGGTTATTGCACGCGCAATTTTTCTAAGACCGGCATCGATCACCGTATTCTTTTGCGGTTCCATCAAAACCTCCAGATCGGGTTCCAAGTCCACATCGGATTGAAATCTGATAGGACATCCGCTTCCCTGCCTGATCGATAAAAATTCATAAACGTCGAATTCGGTCGAGCGATTTTTCTTCTGGCGCGGGCCCAGTACGCTGACCATCTCGCGTTTCGACGGGTCGAAAGTCAATCTGTTACATATTTGACTCGGGGGAGACGTTTCCGAAATATCCGTGCTGGCATCGTGGGTTCTAGATTTCTTCCACTGTTCGTAAAACACTTCGAAGGACGGGAAGGTCGTATCGTCGGGATACATGGTTTTGAAAATATCTTCGGCTGTTTTTTTCACGTCGGGGTCAATATTAGCTATACATCCGTCTTTGGTAAAATAATTACCAAACACGTTTCTGTCTTTTAAAAGGAGGGCTTCGGCCATCGAATCGTGAGTCTGAAAATCATTCATTCTTTAATATATATTTAAAGCATGGATTACTTGGAAATCGTGAAGAGAAAAGCTTTCAGACCTATGAAATCCGCAGACATATTGTTACCGAAATTCACGTTTTGCGTCGAATTCCAAGACGGCGTTAAAATTTGCAAAAAGGACGACGTCGGTCTTCGAGAGTTTTTGTGTACCGTTCAACACCTCGAATACGAAATTATTTCGGGAAATACGGAGCACTGCATTTCGTCTCCGGTCGGTTATTGGGAACTGCTCGGATTTCGTGACGGGGACGCTATTCTTTTCCGAGACGATAGAAACCACAACCTGTCTATTTTATTTTCATCGCCATCAGAAAATCGTCCATCTGGCGACAAGCGAAACGATACTTGAGATATTTAAACATGCATATGGTGAGAAGGGCCGTGAAAATAACGAGGGTGAGAACGATGAAATGTATTCGATAACAGCTATTCGCTTTGGACTCGATCGTCAAAACACCGATCGAGTACAGCAATCCGCCGGCCAATGTCAATAAGGCGAAAGGTTCCAGTTGTCCCACTTTTAACATTTTAAACCTTGTTGTGCCGCGCATAGATACATATGTACTTTATTCCAAAAATCGTCGTGGATGACCAACGAATCGTCTAAGGCCCCGGCGAAGGAATCGTAATCGGGAAACAATTGTGCGAAACTTTTAATACTGTTTTGCATGTTTGTCAAAGGATGTTCGTTCACGAGCCATTTATGAATGACTTTCCACAAATCGGTCCAGGTCGGATAGATTTTATTTAGTTGCTGGTTGACGAGGGTCATTTTATCCATACCGACCATCGATTGTAAAAAACGAGTTACTTCTTCGTATACCTTTTTCATAATATTTTCAGAATCCATCTTACTTTATTTATTGAAAAAAATAATCTCGCGTTCTGGACTTGGATTTTTCAGATTTGTTCTCGCGTTCTGGATTTGTAAAAAAAAAAAAAAAAAAAAAAAAAAAAAAAAAAAAAAAAAAAAAAAAAAAAAAAAAAAAAAAAAATTTTTTTTTTTTTTTTTTTTTTTTTTTTTTTTTTTTTTTCACGCGTTTTGAGAATCGAGTTCAAGTTTTCTGACGCAATATCTCTGGAAGGTTACGCAATCCCGGGGTATAAATACAGGTGTGCGAGCCACATTCGTTCATTTGATCGTCGGTGCCAAACGAGTTGCTACCAGAAGTTCTGCTGGACGGAAGATGGAGTCGTGGGCAAGTCGATTTCTGATTATTTCTTTAATCGTACTTTGAAGTTTTTGCCTCGCGCTCTGGACTTGTAATTTTTTTCAGTTTTGATCTCGCAGTCTGGACTTGTAATTTTTTTCAGTTTTGCCTCGCAGTCAAGACTTGTAAAAATTTTCAGTTTTGATCTCGCAGTCTGGACTTGTAAAAATTTTCAGTTTTGATCTCGCAGTCTGGACTTGTAATTTTTTTCAGTTTTGCCTCGCAGTCTGGACTTGTAAAAATTTTCAGTTTTGATCTCGCAGTCTGGACTTGTAAAAATTTTCAGTTTTGATCTCGCAGTCTGGACTTGTAAAAATTTTCAGTTGATCTCGCAGTCTGGACATGTAAAAATTTTCAAAGAAATCTTTTCGAAAAAAATTTCATCATTACCCTCTAGTAAAAAAAAAAAAAAAAAAAAAAAAAAAAAAAAAAAAAAAAAAAAAAAAAAAAAAATTTTTTTTTTTTTTTTTTTTTTTTTTTTTTTTTTTTTTTTTTTTTTTTTTTTTTTTGAGATAGAGAGAAAGAGGGTTTGTACAATTGTATAAAGATGAGGGCGGCCCGATTCAACTGTTATTCGACTACGTTTTCTACAAGTGCCACGATGCCTATAATTCTCGACAAATTAAATTACAATTTGAAATCGAAACACATCTTATTAAAGGTTTTACAGCATTTGGTTACCCGTCAGAACATTAATATCGATATACCTTCTTTAGAGCAACCTCTGGAAAAGCGGGCCATTAAAGGTGTTTGTACCGAGCTAGAACGTTACTTGGAAAAATTCGAAAATGACAACAAGAAATTTTGCGACGAAATTGTAATCGTTACGAGAAACACGATACCTGACATTTTCAAACGTGTTCTGATGCAGAATCTGACTGGGGAAATAACTTGGGACAAGATCATCGGTTATTTGGCATTTGTCGGGGAAATGACTGCGAGATGTTTAAGAAATGATGAGTCGAGAGAAACTTTTTATATCGCGTGGAAAAGTGTAAACGAAATTTTTGAAAACCATCTAATGTGTTGGGTCAAAGAAAATGGCGATTGGAAAACGTTTATGGAAAAACCCAAGAGTTGGCGAAGAAAATTTTTACAAAAAATTATTTCTGTCAGAAATTGAAAAAAAAAAAAAAAAAAAAAAAAAAAAAAAAAAAAAAAAAAAAAAAAAAAAATTTTTTTTTTTTTTTTTTTTTTTTTTTTTTTTTTTTTTTTTTTTTTTTTTTTTTTTTACTGTGGCTTAACTCTTATATACCAGCAGGCCAGAAGCGATAAATTCAAACAGTTGTAAAATCAGCGGACTATAGAATAGCAACGGTTTCTCAGTTACGAGTGCTGTGCCGTTGTTAGTATCATCCGCTTTGACGGTGTAGACCAGATAACCGTACGTTATCAAATTCACGATTATCAACACGAGCAACGCCGCAGACAATATCATTCTTAAATTCATGGTTGCGATTTCTTTACTTTACTTAACCGGTCACCAATAGCACGCCCATAAGGACCATCGAAACGACGTTAGAGACGGTCGGAATCACGAGCATCAGTTTATTATCGGCCCAAAATCCTTTTGCGGAAGTCCCTGCGGTTGTTACCTGCTTGCTGGTAGCGTCGATAACGTGGTCTTTCGAGGTGGACAATTTGTACATCGCGAACGAAATCAACCCCACGCTCACGATCAAAGTGACCAGTACGAAACCAAGGAGAATCGTCGAAAATCCAAAACCTTTCATCTTTATTAAAATGCATGCCGTTCTCCATACCAAAGGTGTGGTTTTAGGACAAACGTACGTGCCCCTGGAATTGGCGTATCGAGACGTGGCCGGTTTGCTCTGCCATTTCCAAATCACGAGTCCGATGAATTTTTCGAAAATGCGAAGATGGTATCCCGACTGCAGACCGGACGTGGAAGTCACCACGCAGGGCGGAACTACTTATTCGGACGCGTTGAAATTTCTGAAAAGTCGATACGATTTTTTACAAACGTTGTATCCCGGGGTGCCGATAGTCTTCGGCTACAAAGGTGAAAATTACCAACCGAAAATTTTGGTCGACGCGGGCATACCCGACATCGTGAACGTGGAAAATTTCGGCGTGCCACCGCTGCAACGGAACGTGGCGGTCGAATCCGTTTGTTCTTTACACAAAGGTAATCCGAACAAGTGCGCTCTGGTGGCTCTGAATCAAATCGCGAGCCATTTCAGTTAGAATGTTTCCACAAAATTCTCTTTTCCCGTTCCAGCATTCGCACTCGTTCCGTGAGATGTAAAAGGCTCGGAGAAACGGGCTCGGATTCGATATTCGGCACTTCTTTTTCCCACAACCCGTCTTGCCGACAGAGAGCCAAAAGCCTCTGAAACACGTCGATCAGTTTCGGCGGGGCGTCTCCGTGCGGAATTTGAGGAATCGCGGCGTGTACGGCGCGGATGTTGTGCAAGAGAGCGTCGATTTGCGGGCAAGAATCGACCGAAGGTTTTTCGCCGCGAAGCAGGTTGTTCAGACTCTTTTTCAAAAGGGCTTTGACCGAAACCGACAACGGATGCGCGGGTCGATCGTGCAAGAACGCTTCCAGATTCGAACCGGTTTGCCAGTGAACCGCGTTCAAGTACTCGGACTGATGCACCAGATACATGTTGAAAGGATCGAAATATTGTCCGCGGGCCTTGCACGTCGCGTCGTATAATTGCACGAGTCGTTTCGACGCGTCGGGAGAAACGTCGGGTAAAGCCGAAGCTTCTGCGGGCCTGTCGAGATTGATGAATCTGCGAGCCACGTTTCCCCAAAACTCGGCCGAATCGTATTCGAATCGAACGCTCCGAGTCTGTTTCGTCGGTTCTAAAATTTCTTTCAAAATCTCGTCGTCTCGTTTAGACGGAACGGGCAAAGGCTCTTCGGTTTCGAATCGTCTGACCAACAAAATTTGTAACTCGTCCCAGAATTTCGACGCGGCCCGAGTTTTAAAGGCCGGGGGATCGAAATAGGGTTGTTTCTCGACCCATTGTTTTTCCAGATAATCGGTCATGGAATTCAAATCTCCGTGTATTTGATACGGAAACGCGGTGAGACCGCCGTTACGAATCAGATGGGACCAAGGAATTTTTTCGACTTCCATGCGCAATATGAATCTTCTGAGCTCGGACGGAGGCGAACGAGGGCTGGAACTGCCGAATAACAGTCCGTCGAACCATTCAAGTAAACGCGAGTTCGACATCTTTGTTCCAGCGAAACAGGTTTAGATGAAATCGGTAGGGTTTGGCCATGTAATACGATAACAGATTGCGTGCCATGTAACAATGGCAAAGGTACATGACGAAAAATAACAAAATGTATACCGTCGACATCTTGATTGAAAATTTTTCATCCAGCTCGAATAGTTTCATTAAAAAAAAAAAAAAAAAAAAAAAAAAAAAAAAAAAAAAAAAAAAATTTTTTTTTTTTTTTTTTTTTTTTTTTTTTTTTTTTTTTTTTTTTTTTTTTTTTTAGGGTTGGAGGTTTATATCTTTTAGACTTTTGAATCTTAGTTAAATTTATCGTAGCGTTCTGGACTTGTAAAATTTTTCACATTTAATCTCGCGTTCTGGACTTGTAAAATTTTTCACATTTAATCTCGCGTTCTGGACTTGTAAAATTTTTCACATTTAATCTCGCGTTCTGGACTTGTAAAATTTTTCACATTTAATCTCGCGTTCTGGACTTGTAAAATTTTCACATTTAATCTCGCGTTCTGGACTTGTAAAATTTTCCAGATATTTACCCGAGAAAGTGTATAAAAGAAAGTGTATAAAATATCTCAATCCTATATTGTAAAAAAAAAAAAAAAAAAAAAAAAAAAAAAAAAAAAAAAAAAAAAATTTTTTTTTTTTTTTTTTTTTTTTTTTTTTTTTTTTTTTTTTTTTTTTTTTTTTTTTTTTTTTAGTATTAAAAATTTTTATGTTATCGTAAAGCCTCTCGGTAATTTGTTTTTAAGATAAAACCACCAGACTACATAGCTTTTTACAATTAGAATGATGATAACCAAGACCCAAAAACACCATCTGCGATAAAATGGTAGCGCCGTTTTTATAATTCCAACGATACCGACAGTTGTTGGCGGAGGTTTCGGGATAACTACTGTCAATTCATTTGAAATTAACGTTCGATATTTATAAGGTTTAACGTACATTAAAGTAGTCGAATCAAACGTTGGATCTAAAATATTTGTGAGATAATCTGAAATTTCATAATCTTCTCGAATTAGCCTTCCGATTACGTTTCCTGCTTCGATTGATGGTTCCATATTTGGATTTATATAATAAACATTATTTAGAGTCGGTAGAATAATTTTGCCGTCGTACGTTACGGCATATTTTTCCAATAAAACTCTGCTCATCGTTCCTATGCGAATGAGTTCGTTAAGGTCAACCGAATTAAATTTCCGATAATACTCGTTTTTGTAACCGTCTTTCGGATAAAAAGGTTTTTGATCTTTGTCGACCGCGTATTCATTTTCGATGAGGTATTGTTCTTCGTTATCGTCGTTTGTTAACCGTAAGGGGTAAATTTCGTCGTTTTCGATCGATACAGCATATCGGTTTGGAATCGTTTGCGGTTTGTTTAAATCTACAAAAGTCAAATAGTACTCGTTTCCGAACATGTCGTTGGGAAAAATATGTTTTCCGTCGTTTGCGGAAGCGTAATATGGAGTACCGTCTGCCAGTAAGGCCGGGGCATTGTTGTTCGGATAATATTCATCGCCATGTTTGTCTATGGCATAATATTGTTTACCGTCGAGTCCAGTTCCGATTATTTGTTTACCGTCGACAGAGTCGTAAACTTGCGATCCATTCACCACGGAATACCGAGGTTTGCCATTTACAGTGTGTGGATAATCGTAGCTTCCGTTTTTCTTGATCAAACTCAACCCGACAACTCTGTATTCGTTTCCAAATTCGTCCCTCGGATAGTAACACGATCCGCCTTTACAAGCATATCGATTTCCTAAAATTACTTCCCTAAATCGGTCGCGGTTCTTTCGGTTCTTTAAAGTAATCTCAGTTTCATTGGTCATCTCTTAATAAGTACTTTCTTATAATAAAAAAAAAACTCGAGCCGATTTCGAATCGTGAAAAATATAATTAGACAATCCATACTACAAAAAAAAAAAAAAAAAAAAAAAAAAAAAAAAAAAAAATTTTTTTTTTTTTTTTTTTTTTTTTTTTTTTTTTTTTTTAAATTATTATAAAGGATCTTCCGATATGGGTATCGACAATTTCTGTAAACTGATTCGATCGATCGCGCAACCGTCCTTTTATCCGGCCAGTTTCGACTCCGTGCTCGTCGACTGTCAGAGTTTTCTGTACGTGGCCATCGAACATTGCTTGCAGACCGAGGAAGAAAAAATCTTCGAAGAGATTTGCGACTCCGTGTGGGGTCAACTGGAAGAGTTGTTGAAAAAATTTCTGTCTTACACTGTCGATCCCCTCACGTTCATCTTGTCGTTCGACGGCGAAGGGGTCCCTATGAAATGGTCCACGCAGAGGGAACGTCGTCGATCCAAAAAATCCGTTTCCAAAAAAGCTTTTTTTCGATACATTTTATTCGGCGAGAACAAACTGACGAATCGCGTAGAAACGTATATAATCGACAGACTGAAAACATTCCACCGTCCGACGAAGATCGTTTTGTGCGGATGCAACGTTCCGGGCGAAGGCGAGCATAAAATTTTTCAATTGGCCGAAGCTCTGGAAGAATACAGAAATCCGATCGTGGTCAGCGTGGACCAGGACGTGTTCGTGTTGTCATTTTTGCGCTTAGACAGGTACCAATCGATACAAATTTATCGCTACAATCAATTTTATAACGTCACTCGCTTCGTTTCGAACCAGTTACCGTATCCGCTCTCGCGGTTGATCGTAGTTTCGTTTTTGTTCGGAAACGATTTCATCCCCAGCCTGACGGCCATCACGGACTCGAATCCGACGAAAATTCACGAGTGTTTGGCCTCGATCGACGAGGACGACGATCCCCCGACCATCATTTCGCAGTTTATCGAAAACATGGAAAACCACATTCGTTTCTCCCTCGTGGAATTCGTGGACGCCAAACTGATGGTTTGTTTCTGGACTACTTATTTTTGGATTTTAGACTATTACACCGTGCGCACGTTTCCCCAACAGTTTTTAGAGAACCGAGTGTACGACGCGTTCGACAGGAACCAGTTACTGACCGGGTTGACGGACAAAAAATTTTCCAAAGAAACGTTTCGAAAGGCCAAGGCGAATTACAGAGACTCGATCACTCAGCCCGTTCCCGATGCGGCGCGACACGTTTTCGTCGATTCGGAGGATCTCGTGAACCGTTTGAAGTCGTATTGGATAGAGTCAAAAAGCGAACATTGTACCGTGATGCGTATACGCGGTTCAACACGTGAAACAACAGAATCGCGACGATTCCCAATTCGAGATAGCGAAAAGACTCGAGGAACGGAAAAAACCGAAAAGGGCCGAAAATGGCGTCGGCGGCGAGCTCGTAATTCAATCTACGATCCAAGCGAACGAGTCGGTGGACGGGGTCGGGTGCCAAAATCAGATGCAATTCGTTGTCGAAGACGATGATGGCGTCGTTCCAGTCGATTCGCTGAAATTCCGAACAGTCCATCGTTTCCGCTCGGGGGTGGTTTTTATAAACTTCCGATTCCATCACGTGCTTTAAAAGCTGGGCGGTGAAAACTACGTTTTCCGGATACGTCAGGGTTATTCGGGATCGGAGAAATTTGTCGTTGTAGGGTATCCAGGGCGACCGAAATAAAATTTCTCGGAGAGACATTCGGGCTTGATTGAAACAAAGGAAATGGCAGACTCGGCGAGCGATCGAGCGGCATCGAATTTGGCCGAGAAAGCGATCAAGTGGACGGTAGTATTATTAAAAACAGTCGAAGGACAATACAAAAACGTTTTCGACCCAAACCAGTCAATTCTCGGTCAAACAAGAGATGAACTTAAAAATCAGTACGTAGATTTCATTAACGGATTTGTCGCTACAACCGGGAGTTTACCAAAACTACCTCCATTTCAAACACTAAAAAACGAAATGTATCAACTCAGCATGGCACACGTGACTCAAACCATAAATAGAGAGAAAAAGGAGTTCAATAACCCTTTTAATTTTGCGAAAACCGTAAAATATGAGGACGAAGGACAAATTCCTGACATGATCACACAAATGATAACAGATGCATTAAGTTCAGAGGGTATAGAAGACGATACTACGCCAGTCGAATATCCCTCGAATTTAGCCATTAGCGGATCAGTAAACGTACCTCCGGGTTCTTCGCAACAGGGTCTGTCAACAGAGAATAACGAGTCAGATGCAGTAAAAACTGGGAATCAAAGCTTGTTTCCGGAAAATCCCGTGATTGGTAATGGACTTGCGTTCGTTCCCGGCACACCCCTTTCTCTAAACGCGGGTGATGCCACGAATCCCAACACGCTTTTAGCCTATTATTATTTGAAAATGAGAGATTACTTGCGTACCATGAGACGATTCGTGGGTTACGTAAGATTTTATCACGGGACGGAAAAAGAACACACCTTCGTAAGGATAACAAAAGATGGTGACGCTGAATTAAATCATATTTATTCTGCAAAACGTGAAGCATCTAAAGAACAAAACGAACGTTTAAAAACATTGATGAATGTAGGGGAAATGCAGGCGTACAAAAAACGAAGGGTAAAGTAAAAAAAAAAAAAAAAAAAAAAAAAAAAAAAAAAAAAAAAAAAAAAAAATTTTTTTTTTTTTTTTTTTTTTTTTTTTTTTTTTTTTTTTTTTTTTTTTTTTTCAGTGCGCTCGAAACGGAAGTTAATTTGAATCTGTTTCCGTCTTAGAAATTCGACTTACTATGTGATTGAGATGACGTCATTGTTTCTAAAAATAGATTCTGTAAAGAATTTGACCCTCCGACTCTGTAAAAAACGAATCGAGAATGCTCAAGATATAACGCAAGAATTTCCCTCGGTTTCCAATTCGGACTTTGCGATGCGAGCCTCGTTCACAAACTCGACGACCTTTTCGTGCATGTAAAATTTCGTTTGGCTGTCCGTTACGTTCACGGGCTCTTTGGAATCTTCGGACGCGATTAAATTGTAACAAATTTCGTGTTTGGACAACGTCAGCGCCAACCGTACCGTGCTCACGTCCACGTCGAACGGGTTCGGTCCCGCGTCCTTAAACAACTTTAACCATTCTTTGACGAGATAGGGTAATCGAATCGTTTTCGGATACGGATGCGTGTCTTCGGCACTCGTCAGGCACCAAGTTTCCAACTGGATGTCTTTCAGATAAACTCGTCGCAACGAAAAATCTTCGTCGTACTTGAAACTCTCGACGATTCGAATCTTCGGATCCGCTTCGATGTCTGAGGTCGATGCCACCGACAAAAGATATTCGGTGTTGAGCGCGAAACTTTTCGTCGGTCGGCCTTCCAGTAACGGTTGGCTCAAACAAAAGAACGTTTCTCTGTAAACCAGTCCTATCACGACCGAGTCCACGATCACTTTTTTCACGTCGATCTCTGTCAGCAACGTGTAAAAAACGAACGAGATGGGTGTCCAGACGGTCACCGGAACGTCGTCGTATTCCACGTATCGATCGTACGGACTCGAAACGCAAACCACGCGGTTGGGATAGTTTCCG
Source organism: Maratus speciosus (assembly GCA_963932465.1). Lineage (NCBI taxonomy): Eukaryota > Metazoa > Arthropoda > Arachnida > Araneae > Salticidae > Maratus > Maratus speciosus. The sequence goes on from OZ010792.1 coordinate 592,775,901, forward strand.
TTCACGCTCAACGCGACGAATCTCCTGTCCTCGTTTCTAGTGTGGGAATGCCTGGAACCTTCGAAAGTCAGTTGCAAAGGCCATTCGACGACTAAACCCAGAAACGAGAAATCTAAATGGCTCGAGTCGTTGACGTGTCGCGAAATGTTTTTATAATAGGAAATCAACAGGTCTTGGACGATCAGTTCCGGTTTTCTCAAACTCAGGTCGCGTAGAATCAACCCCGTGGACACGACGGTCGAATCCGAAAAATTCAATTCGGGAACGGGATCGAAATCGATGAATTTCGGAAGAACTTTCGTGTCTCTCGTCATGAAAGGTACGGTCGAGACGTCGCGGCGGGTTTGCCATTCCGAAGCCAGATTCGCCACGTAATCGATCGACTCGTCTGTCAGGAAACAGATTCGGTAAAAAGGCGTCGGCGCGCACGGGTCGAAATAATAACCTCCCGGATAAGGCAAATCCTGATTGTCCAGATACATGATGGTGTTCTTATAAAAATAAACGTTTTCGAATGCCGGTCGAATACCCTGCAAGTGTTTGCTCACGATATCGGGATTTTGCACGAAATACGGAGTCGCGTACAGACGGAGCGTGTTATCGGATTTCACGTCGGCGCCCAAGGGATAAATCACGCGTTCCTTTCCGAGGCTGATCGTCCACAAGTACAGGCTGCTGGAAACGACGGATGCGGGAACGTCGGACTTGAAAAAGGATTTCAGAGCCGATAAAAAAGGCTTGTCCGAATCTACGGTTATTTTTTCCGAAGGATACATTCGGGATATCGTCCAAGTTTCGTAAGGGGAATTTCCCAAATCGAACACGATGATGTCGTTTCGAACTAGCGAAACGGGACACTGATGAAATTTACCGTAAAGCGATCCGTAAGTGTTGACATTCATAATCTTGTCCTTGTTTGTAAAAATTTCCAGAGTCGTAAAATTTTCAGAGTCGTAAAAAAAAAAAAAAAAAAAAAAAAAAAAAAAAAAAAAAAAAAAAAAAAAAAATTTTTTTTTTTTTTTTACATCATATGATTTTTATTACTCGGGAAATTTTTGCGAGCACAACGGGCACGATTCGGGCACATCGGGTAAACTTTCCGAATCCGTCGAATCGCCCTTATCCTCGTAGTCGGTAGCGCGTGCGGCTTCTTCCGATCGTGGGGTCGGTAATTCGCCCGGAGACAAACTGTTTTCTCCGTCTTCGATAACGTAACCCGTTTCTTTCATCTCTTCTCTTACCGCGTCGCACAATTCCAGCAAAGATTCCCGTTGCGTTTCGTTTTCCGTCAGAGCCACTCTCCGAACTCTGGCTCTGAAATTTTTGAGAACGGGATACAAGGCATCGGACGGCTTATTTTTTTCCGACGGTTTTTCCATCAATCCGAAACACGCGTCTGTCATCCACGAGACGTAATTGAAACAGTAAAGGAGTAACTCGTAAGACAGGTCTTGCTTCAGCTCGTCCGAAAAACCTCGCACGTAATTTTCGAGTGTTTCCAGCGCTTTTCCCACGTTCAAGTTGTCTTTCAAACAGGCGTCGATTTCTTCCTTCGTGTAATTCAATTCGCCCAATTCCATCATCGTACCGTAGTCGTCGTACCATACGGGATCGAAATCTCTTTCGATCGCTTTCGGTTTCAATTCGAGCAGACGGAGTTTCATTTTCTGAATGTGATGCATGAAATTATCGTATGATTTTTGAGCTTTTTTCATTTCGTCTTTGTGAAAAGACATCGGTTTGTCGTGCGGGAACTTCATGAACATGTACCGGATGGCCGACGCGGAGTGTCCGTCCGCCAAAACCTGGTCGATCGTCGTGAAATTTTTTAAACTCTTCGACATCTTTCGGCCTTCGGTCTGAAGATGGCCCGCGTACAGACAAAAACGAACCCAATCTTTTTCTCGACGATGGACGCGGCACAAGGCGATTTCGTTTTCGTGATGCGGAAACTGCAAATCGATTCCTCCCAGATGAATGTCCAAGGAATCGCGGAAGAAAAAACTCGCTATCGCCGCGCATTGCGTGTGCCATCCGGGCATTCCTTTCTGTTTCTTTCCTTCGACGTCGACCCATTTTTTGGAGCATTTCCAGAGCGCGAAATCTCTGGGATCCCGTTTTCCTTCGTTTTCTTCCGGCGCACTCTGTCGAAAGGATTCGTCTCGTTTCTCCGTTTGAGGAAACACCCGATCGTATTCTTTCAGATAGGCTTCCGTACTGAAATATATAGTTTCGTGCGAATAATAGGCGAACCCTTCGACCAAACGTCTCTTGGAGACGTGATCCGCGAAATGCATGAAATCCGTGACGCGCGGCGAGAAATCGGGCCTTTCCACGTTCAGCAGGTCCATGGCTTTGAAAAATTCGCTCTCGTACTTTCTAGCGGATCGGGGGCCGCCGTTCTCGATGATTTTATCGTTCAAGTCCGTGACGTTCATCACGGACCGTATGCCGAAACCCAAATAGTCGCGAAGAATCCTCCGGAGCACGTCCAGAAACACGTACGTTCTCGCGTGTCCGAGATGGGGCACGTCGTGGACCGTAGGCCCGCAACAATAAATTTTAACGTCGCGAGGATCGTCGGGCACGAAATCTTCCAGACGTCCAGTGAGAGCGTTGAAAAGTCGAAGGTTTTTCATGACGAATCGAGTCCGAGTAGTTTCCAATTTGTTTATTTCGAGTTTGAAACGGAATCCTTTTATGCACGCAAATATAGACCCGGCAAAAAAAAAAAAAAAAAAAAAAAAAAAAAAAAAAAAAAAAAAAAAAAAAAAAATATATTTTTTTTTTTTTTTTTTTTTTTTTTTTTTTTTTTTTTAGTTGGAAATTTTTTCGAAAAATTTTACAAGCTCAGATTTCAAGTTTCGACTTATGAATATGAGATTACGTCATGTTTCTAAAAATAGATCAATACGCCTTGTAAAACAGCATCGTGAAAAATAAACCGCACGTCCATATGTGAATCCATTCCAAAAACAATAACGTGCAACAGATCAGTACGAAAATCATACATTTGAACAGCGTTTTGCTCCAGTCTTCCTTTTCGTCCCAAACAAACTGGATCAACGGGTTTCGTTTCGTCGTCCGTTCTTTTTGATATTCGTTTTCCGGTATGGTTTCCAGCGCCGTTAAATACTCTTCTACTTTGAACGTCATGAAAACCAACTGGTTTTCGATGTCTTCCTCGTCCGCCAATATTTCGTTTTCCCAAACGTACACGGGTGTCAATTCGCTGCGAACGGGTCCGTCCTGAAAATAGGTGTAATCCAATTCGTCGTCTATTCTCTCCAATTTCTCTTTGTCGATGACTTTTAAATAATCGAACGGATCTACGGTGTCCAAGATTCCAACGACCAGATCGTACACCGCGTACACGGCCGTGACGATTCCCGCAGCCGAGCCCAAAACTTTCAACGACATCGTCCCGACTCGTTTCATGCTCGCCACGATCGAATTTTTAAGAACGAGTTTCGTGGCTATCCTGTCGATGTTCCTGGCCAAAAGTTTCGGCGCTTTCCGTTTCAAGAAATTTTGGACGGCGTACTCCGAAACGTCGGTTCCCAAGTCTTTGGCCAACTCCGCGGCGAAATTACCGAAATTTTCGACAGACGAATCCGGAATCGAAAGGGAACGCTTGATTCTCTTTCGTTTTCGGGTGGCGTAATTCATGTAGTCTGGAACGGGAGGCGGTCGATCGTCCAGGGGTTGCATGTTACCCACTTTGGCGGCTCGGACGGGCGTTTTTCCGAACAGGAATTCGCCGAATTTTTGTCCGTCCGAAGCCACGCAGTCACCGTCCACGAAATCCAAACCGTACGCTTCGCAGTATCTCTGGTTGAGTTTCAACTCGCCGTCGACCACGTCCAACCCGCCGTGAAAAACGTGTCTCGAAGCTCTCTGAAAAAGCTTTTCGGGCATGGAAGCCAATACTTTTTTCAGAGGGTTCGCCATCAAGCAACGACCGTCGGTCGACCATTCCGCGTTGATCGAATGTTTCTCGCAAGATTTCTGACACGCCATCTCGTATTCGTCGCCTATTCTGACCCACTGCAAGGGATCGTTTTCCTCGCAAGCTTCCCAGTTTTTCTTGAACGGAAAACAACCGAATCTCTTGCATCCGATTTCGTCGAACGCGGTTTTCACCACCACGATGCATTTGTCCGAGATGGACGGGGGAACGAAATAATCTTCGTCGGTGGCCGGTCGAGTCTCCAACACGGCGTTTTCGAAATATTGGGGAAATTTTCTTTTGTATTCCTCCATCAAGTAACATTTGGTGGCTTCGGTGGCGTATCGAAGGGCGTGTGCGTGTACCGGATTATCCATGAACTTGGTTTTGCGAGACGACGCTCCGAAACGCGGCCTTTCGGAAAAGGCCGAGATGATTTTTCACGCGAAAATATTTCGTCTTCGAGCGGTCGCTTTGTCTCGAGTCCTTCTTCGAAAACGGGGTTTGAAAAGTCTCTTTGTACGTTCTCGGGCACGACGAGCGAGGCGCGAACCGTGATCGAAGTTGTAAAGCTTGCAGCGTATAGTTATGAACGTTCCTTGATAATTCCAAGAATCTATGAAAACTTTGACGGCGATGCGATCTCGATGATACAACCGAAAATAGGAAACGATATAAAACGCCAACATTCGCGAATCGAAAGCCAAAGCGGCATTTCGGACTTGAATTTGAAAATGAAAAAACATTACGTTTACTAACAAGGAAAAAAATTACTCTTCGTATTTATTCAATAACATCTAACGCAAAAAAAAAAAAAAAAAAAAAAAAAAAAAAAAAAAATTTTTTTTTTTTTTTTTTTTTTTTTTTTTTTTTTTTTTTTTTTTTTTTTTTTTTTTTTTTTTTTTAGTAGGAGATTTTGGAGTAATGATTTACAACGGATCTTTCCACGGCGCAGGATTTTCCCATTGTGGAGGTAGTAATTCATCATTATCGAATTTGGGAAATATAGGATTAAAGTTCACCATTGGCTTCCTTGCAGTAAATGGATTTAACAACATTCCACCATTAGGTTTTCTTTGATTTGTAATGTTAGGATGTAAATCCTGTTCTCCAATACTAAAAGGATTTTGTAAATCCTGTTCTCCAGCGCTTTGTGGGTTTCGTTTTTTAAAGTACTCCATTTTTTTACTTGTGTTAAAAGAACCAGTATGATTTTTACAAGATTCCGAAAGTAAGAAACCTCCTCCTTCAACTTGATGTGTGCTATGCTAAATTCAGATAAAGAAAAATGAAATACTGTAAAATGTCCAAGTAGTGCAACTTATATAGTAAACTTGTTGAGTCCCAAAAAAAAAAAAAAAAAAAAAAAAAAAAAAAAAAAAAAAAAAAAAAATATTTTTTTTTTTTTTTTTTTTTTTTTTTTTTTTTTTTTTTTTTTTGAGATGACAAATATTTTTACTCACAAGTTTTAATTTCTCTCTCGAACGAAAATTTAATTTTCCGCTTTCACGTAAATTCAAGGAGATGAAACATTCTACTTATAAAAAACTGTATCAAGCTCATTTGGGGGTCGTAGACGAAAAGGGTTTATTGGAATCCCGAAAACAAGAGTCGGATCCGTTTTATCGAAATCTCATCGATCTCATCGTCTCGAACGATGCCCCCGTGGTCCAATGGGACGTCAAACCGTTCACTTCGGAATTTCTTTCGGGATCTCCGCGCGAAAGGTTAGACGAAACTTTTTTCGCTTTCGTTCTGCGAGTGGCGGCCATCATCAAAGAAGAGAGTTACGTTCGCACGTATCAAAAACCCGAATCGCATAACGCAGTGATGGCTTGGATTTCGATTCTGCGCGGCGTCCTGTGCTCGAGTCTGGCTTTGCTCTACAACGTCGAGTGGACTCCCGAGACGATTTTCACGCTTCTCGAACCGACGATCACGAAAATGATCGGCAACGGCGACGGTTCGGCTCTTCGTAGACTCTTGATCGATTTGGGAATAACCCCGGCCCGAAAAGAACTCTATCCCGCGGAACGCTCGTTCGAAAAATTAAATTTTTTACAAGTCTTACAGTTCGGTTCCTTTTACTGGCGCTTTTTACACTGGATGGCCGAAGCCGTCGACTCGAGGGGCGAAAACATGGCTCCGTATAAAAAACAATGGAGAGAATTATTAAAGGGACCGCTTTATCGAACGATCAGGTGTCAAATCTGCATGGTTCATTTTTCGACCGCTTTGAAAGAATTCGAAACGCAACTGATGGATCCGAACGGTGACTTGTCCCGATTGTTTTTCACGTTACACAATCGAACCCACGCCATGAGGCGAGAAACGAACAGGTTCTTACAGGAACCCGATTACACGGAAGATCAATACAAATCGGATTCCGAATTCATGCGCCAAGCTCTGTCGACGTAATAAGAAGATTTTCTAGTTTTCTGTTTTCGAATCGCGTTGACTCGCATTTTGGAAAACATGGACGGGGTCACGGCCACGCGATCCTCGAACGCCAAGGCGCATACGTCTCCGACGAACACGGGGCACGAATTCCACCAAACCAAAGACGAATCTTTTCCCAAGCAGTCAGAGATGCAATCTTTCTCGTATCCGCGAACGACGGCATCGTACAAAATTCCCCCGTACGATCCGTGATAAAGTTCCGGGTTTACCAAAACGAAATTAGGAGCCGGATTTTGCTGCATGGGGTTGATGGCGAAACTGGTCGCGTTCGAACTTTGAAAACGATCGATTAATTCTTTGACAGTCTGGTAGGGAATATAAATGTACGACATGGTTTACTAAACAGAAAAAAATTACTCTTCGTATTTATTCAGTATCTGGCATTAAGTGAAAAAAAAAAAAAAAAAAAAAAAAAAAAAAAAAAAAAAAAAAAAAAAAAAATTTTTTTTTTTTTTTTTTTTTTTTTTTTTTTTTTTTTTTTTTTTTTTTTTTTTTAAATTTAAATCAAGTGATTGTAACCGACTAATTGTTTCATCAAATCTGTAACAAATAAAACATCTTTATTTACTTGAGGAACAGGTTGGCCATACATTTGAGGTACTGTTGGAAAAACTTTAACTTTATGAGGCCAGTGATTACAAGTTCTTCTTTGTTCGAAGTAATAGATTCTTTTTTGAATTTGAGATTTATTTGCTAGAGTAGCTGGAGTCATACAAATATAAGGTGTACACCTTATATTCATTTTGGATCTACCTTTCTGAGGTTCAACGCCTTGATGAATAGTTCGACTATCCCATAACACTAGTGAACCAGCTTTTGCTTTAACACAAATATCCGAGTCGAATCCCAAGTTCTGAATGTAAAAATGTTTTTCTTCTGGAGTTAACTTATGCCAATCGCTAGATTGTTTTATTTGAAATTTTTCTTGAAATTTCCCATGTAATTTATGACTTCCTTTTAAGACCCTCAGCGTGGCATCTCCTTCAGAAACATCATAAATATTGACTAAACTTTGTACACATTCAAAATCATTTCGTTTAAAACATTGATCGCTATGAAACCACTCCTTACCCTTATACCAACCTCGATTTGTAATTTCACATGGAAGAGAAACGCTAATTCCATCGAAACTTGTCAATAAATCGTTTGTATTCCATATTGATGCAAATTTTTTAATTACATTGGTGTTTTGTCTAACATGCCATGATAACGGATTATGTCCAAAGTCCCAATGTTGAAATAACATTCCGTGTTTAGGCATCAATTGAAATAGAGAAACATAAGTATCTGGTTTATTTTTTTCTACAGGTTTTTTGAAATATTTGGTTTTGTGATGAAGCCATTTCCACATCGTTTCTCTGAGTTTAATTATTTCATTATTATCTAAAACATTTTCAACAACTTCAACCCCTTCATTTTTTAAAGTATAATTTTTACAATCATCATAGAACAACATTTTTAAATCTTGTATTTGACACTTGTATAGAAAAGAAACAACTTGTATGGCATGTATCGGAAATATTTTTATATAATAAATGCATCAGGTAAAAAAAAAAAAAAAAAAAAAAAAAAAAAAAAAAAAATTTTTTTTTTTTTTTTTTTTTTTTTTTTTTTTTTTTTTTTTTTTTTTTTTTTTTAACATGAAAATAAAATATTTAAAAATATTTTTTTAAATTGAATCTTCAATGTTTATATTTTTTCAGCTTTTTCACAAACCGTGTTGTTTTTGCACACGACAGTCAATAAAATTCTTGGAAACCGATTTTCTTGGATATTTTCTTTCCATTCGAAACTGCAAATATTTCTTTCCGAGCTGGATTCCTGCACTTTTTTAAACATAGAAAGTAGGTTTTCATAGTACTCGGTATAATATCTATGAACAGGAAATCAATAGTAAAGATATCCCGCGATAGATGCATTCGACTCTCGACGTTTGTAGCCATCCCGATTATTATTTTCATTTTTTTTACTACATACGATTTTATATTAATTTTTTATTTACGAGCGTATCCACTAAATTTACAGGATCTGAAGAATCCGTCTGAATCCATTCTCTAAAAATCAATCTTCTGTCGGTCGTCGGACACAGTAAAGTCTGTTTCACGAATGAATTTTCAGTCATGCAATCCACTCTTCCCGTAAAAGTTTCGTCTTTTACCCTCGATTTTTCTCGTCTGCACGGAGAAGTTTTATCGTTCGAATCCAGATGAAAATACGGACCGCACACGCACTCTCGCCCGTTCCAACCCATGAAATCCAAGGGGTTCGGAACGTCCCGTAAACAGTAATCGGCCAGACACACGAACGGAAAAGCGGAAATCATCCGAGTCCCGTCTAAAGACTGCGATCCGCATTTGCATCGATATCTGAGATTTTCCCCCAGAGGTTCGTAATAATCGTCGACGTTATCCCCGGCCTCTTCGTTTTTCTCGTAATCCCACAAGACGTTCAGATCGTCGTTTTCGGCTTCGTCGTTTTTACAGGCCCGTTTCTTGTCCCCTTTGAACACGACTAGGTTCAGGGGCAAACACGACCACCCTGCCAGGGAAAACACGTGATAGTTTGCTTTCAAATTACATTTGTCTACCCCTTTGGGTAAACAATACGTGACGGGTGTTAATTTTTTGTTCATCACGTACACGCGTTCGTCGTTATCCGCGATGTGATAAAGGACGAATTCAGTCGCGTTACTGCAAAATTTTTTACAGTCGCACGGTTCGCCCGAAGGACACTTGAAACCTCGCAGGGGGCAAATGGATTTGGAAATGGGGTCGGCGACTCTTTCGAACCAACGGATCAGCCGATGTTTATCCGTGAGATTGGGTTTGTAATACAAATTGATCATCGTGACTAAAAATATCGCGAATAAAATCAAAGAAATGTATTTATTCTTCGGCATTCTTTGCTTGATGCTCTTGGCTATTAATTTGGAACTGGTACCGGGACGACCTTGGCACGGGCATTACGTTTTGATATGGAAATGGAACGAATTCACACTCATACGAATCTTTCCGCAAGACGTGTACGTTTTGGTGGATAAGGATTTGATTTACAGGTACGAGATGACTTCTTCGAAAAACACGTATATCCCGGCCGTTTGTATCAATGCGAAAGTGGAACGGGATATTTTACACTATCGGTATCTGTTGGAATGGATAAAGGAGCCGCCGGTCTTGAAAGCTTATCCTCCGGATCTGTCCGACGACGTGGAGATTTTGAATCACGTGTCAAAGAGTTTGACATGACGGCGCAAAAACTCTTGTAGGACGCCGTGGTGTAAATTTTTACGTGCGGATGTCTCTCTCGCAGTTCTCTTATAATTTTATCTTGTTGATACCACATTTTGTAAACGCAGACGAAGCGGATATCCGTCAATTCCAAATACAGATGAAAAAATTCCAAGCCGATTTTACAACACTCGTCCGTGTGTTCCAGTTTGATTCGAAACGGATAATATGGAAAAACAGACGTGAAACGAGGCAACCTGCGAACTTTCGAATTGTTGAAAGGGGCCAGCACGACACCTCTCGCCCTAGAAACCAAACGATTCAGAGCAGGAACGGGCGGATCGAACGCGACGAAATGGGGTATTTTCGAATAAGTCTGAACCACGTCTATCCAGCGCTGAATGAAAAATCGAACTTGATCCATTTTGTCGTATCTACGAAAAAGCCTAAAGTAATGTTCGGCGATCTGAACTTGCAAACGATCGCTTTGAAGTGAGAATTGAAATTTTACCGAGTCGGCCATTTCGGTAAATAATGTGGTCGACGCGTTCGAGTCTCGCCTTTATAAAACTCTATCACTTTGAAAAAAAAAAAAAAAAAAAAAAAAAAAAAAAAAAAAAAATTTTTTTTTTTTTTTTTTTTTTTTTTTTTTTTTTTTTTTTTTTTTTTTTTTTTTTTTTTACATTATAGTATCGAGATATTTTATACACTTTCTTTTATACACTTTCTCGGATAAATATCTGGAAAATTTTACAAGTCCAGAACGCGAGATTAAATGTGGAAAATTTTACAAGTCCAGAACGCGAGATTAAATGTGGAAAATTTTACAAGTCCAGAACGCGAGATTAAATGTGAAAAATTTTACAAGTCCAGAACGCGAGATTAAATGTGAAAAATTTTACAAGTCCAGAACGCGAGATTAAATGTGAAAAATTTTACAAGTCCAGAACGCGAGATTAAATGTGGAAAATTTTACAAGTCCAGAACGCTACGATAAATTTAACTAAGATTCAAAAGTCTAAAAGATATAAATCTCCAAAAAAAAAAAAAAAAAAAAAAAAATATTTTTTTTTTTTTTTTTTTTTTTTTTTTTTTTTTTTTTTTTTTTTTTTTTTTTTTTTTTTTTTTACATGATTTCTATGACTGAAATTTTTCAAGTCTTATCCACCTCTCAATCTCAACACTAAATGTATAGTACTTTCTTTTTGTAAATTATAATCGGCCAACGTTCTCGAATCTTCCAATTGTTTACCGGAAAAAATTAATCGTTGTTGGTCGGGAGGGATTCCCTCTTTGTCCTGTATTTTATTTTTAACTACGTCTACGGTATCGTCGGGTTCGACTTCCAAAGTTATGGTTTTTCCAGTTAGAGTTTTTACGAATATTTGCATCTTTATTTACACGGTCCTGTAGTTACGTTTCAGCCGCGGCTGAAAGTAACGATTCGATACCGTACAATTTAATTAATAGTCCGGTTATATTTGTAACAGCGTCTAGAGAGTATTTTTTACCTAGTCTTCGTCCTCGGAATCCCAATCGTCCAACGAAAATTCTTCGAACGACTCGGTTATTCGTTCTGTATCGTCGACCACGGGTAAATTACCGATCGTACAAAGCTTTTTACTCCTACCGACTTTTCTTTTCTTTGCGGAATGATCGTTTATAGCGAACGTGTATTTCACGCTCGGTTCCACCAACATGGCTATGCGTCTACCCGTGGCGTGATAGTGTAAAAGTTCGGCATGGACGAATCGTTTCCAGCGCAGGTTGTTCAAAACGCAGTAGGCCAACTTGACCGGATCTTTCATGTGCCAATAAGTCATGTTCAACAGCAGGCAAAATATTCTTTTCTGGTTGACGAACAGTTTTTCGAAATCGACGCATTGGCAATCTTCCACGGCCACTACCCAATTGGATGCTTCTTTCGTGGACACGTCGGCCCTGCTGTACGTAAATTCGACGTGTTCCTGATTTTTGTCCGGATATTTTTTCAAAAATTTCACCGAAGCGCAAGAAGTAGATTTATACTCGCTCAGAGTTTTAACCCTGCGGTAAATCGAATATCTTTTAGGATCCCTGCACAGGTAATCGGCTGCCAGAACAGTTTCGACCCAAACGTTCCAACCTTTGCTGAATTTTTCTTTTTTCGTTTCTACTTTTTGCGGATAAAAATTGGTTTTCCAAACCTCGTCCAGTATCCTGTCGGTCATGAACTCGACGAGACCGTTGATTTTCTTCTGGAAGCCTTTCGTTATGAGTTTGGGGTTGTCGAATCGTTCGTAGACGTACCTTTTTTTCGACAAGATGACCAAATGTTTCATGCGTTGTTCGTATTTCAGTTCCACGTACGGTAGATTCAAAAACTCGTTGACTCGATCGCAATTTTCGACGGGCCATCTGTGAACCATCAGACTGTCCGTGTCGGCGTAACACACGTCGTAACCCAAATTTTTCAAATAATGATACGATCCGAGTAACTGGTAGCGCGAGAGGGTCACGATGGTCATGGCGACGGGCAGATAGGCCAGGGGCGAATCCTTGGTGGCCATGACTCCGTAGAGAGAATTGATCAAGATTTTTATACCCAGCTGGACGTTGTAATGATAAATTTCTTCGGTTCGCTTAAACTCTTTCTGATGGTGTTTCCGCATTTCGATGAAATGGTCCACGATTTTGGGTAAAAACGCTTCCGCGTGGGGGTTGACGACGATCACTACTTCGTCCGAAGCGGGATCGAATTTCGGATAGGAAAATTTGGACATATTTTTCGTACTTTTCGTGAAATCGCCGTCGGAATGTTGTCTGTACGGAATACAAACCATCCGTTTAACCGCGTCGTTGGACGACCATTCTTCTCGAGTCATGATCGTGCAGGTGCCGTAACACAAATTGCAATTCCGCAACGCGTTCGGATACATGCTCGAAAAATCCATGACCGAGACGTCTGTTTTTATCTGTTCGGGAACGCAAAAATTCAACGCGCCCTGATAAGTTTTTCCCTGGTAAAATCTTTCGTACTTGGAGTCGTGGTCGAACGACGTACCGAAAAACTTCGGGTTGATGAAATAGCCCAGACGCGTACCGTAAGTTTTGAACAGTTCCAGTAAATAACGCGAATTTCCCAAGTGTAAGACTTTCACGGCATCCAGAGCGGTGAAATTGGCGCGTTCGACCAGGAAAGACAGCACGTGTTCTTCTACGAACAGCCTGTACACCAATTCCGAATCTCTCAAACAATAATCCAAATACGTGCGAAACGTTCCGAATTCGGAAAGTCCGGACACCGTGTCGGGTTTCAACGAATCGAAACATTTTTTAACGTCTCGTTCGTCCAACAGATTGCGCGTCAAATCGGGATTTCGATACCAACTCGATATTCCGGTCGACTCGACTTGCAATTTGGTCTCTTTCAACTTTACCCGCGCCACGTCGTCCAGCTTGTAACTCGGCAAGTCGTAATCGGAAAAAGTTTTGAAATAAGCGTAGAGATCCAAGACGATTTTATTCTTGTACGTGACCACCAGGTCCGAACCCACCTTGCTAGACGTGTAATATCTGAGCACGTTGGACAGATCGAGCCAGCAAAGCCTCGCGAAAATACACGGAAAATCAAACTCGTTGATGTTGTAACCGGTTACGATTTGAGCGTCGTCCAACAGAGCGTGGAACCGAATCAACATTTCTGATTCGGTTTCGAACGCGTGTTCGTAATCGGGTACGGGTCGCGCACCTTCCGGAAGCAGATAGAGTAACCATTTTCGAACTCCTAGTCGCTTGTTCCATTTGTAAAGGCTCAGCATGACGATTCTGTCGGATTTGCGATAGCCTTTCGGAACCACGTTCCCGATTAAAGAAACGGTTTCGATATCGAAAGCGGCCACGGTCCAATCTGGTTCGTCTCTGTGATCGGAGATCATTCGCAGAGAATCCGTCAGACTCTGAGAATCGTTTTCCAACTCGTACCATTTGTAGTAAAAAGAATACGTGTCGTACTGAGAACACAAATCGATATAGATCCGTATCAACCAGTCGTCTGGACCGAGATAACTGACTTTGTATTTGTGTAATAATTCGCCGACATCTTTGTGGAAAGCCTTGGTATATACTTTGTAGAAGGGTTTCAAACGGTAATCCAATTTGTTTTTGGCTAACCTGTCTTCGAAGTACGGTAAAATTTTTTTAGCGCTCCCGATTTTACGATACAAAACCTTATGACAAGGAAAAGATTCCTTTATGGCGCAAACCAGCTTGTCGATGTTGTTCGTGCATACGCCGATCCAATCTTCGTAATATTTAATTTTTCTTTCGCAGTTTCCTTCTTGATCGAGAAATGTAATTTCGATTTTATTAATGTTTTCACGATACTGTAATCGTCTCCAGTGAATAGAAAAGTGCATGGTGAAAAGAACAAATCGAAAATGTGTACTTTAATATACAACTAAAAAAAAAAAAAAAAAAAAAAAAAAAAAAAAAAAAAAAAATTTTTTTTTTTTTTTTTTTTTTTTTTTTTTTTTTTTTTTTTTTTTTTTTTTTTTAAACTAGTCTAGAACGCAAACTAAGATCTGAAAAAATTTACGAGTCCAAAACGCTAAATAAATCTGAAAAAAATTACAAGTATCGTGGCTTTCAGGTAAACTGTCATCTGAATCCGATTCTGAACTTTTATCGTGTACAGAACGTAAATCATATTTTTTCAGCTTTTTTCGACAATTTGGACACTGCACTTTAGATTTGGATTTATCTATCAAATCTATAATACAAACTCTATGGAAAAAATGTTTGCATCCTGAAAGCGTAAAAGAATAGCGGGGCTTAATGTCTTCTAAACAAATAGCGCATTCACTCATGTTTCGAATCCGAAGTGAAAATTCAGGCTCAGAAGTAGTTGTTTTATCTAACATATTTTATATTTCTAAAAAAAAAAAAAAAAAAAAAAAAAAAAAAAAAAAAAAAAAAAAAAAAAATTTTTTTTTTTTTTTTTTTTTTTTTTTTTTTTTTTTTTTTTTTTTTTTTTTTTTTTTTTTAATCAAGGATTATAGGATCGAGAGAATTTTTACACTTTCTTTTATACACTTTCTCGGATAAATATCTGGAAAATTTTACAAGTCCAGAGCGCGAGATTAAATGTGGAAAATTTTACAAGTCCAGAACGCGAGATTAAATGTGGAAAATTTTACAAGTCCAGAACGCGAGATTAAATGCGGAAAATTTTACAAGTCCAGAACGCGAGATTAAATGTGAAAAATTTTACAAGTCCAGAACGCGAGATTAAATGTGAAAAATTTTACAAGTCCAGAACGCGAGATTAAATGTGAAAAATTTTACAAGTCCAGAACGCGAGATTAAATGTGAAAAATTTTACAAGTCCAGAACGCGAGATTAAATGTGGAAAATTTTACAAGTCCAGAACGCGAGATTAAATGTGGAAAATTTTACAAGTCCAGAACGCGAGATTAAATGTATAAAAATTTTACAAGTCCAGAACGCGAGATTAAATGTGGAAAATTTTACAAGTCCAGAACGCGAGATTAAATGCGGAAAATTTTACAAGTCCAGAACGCGAGATTAAATGTGAAAAATTTTACAAGTCCAGAACGCTACGATAAAGTTAACTAAGATTCAAAAGTCTAAAAGATATAAACCCCCCCCCCCCAACCCTAAAAAAAAAAAAAAAAAAAAAAAAAAAAAAAAAAAAAAAAAAATTTTTTTTTTTTTTTTTTTTTTTTTTTTTTTTTTTTTTTTTTTTTTTTTCCGAGTTTTACACCCGAACGATTCGTCCGCAACTTTTACATTTTTTGTACAAGCTCGGCATTTCGTCCATCGCCCTGTCTTGTTTCAAAAAAGAAACGTATTCGGGAGTCTTACAACACTGTCGGACGCGAGTACGTTTCGCCCATTCTTCGCATTCCGCTTCGGTGAATAACGGTTCCATTTTCGACGAGAACTGTTTCCTAACCAAGAAAGAATGATACGAGTCTTCTTCTTGTGTTTGTTGTTGATCTATTATTGGTATTTTTACGCGTCCGGAAAAGGCGTACGCGTGGCGAAACCGTCTGTCGGATCCCCTTCCGACCCCCCGACTCGCCGATTCCGATTCGATTCGACGCAACCGAACCATTTTCGATTCTCGGTCGACGGAAACACGGTCTGGGAACACACGTTACCCGTCGACACTTTTACGTTCCATCGAGACAAAATAGTTCAGATCGATCCTTGCCACGGACATCCGAACCGCGCTCTCGTTCCCGCAAAGGGAAAGGCTCTCTACGATTATTTGAAATCGAACACGGTCACGAAAAATATTTTGAATTTCAAGGAAAACAGCTCGTTCACCGTTCAGAAAGGCGACGTGTTTTATTTCAAGTGCTCGGGGGGCCACGTGGACAAACTCCAAATTTGTCCTTCGGGCACGTTACTCGCGTCGAATCGATGTCAAGCCATCGATTCGTGTACGGGAAAAAGAGACGGAACCGTGCTTCCCGATCGCATTTCGTCTCGTTACATTTTGTGCAAGGGCGGAAAGGAAACGATCAAAAAATGCCCCCCCAAGACCATTTTCCGTCACGATCGATGCGAATCGATGGACGATCTGAGTCATTACTGTCGATACTTTTCGGCGCCTATTCTGTTGGACGACGAGACGAGACTCGAATGTCGAAACGGAAAACCGTTCTACATCACGTGCAAATCCGGAACAAAGTTCATCGACAAAGATTATTGCGAACCCGCGGATTGCATCGGATTGCCCGACGAAACTAAACTGCCCCTTCCCGAACGGAAAACGAATCCGTTTAAATTTTCACCCGGTTACATGACTTGTAGAAAAAACAAAATTCACGAAATCGTAGAATGTCCGCAAAACTGGGACGACGGTCTGAGCAAAGGCGAAAACTTGTTGTCGCTACCCATGGTTTTCGACCCCGAAAGCAACCAGTGCTCCGTTCCCGCGTTTTGCGAAAACGTTTTCTCGGACGACCCGGACGTGATCGTACCCGTTTACGAATTTACCAGACGCGTCAAGAATTGGAATCTGTCCGAGCTTTTAGATCGCTCTGTGGGTTTCGCGTGCGAAAATAAAACTCGAAAGCGCAAGCTTCTGTCGCCGGGCGAGCGAATTTCCAAACGATTCAAAGCCGAATCCGCATGCGGACCTCAGGCGCCCGAAAAATTACCGATATACTACGATTCCGGACATTTTTACGACTGCGCGCTGAGCAGAATCGAAACTTGCCCCCCGCAGACATTTTTCAACGGTTCCGCTTGCGTCCCGGAACCTGCCGACGCCTTTAAATTCAACGATTTGCCGCTCTTCCGATTCGACTCTTTGAATTTCGAATCTTGGATCCAACCGTGGGATTATTCGAAAGCGACCGTACCTTCCTGTCGAGATCCCGAATCGACGTTGATCGAATTGTACAACATTTGCTCCCATCCCGATTGTTCGAAATACGCGTTCGTGTCTCAGATTCCAGACATGGCCGTCCTGTTACCTCGCGAACACCGCGCCAAATGCAAATTTTACGAAACGGAAAAGCTGCTGAAGAAGGAACCCGTGGATTTCGACTATCATTTTTGGACACAAAAGGTATCGAACGGCGAAACGGAAAAACCTTGTCGGGTGGGTCAGAAACTACAAACTGGGAATTTCGTCTGGGACAGCACGGTGTACGCCACTTGCAACGCGGAACGACCGTTCGTTTTCTGTCCGTCCGTACACAGCCGGCGCATCGTTTCGGTACCCGGCGAATACTTTGCCTGCGATCCCCCGCATTCGAAATCTTACGTTTTCGACCGAGCGGACTGGACCCCTTTCGAAACGAACGAAATCAAACGCATTTCACCAGTGTATTGGAACGACGACAAAGACCAACACATTCGAAGAACCAAGGCCAAACCGCAGGAAATTTTACCCATCGGCGGCGTGGACGTCAAAGTGGGAGAAAGGCTCAATTTGCTCGCCAGTCAAGCAGTCAGGTTAGAACCTCGGTTCAGAGTCACGTATCCGCCCAACGTGGCATTCGAATACGACGATCGAAACGACAGAAAAGCGCACACGTCTACGCCGAATCACGGATTTCTAGTCAGACTGAAAAATTTCACGGGCAAACCGTTGACTTTTGCCACGCACAGACCCGTTCCTTTCGTCGAATCGTTCGACCGCCAGCTGTACGTTTAAGCAAGTGTTTAAGATCATGGACGAACGTTCATTGGCCAACGGAGTTTTATTTTATTCTAGTCTTTACGTAAATTGTGTTCTTTTGGCGATCGGCGTGACGACCGGTCGTTGGATCTTCATGCTTTTGATCCTGTTGACCGTCGGATTGACGGCCTACATGATGTACGTGGCCTCGCACAACGCCGATCATCTCAAAAACGTAGGTGGCTGGGCGGAAATCAATTTCTCTAAATATCTCAAACAACTGAAGCAGCTGTTTTAACCAGAAACGCTCGAACCTCTCTTTCTACCGCGTCCGGAGACGCGTCTTTCACCACGAAAACGTTCGATCGACCCGTCAACAAATTGGACGCGTAAGAGTCGTGCAAACTGCGTAAATAATCCAGAGATATCAAACTGTCTACCGGGGATCGATTTCGAATTCGGTCGAAAGCGTCGATCGGATCCACGTCCAGATAAACGAAAAAATCCACCTCGAAACCCAGCGTCCGATAGAGTTTGTCGTACGTGCGAAGAGTTTCGTCGTCCAGTATCAACGGTGCGAAAACATTCCGAGAAGTCCACGGACAGCGTTCCACGAGAATCAAACCGTCCGTGTTCCAGAAAGATTGTTTTTGATTGAATTGAGACAGCAAAACTTGAAACTGAAAAGCCGGTCCGTAGCGCGTTAAATTTTTATACAGAAACGGAAGTAGAGTCCATTCCTCGACGGGCTCGGGAAAACATGCGTAACTGTCGGCGAGTCGTTTTATCAGAGTAGATTTACCGGCTCCGATCAAGCCGTCGATGCATACGACGAAAGGAGACATGATTCGATGTGTCGAAAATTCGCAGACGGATCATATAAAAGATCGCATCTTACAAAAAAAAAAAAAAAAAAAAAAAAAAAAAAAAAAAAAATTTTTTTTTTTTTTTTTTTTTTTTTTTTTTTTTTTTTTTTTATGAAATCCATCCACGTTTATTTTTTACTTGTTCGTCGATTAAATATTCACGCCATTCGTTCGGTTGAATATTATAATATAATGTTTTCCAAGTTATGTTAGCGTACATTCGATATAATCTATGATTCCAACATACAAATAACATATACATCCACAAAATAATAAACATTATCTTGTCTTTCGAGATGCGTATTAAATAAAGTATGTCGACTGGTAAATCAGTTTCAACTAACGGAAACACGAGTAGGCGCAGGAAGCGCGATTCTTCTTTGTTGCAACCCTTGAATAAAAATCCAAAGTTAACGGAATCAGAAAAATCGAATCTGATTGAAGGTGAGAAAAGGGACGCTAATGTTCCATCAACCGCAATGGATATTGAGGGAGAAGAATCGAATAAAATCAACGAGGTACCTGGTAACCCGATAATTAATGAATTCGATGATAATTTCAACAACATTCCAGTTTTAAACGCAGAACGTGAAAACGCGGAAAATTTCAACAACGACTTGGAGCCCAAAAACAGCCTACATGAAAATGAGGATCGAGCTAGCAAATCAGATGACGGATCAGATAATCCCATGGAAAAATCTAGCGAAAAACCCGCAGTCGGATCTAGCGAAAAAGAAGGCGAATCCGAAAAACCCATGGACGTATCTAGCGAAAAAGGAGACGAATCTAGCGAAAAACCTGCGGACGGATCTAGCGAAAAACCTGCAGTCGGATCTAGCGAAAAAGAAGGCGAATCCGAAAAACCCATGGACGTATCTAGCGAAAAACCTGCGGACGGATCTAGCGAAAAACCCGCAGTCGGATCTAGCGAAAAAGAAGGCGAATCCGAAAAACCCATGGACGTATCTAGCGAAAAAGGAGACGAATCTAGCGAAAAACCTGCAGACGGATCTAGCGAAAAACCTGCAGACGGATCCAGCGAAAAAGAAGACGAATCTAGCGAAAAGGGAGACGAATCTGGCGAAAGAGGAAACGAATCCGATAAACCCGCGGACGTATCTAGCGAAAAGGGAGACGAATCCGACAAACCCAAGGATGAATCTTCATCCAGTGAAACAGAGGAGGGAAATGATGAATCGGATACATATTTAAATGAATATTTTGAGATGTATCTCAATAAAGGCTATGCTACTCAAAACGAGGGTAGAGTAGAATATTATGCAAAGAACCGCGATAAAGATGAAACATATTTTACAGGTCCAGCTGGAGAAACAATATATGCAACTAAAATAATACAAGTCGGTGATTGGAATCAAACAGTTGAATATCCGACGCGAAATAAAGATGGTGAATTTGAATATATTTACCAACACGGGGTTCCAAGGTACCCTGAAAATAAAAATACAGGTGAATTAGTCTTTCCTAGAGATCCAGAAACAAATGAGGAAATTTATCTCCCGAATGCAGACGGAAAAATAAACGATTATCCCTCAAACACATTCGGTCGCCAATTTTATCGTAAGGATGCGGATGGTAATGAAGTTCCTCTGCCCAACAAGACATATGCAAAATTTGGTGGAAAACAAATTTATCCAAAACGAAGTAACAAAGATGAATATTATCTAACAAGAGACGATAATAAAACTGAATACGGAGCCTACATGACTGTAAATGGGGAACAAATCCAATACTATGCTCAAAAGAAAAACGGGGATGAAATTTATCCTCGAATGTGGTTGTAAAAAAAAAAAAAAAAAAAAAAAAAAAAAAAAAAAAAAAAAAAAAAAAAAAAAAAAATTTTTTTTTTTTTTTTTTTTTTTTTTTTTTTTTTTTTTTTTTTTTTTTGATTAGGAAATTTGTTCGAAAATATTTACAACTCCAGAACTCGAAACAAGATTGAAATATTTACAACTCCAGAACTCGAAACAAGATTGAAATATTTACAACTCCAGAACTCGAAACAAGATTGAAATATTTTACAAGTCCAGAATGCTACAATAAATTTAACTAAGATTCAAAAGTATATAAATCTCCAACGTTAAAAAAAAAAAAAAAAAAAAAAAAAAAAAAAAAAAAAAAAAAAAAAAAAATTTTTTTTTTTTTTTTTTTTTTTTTTTTTTTTTTTTTTTTTTTTTTTTTGATTAGGAAATTTGTTCGAAAATATTTACAACTCCAGAACTCGAAACAAGATTGAAATATTTACAACTCCAGAACTCGAAACAAGATTGAAATATTTACAACTCCAGAACTCGAAACAAGATTGAAATATTTTACAAGTCCAGAATGCTACAATAAATTTAACTAAGATTCAAAAGTATATAAATCTCCAACGTTTAAAAAAAAAAAAAAAAAAAAAAAAAAAAAAAAAAAAAAAAAAAAAAAAAAAAAAAAAAAAAAATTTTTTTTTTTTTTTTTTTTTTTTTTTTTTTTTCATGAGGTAGATAAGGTTTGTTGAGGTAGATAAGGTTTGTTGAGGTAGATAAGGTTTGTTGAGGTAGATAAGGTTTGCTGAGGTAGATATGGTATTTTGTTCGTTCAACTCGAAAAACTTTTTTTCGATTTTTTTTTTTTTTTTTTTTTTTTTTTTTTTTTTTTTTTTTTTTTTTTTTTTTTTTTTTACTAGATGGTAATGATGAAATTTTTTTCGAAAAGATTTCTTTGAAAATTTTTTTACAAGTCCAGACTGCGAGATCAACACTAAAAATTTTTACAAGTCCAGACTGCGAGGCAAAACTGAAAATTTTTACAAGTCCAGACTGCGAGGCAAAACTGAAAAAAATTACAAGTCCAGACTGCGAGATCAAAACTGAAAATTTTTACAAGTCCAGACTGCGAGGCAAAACTGAAAAAAATTACAAGTCCAGACTGCGAGATCAAAACTGAAAAAAATTACAAGTCCAGAGCGCGAGGCAAAAATTCTCCTTTCAACTCCTTTCCCTCCAAAATTCAACTCCTTTGGCACCGACGATCAAATGAACGAATGTGGCTCGCACACCTGTATTTATACCCCGGGATTGCGTAACCTTCCAGAGATATTGCGTCAGAAAACTTGAACTTGATTCTAAAAACGCGAAAAAAAAAAAAAAAAAAAAAAAAAAAAAAAAAAAAAAGAACGCAAATTAGTCTAGAACGCAAACTAAGATCTGAAAAAATATTTCAATCTTCTTTCGAGTTCTGGAGTTGTAAATATTTTCAAACAAATTACCTAGTCATAAAAAAAAAAAAAAAAAAAAAAAAAAAAAAAAAAAAATTTTTTTTTTTTTTTTTTTTTTTTTTTTTTTTTTTTTTTTTTTTTTTTTTTTTTTTTTTACAATTCATCTCCCGCTTTCAAATTTTCATCTTCAGTTTCCGAATTTTCATCTTCAGTTTCCCAATCTGATATTTTATACTCTTCAGCGAATAAAGTTGTCAAGTAACTTTCAGTATCTTTCATGCATTTTTCCAATAACACGTCCTTAGTCACCAGTTTTGTACTAATCCGTTTCTTTTCTCCGAGTATACTTTCCAAATCAAGATACACATATTCCACCAAAATATCCAATAGTGTGTTGGTACGGATATTCGTACCCGTTATACTTTCTAATAATCCTAGTTTTGAAATTATCAGATCTCGCATTTCCTCTAAATTCGGTAACTTATTTTGTAAAATAGTCGCTTTTAGTTTAAAATATGATCGATACAATATGTAAAACATATTTTGAATCTCAAGAGGCGTAAAATCTGCATCCGGGCGAAATTTCTTGTCAGTTGCCCCTGCGTCATCGACATACTCTACCAATGTACGTTTTCTCGTACGTTCTAAACTTTTTAATTTTTCTGCGAATTTTTCTGGTTTTAAATCTGGAGCAAATTTCAGTATTTTTAACCATTCGTTATAGAAAGAATTAATTTTTGATTCATCAACTTTGTGATCGTCTTGTCGGGAAGTGAAATGATTCTGAATTAAATCATAATAAAATTGGAAATGATTTTCAATTGATGATTTGTCAGTTACAGAAAATATGTCGAGTTTCAAAATTCCTAATTTCGTAATTAGACCGTCGAGAACAGAATCGATTCTGTAAACAATATTTTCAAGAGCTATGTTTTCAATACCGAAATACATCTTCAAATTTTGTATGAGTTCAGAGTTTTTATTACAGTTTTTAACGAATTCACTATTTATTATATCTGTATAAAAAGTTTTACGGTCGAAATATTTTTCAGGCTGAAAATATTTTAACAAACCCTTACATTGAGAATTTAAGGAATTATCTTTTATATCATAAGGAACAGTTCTATTGGTCTTTTTATCCACTTTGAGTTTGCCACTTTCGAGTGCGGTTCCACTACTTTCGAGTGACGTGTTATTACCGCTTAATATTTTAAACATCCACTGTTTCAAGTCTCCCTCGAACGAATCTTTCAAACGTAAGGTTTTAACAAATAATATTAAATTTCTAATAAATATTGCCATCCATGCCGAATGTTGCATGATTTCGGGATTCAAATGCGTTGCGGTTTCTATTAAATCTGTTTGAAGACTTCTTAAAGAATCATCAAGATAGTCTGGATTTCTAAATGTTTGCGGATTATCAGAGATGAAACTTAAAGCAAAATTCCACAAACTCTTATATCTTCTTATGAATAAAATTTTCCACTCATTGTTATCATTAAATTCAATGTCCGAAGTCACGGCTACTATTTCTCCTAAAATAGCTTCATTCGCGTAAAGTTTATCGAGGGAAATCTTATTTATTAAAGTAAATTTTTCGAACCTCTTCGTGTCCTCCTTTAAATTTGCGTCCGTTTTAATTATTTCGTTATTCAAAAATTCGAGATACGCAAAAGCTTCCGTTACAGAGGGGAAAAGTTTTTTCGTGTTTTCTTCATAACCTGGAAGCGAATTCGAAAAATTAATGTACCAGTTTTCGTCAGTCAGGTATTTAGAGTCGAAAAGAATTACGATTCGTTTCAGACGGTCAAATACTTCGATGATTTTATCAAGGAAATTATCGACGTTTAAACCGTAACCCAGTTTCTTGACATCGTCTTCATATTTACGAAACTTCGTCAAAATTTCACCCAACTTAGCGATCAAGTCTTCGTCGTTTTTCAAATGAGCTAAATCTGCAATTTGGTTCAATTTGGCCAAATAATTCGGATTATTTTCCAGCATATTCATCAATTTATCTGCGAAATTATCCGGAGTCACATCCATGCGATCCGCTCTCTCTCCTAATACTTTGCATTGCTCTTCCACCTGTTTTAACGACTCGATTTGTTTTTCAAATTCTTGGATGAAAGATTTTTCCCAACCAACCGTACCTTTATATTTTTCACGCAAATATTCGATGATTTCGTCTTCTTCACTATTACGTTTAGAATTTTGATCCGTGTTAATTTTTCCATCTGTTTGATAATCCTGCGAATGCATATGAAAATCTAAAGCGTTTTCCGTCTGAGAAGCAACATTTCCCCGTTTTCCTATTTTTTCCTCGTTATCAATTTCACGTGCTTTGTACTTTTCCGAGTCCTCTTGCAATTTACCTTTTTCCTTTTCCAGAGTTTGTATTTGAATCAGGTACTCGTTTTTAAGTGTTTTCCACTGCTCTAAATCTATTTGTAAATTCTGAAATTTTTCGTTTTCAATTTTCAGATTTTCTATTTCGCTCGTGTGAGATCGTTCACGCTTCTCACACTCGTTCGACCGATGCTCCAAATCTTTCAAATTATCTGCTAAACCTGAATTTTGTTGTTTAAGCTTTTCAATTAATTGTTTTTCATGTTTTATATTCTCTTTTAACTCCTCTATTTGTTCCGATAATAATTCGTTGTCTTTCATCAACGATTTATTTTTTTGGTCGTCCGTTAGAGTTTGTAATTCTTCCAGACGTTTTATTTTTTTCTCGTACTCGCTTTCACGTTCTCTGCACTCTTCTAAATCCGCTTGCGAGTTACCGTATTTCTCGTTTTCAATTTTCAGAATTTCTATTTCTTCCTCCTGTTTTTCTACACGTGTACTATGCTCCTTCGACCGACGTTCCGATTTCTCCAACCGCTTTTGTAAGTCTGAATTTCGTTGTCTGAAAGCTTCGTTTAAAGATTGTTGGCGTTTTATTTCCTCCTCTAAATTATTTATCTGTGCCGATAATTTTTCGACGGTCTCGTTCGAAACTCGCAAACGTCCGAGAGTTTCGTCCGTTTGCGAATGATCCATCTGGCTAGTTTGGGGATCGGCAGGAACCAACGGTGCAGGCATCGGAATCGCAGGGGCGGAGAATTCATACGGAGCGATGGGTTGCGACGTTTCGTGTGAAAGCGGAATAGCGGGAGCAGGTTGACCGAACGCTCCGATCGAACTGAAATCTGGCATTGGAATAACCGAAAAAGCGGGTTGCTGCGGAAAATGTTTCGTGCGATGTTTCGAACTCATTGCGTATTTTCTACGTGTTCCGGAGTCGTTTGTTTGAAGCACGTACTTTTGTGTCGAACTCTGAACCAGTTCATTTTCTCGCTTGCATTTGTCGAGTTGTTGTTTCAAATCATTTATTTGTTTTTCGTACTCTTTTGAAAGATTATTTTTCTCGCTTTCAAGAGTATTCAACACTCCGTGCAATTGATCATTTTTGTTCTGAATGGAAAACAATTCTTGGTCCATTTTATTCAGTCGATCGGTCAAGGTGTTCTTTTCTCGATCGCATTCGTGTAACCGATCGGTCAAAGTGTTCTTTTCTCGATCGCATTCGTGTAACCGATCGGTCAAAGAACGTTTTTCTTCGCTGCACTCGTTCAATTGTTGCGATAAAAGAGTCGGATCGCCAGACTGCGCGGAAGCGTCTCGGTTCGTTTCGTAGTCGAGATCGTTCGGCAACCGGTTGAGTTTGAGCAAAAAATCTAAAAAACTCTTACTTTCGAAAAAGAGAGTGGCGTTTTTATCGATCAGAGGTCGACTCAAATCGTACGCTTGAATCAAATCCTTTCTCAACTCGCGATTCAACGTATTTACGGTATTCAGAGCCAAAGAATCTTCGGGATCCCTTTTAAATTTGATCAAGGCTTCGACCAACGCTTTAAAGACCATCTTGTTTCAATTCCCCGAAGAGTATTTTGGCCACTACCGTCAGATCCTCGAGAATCGACTCGTATTTATCGGCAGTTTGTATTCGCAGCCACGAAACGACTTGCGCGAGCCGTGCTTTTTTCGAACGTAGATCGTACGCGTAAAACGGCAAACCGTAGTCTTTCCACGTTTTCCGATCCTTGTACAGCGGCATCCAAGTGTCGCATACGACGGAACGGGTGTCGAGATACGATCGATTCGTTCGTTTCACTACCATGGGGGACACGTATTCCAACCGACGAAATTCGTCTTTGGAAAACGCGCAGAGTATTCCCACTGGCTCGGAATCCGTGAGGAAAATCTCGCATTCGTAGAAATCCGAATCGTGCACCTTCTCGGGGGAATTTTCCGATCGTTTCAAAATTTTGAATATCTCTCGCCCCGTGGATTCGGAAGGCAGAGCTTTGGTGACGGGGAAAAAAGATTCGCGACAGAGGTGGAAAGCGAACGGACTCCAGCGATTGAAGCGGTTCAATTTCCCGCAAGGCCTCTTGAAGAACCGAAGCCTGGCCGCTTCGTCCAGAGTCAGGAGACGTTTGTTTTTCTTCGCTTCGACGATGGTGACCAGACAATGAAAGGCCGCTTCCCTTCGACACCGTTTCGTGATTTTATCGAAAGGATTCCACGTGGCCACCACGTAAAGCGTCGAATTCGTAAAATGACTGTAAACGATTTTACTCGGTGGAAACAAGGCTCGCAGTAAAGTGTTGACTGATTCGTCGGTCACTTTTATACCTTTTTCGTAGTCGTTTCCCACGCTGAAAAACAAAACGGATGGATTTTTGTCGAAACGGATCGGGGGACACGGGCCGCGAAGAACGACGATGCTGTTATCTGGAGGTTCTATAGGGGTAACGTTTAACCCCATACATCGGTAGGACGTAATGGGCCGTTTGAAACGCACGGCGATGAAATGTTGTCGTCTGAACTTGTTCCCGCAGACGTCGATAAATTTATCGTATTCAATCCGAGGCTCCATCGTAAACTTGATTAAAAAAAAAAAAAAAAAAAAAAAAAAAAAAAAAAAAAAAAAATTTTTTTTTTTTTTTTTTTTTTTTTTTTTTTTTTTTTTTTTTTTTTTTTTTTTTTTTTAACTATAGGGTAATGATGAAATTTTTTTCGAAAATATTTCTTTGAAAATTTTTACAAGTCCAGACTGTGAGGCAAAACTGAAAATTTTTACAAGTCCAGACTGCGAGGCAAAACTGAAAAAAATTACAAGTCCAGACTGCGAGATCAAAACTGAAAATTTTTACAAGTCCAGACTGCGAGATCAAAACTGAAAAAAATTACAAGTCCAGACTGCGAGATCAAAACTGAAAAAAATTACAAGTCCAGAGCGCGAGGCAAAAACTTCAAAGTACGATTAAAGGAATAATCAGAAATCGACTTACCCACGAGTCCATCTTCCGTCCAGCAGAACTTCTGGTAGCAACTCCTTTGGCACCGACGATCAAATGAACGAATGTGGCTCGCACACCTGTATTTATACCCCGGGATTGCGTAACCTTCCAAGGATATTGCGTCAGAAAACTTGACTCGATTCTCAAAACGCGTAAAAAAAAAAAAAAAAAAAAAAAAAAAAAATTTTTTTTTTTTTTTTTTTTTTTTTTTTTTTTTTTTTTTTTTTTTTTACATTATAGGATTGAGATATTTTATACACTTTCTTTTATACACTTTCTCGGATAAATATCTGGAAAATTTTACAAGTGCAGAACGCGAGATTAAATGTGGAAAATTTTACAAGTCCAGAACGCGAGATTAAATGTGAAAAATTTTACAAGTCCAGAACGCGAGATTAAATGTGTAAAATTTTACAAGTCCAGAACGCGAGATTAAATGTGGAAAATTTTACAAGTCCAGAACGCTACGATAAATTTAACTAAGATTCAAAAGTCTAAAAGATATAAATCTCCAACCCTAAAAAAAAAAAAAAAAAAAAAAAAAAAAAAAAAAAAAAAAAAAAAAAAAAAAAAATTTTTTTTTTTTTTTTTTTTTTTTTTTTTTTTTTTTTTTTTTTTTTTTTTTTAGCTAGTATTTTTAGCTTCCACTTTTTAGTTTTTGTTTTGTCAACTTTTTCTGAAATCCTAAGAAATTTTCTTCAACTTCTTTTTTTACTTCATCGCAAATTACCGACGTCATATCCTTTAACGAGTCTCGTATCATCTCTTTTTTTATTTCTTCTGGGTAATCACCAAATTTGGAATAAGCTGAAAAGAATCTATTATAGTTTATGTAGGATTTAATTTTATTCTTGTTTAACAATGGAACTTTTTTTACGCGAAATTCTTCTCTTACCAGCTTGAAAATATCTCTCGATTTAGATAATTGATTTTCATCCTTTTTTAGTACAAACCCTTCTACAAACTTTTCAGAAAATTGACTTTGATACTTTTCCACTATAATATACAAATCGTCAATAGTCTTGTAATTTATATTTAAAATGGGTACGCAAGGTAACTCAACTTTTTTAAATATCTGAATAGCATCACTGTAATTTACATATGTATTTTTATCCACATTGTAAAGATCAAAGGCTCTGAAAAATACTTCTTTACTACCGAACACAGCTACAGATTCAGAATCATAATAGTTCATCATAGGAAACGTTTTACCAAATATTTCTCCGTAGATTAGGAAATTATAGTCTAAGATACTTTTGATCTTTTCCACAATTTGGGTTAACGGTTCTATGATTTCTTGTAAACCAAATTGATTAAAATTTTTTTCGACTATTTTAGTCCTTGTCTGAAGTCGAAGTAAATTTTCAATATAACCGATTGCAAAATTAGAACCATGAATCTTTTCAGTCACAATAGATTCACCGGAAAACGGTTCACTCTCAATGAGATGGTATTTATAAAACCTATTCTGTTTAGCCATTATCATGTATTAAGAAATTGTATCTTGATTTATTGAACATGTTACATTTACATATGTTAATATTTCCTCAACTCAAAAAAAAAAAAAAAAAAAAAAAAAAAAAAAAAAAAAAAAAAAAAAAAAATTTTTTTTTTTTTTTTTTTTTTTTTTTTTTTTTTTTTTTTTTTTTTTTTTTTAAATATCTTGCAGTCGAAACTTTAGTTTGAAAAAATGTCTGAGAAAAAATAAACTAATTTAAAACAAGCTATTCAATTACAAAAACGCCGTGATTTTTTCAGATACGGGTTGTCTGCAAACGGGGCACCGGTCGTCGATTCGGAGCGAACATTCTTCGCAGCACACGAAATGCTTGCATGTCAGGAACATCACGTTTCTCGACTTCTGGAAACAGACCACGCAAGTCGTCGAGTCTTCTTTTACGTCGACCCGGTAGTTCAAATTCTTTTCTCGAAGAATCAGTTTTTGAAATTCTGCTTCGGACATCCCGACTTTCGAACTTTCGAGCTCTAGACCCTTTCGCCCCGTCGCGACCATTTCGTGCGGCTCGATCTCGAGCAAGGCGATTCGGCAGCGCGGATTCTTTTGGAAATGTTCCAGACGGGGCACGTCGTCTTTTTCAAAGTTTCCGAGCGTGACGCCGCACCAGTAACAAGTCACCGCGTCCGCCACGTTACTGTAATAAAAACCGCATCTGGCGAGTTCGCTTTTCCCGATCCACGCTTCGTGGGGCCATTCGGAGCCGAAGGTCGCGTGGCGTTTTCGGAAATTTTCCATCTCGGGACGCATCGGAACGCAGATCGCGTCCGTTCGAGCCACGGGTACGTTTTCGCAATCCCTCGCGATGCGGGACTTTAATAAGTCCGTAGATTTTTCCGAAAAGGGACACGACGCGTGGTTCCTTTCGATCTCGAGCCGATTTTCTCGAAACGCGTACTTCGACGCGAGAAAAGGGCAGAAAGCGCAGCGGACGGTTTGATCCCGATTCCTGTAGTACAGACCTTTTCGAGCCGCGCGCTCTCGATCCCGAGGCCGTTCGAGCGGCGAGTTTCGATGGTAAAAACTCTGCAGGCGAACCAATTCCAACCGAGGATCGTTCCGAACGAAAATGTGCAGCGGATGGTCGAGAAGAGAAACGTTGCGATAGACGGGATCGTCCGTGATACCCATCGCGTGGGGACATCGGGGATATTTTCGAACGTGCACGTAGCACGGTCGGTCGAAAAAAAGTTTCGACTCGGAAGAATCGTAGTGGAACGAAAAAGCGAACGGGCAGAAAGCGCAGCGGATGGTGTGGACCGTATCGTCGCAATACAGACCGTTTTCGGCAAATTCCGCCGGAGAACCGGTAAACTGTAAATCTCTGAGCCTGTTCCTGGTAAACTTGTTCCTGGTAAAACTCTTCAGACGTTTGTATTCCGAGTTCATGGTGGATCTGAGGGAAAGCTTGATTGGAAACGATTAAGAATAAAACGTTCAACTACAAAAAAAAAAAAAAAAAAAAAAAAAAAAAAAAAAAAAAAAAAAAAAATTTTTTTTTTTTTTTTTTTTTTTTTTTTTTTTTTTTTTTTTTTTTTTGTTAACGCTTCAAAGATTATTGGTAAATAAACTAAATATATCATGTAACAAATTCCAATGTCGAGTTTTTAAAAATAATAAATTTCCTTTGGAATCCGTAACGACTTTTTTATTCATACTTTTGATAATTCGTTCATTTCATCCGTCGAAGGCATAAGATTCAAACATATCAAATCGCTTTCGACTGTGCCTTTCAATATTGTTTTCATAGCGCTGTCGAATTTCTTTTTCGTATTCCATGATGTAGTAGATTGTCGAACGATTAAAAACGCCCACCACACATTAATTGACTTTCTATGACACACGATCGATCTTATTCTGTAAACGGCCATCGAAACGTTAAAGAAAATCAAGATTAGAGTCAATCCGTAAAAGGCCAAAAATATTTTACGGTAAACGCTACATAACGGCAAAAGACATTGGAACCAAGCATCCGTGCTGCCGCTACTTTGGAAATATCGCACGAAGCAAGTTCCGTTATCCGGGAATATTTTATAAACTGCATCCCACGACCATCCGGAAAGGCTCCAGAGATTATTGAAAAACAAGTCTGTTATATGTAAAATTAAAATTAAATATATTATGTAAAAAAATTCCAAAGCCCAAGTTTTTAAGAATAATAAATTTCCTTTCGAATCCTTAATGACTTGTATCGCCTCGTTGGGTTTATCGGCCAGATTTTCGAGATGTCGAAGATAACCCCCAAAAAATTTTGACCAGATCGAGTATGGAAAATAAAATCCAAACGCCAACAACAACATATAAACGGATATCCATTGATAGTAATCGTGGTAAATCGTAACGTCATTTTCAACGCCTTTAGTCATGGTTCCGTTAATATAGCATTTAGTGTCGATGAAATTTTGCGTTAGACTCTTTACCGTCGATTGGCAAATTATATTTTCTCCAAACAACAAACGAGCCATGCTCAGGCCTGTACAGAATAAAATAACATTCCGAATGTAGATTTGTTGAAAATCAACCAAAATACTGTGACTTTGACTGTTTTTAGAATTAAACTTGACCAGTTGCAGTAGAGTATTCATAATGAATGTACGTAGTAAAATATCTCTTTACTTTAAAATGGTTACATACATGAAAAAAAAAAAAAAAAAAAAAAAAAAAAAAAAAAAAAAAAAAAAAAATTTTTTTTTTTTTTTTTTTTTTTTTTTTTTTTTTTTTTTTTTTTTGCATTTTGCATTTTGCATTTTTATTCTATTATATTTTTCAAATTACATATCGTAAAAATTCTCCCTTTTGACAAACCCAGTTCCAAAACGGAAAAGATCCTTCGGCGGTGGAAATTTCCAATTCGAATTGCGTTTCATCTCTTTCGCCTTCGGTTTCCAACACGGGGGTCATCGGATCGTTCATCAATCTCTGGAAAACTTTCCAGAGTTTTCTCTTCGGTCGTTTGCGGAAATTTTTCCTCTTGTCCGTCACCATCGAATGCAGCAAGTCCAGCGTTTCGTCGGTGTTCGAAACGCGAATTTTCTTCGACTTGTCGTCTAAATCGCGACAAAAATCACCCAGGCATTTGTCGCTCCGGTCAACGGCGAACACGTAGGGGTTCGCGTAACCCACGAACTTTGCCAGATCGACGGTTTTCCAGAGCAAATAACCACGTTCGGTTATAAATCCGTGGACGGGCGGGCGATGTCGATCCACGATCAAAGAAAACTTTAACACGGTCATGGTTCCCGGCAAACGTCTGGAGAAAGAATACGAGCCGTGAAGAAATTGAATCTGTTATATACCCTTCGGACAAAAAAAAAAAAAAAAAAAAAAAAAAAAAAAAAAAAAAAAAAAAAAAAAAAAAAAAATTTTTTTTTTTTTTTTTTTTTTTTTTTTTTTTTTTTTTTTTTTTTTTTTTTTTTTACAGGGTTGGAGATTTATATCTTTTAGACTTTTGAATCTTAGTTAAATTTATCGTAGCGTTCTGGACTTGTAAAATTTTTCACATTTGATCTCGCGTTCTGGACTTGTAAAATTTTCCACATTTAATCTCGCGTTCTGGACTTGTAAAATTTTCCACATTTAATCTCGCGTTCTGGACTTGTAAAATTTTCCACATTTAATCTCGCGTTCTGGACTTGTAAAATTTTCCACATTTAATCTCGCGTTCTGGACTTGTAAAATTTTCCACATTTAATCTCGCGTTCTGGACTTGTAAAATTTTCCACATTTAATCTCGCGTTCTGGACTTGTAAAATTTTCCACATTTAATCTCGCGTTCTGGACTTGTAAAATTTTCCAGATATTTATCCGAGAAAGTGTATAAAAGAAAGTGTATAAAATGTCTCAATCCTTTAATGTAAAAAAAAAAAAAAAAAAAAAAAAAAAAAAAAAAAAAAAAAATTTTTTTTTTTTTTTTTTTTTTTTTTTTTTTTTTTTTTTTTTTTTTTTATTAATGATTCTGTTCGAGATGGTCTATTCTTTTTTTTCTAGACAGTCTTTTACTGCGGCGCAAAATAATATCATCTAAATTTACATGCGGAAAAACTTCCATTTCTTCATCCAATACAATCGCTTCCCAACCATTGTGTTCGTCGATCCAGGGTTGAAGTTTTTCCTTTACAATTATAGAAAAATATTTATACAAAAGATCGTTAGGACTGTGTGTGATGGCGAAAAACGCAATGATATCTATAAATAACAAGATTCGTGACCATGTAATACCGTTCGAAAAAAGTTGATCGTATAAACCATACAGTAATTCTTCTAATTTGTTTTTTTCAACTCGAAAAAAACTGTAAACGAGGTAATATATTTTAGCAAAATGAAAATAATGAATAATATTGCAGAATCTAAACACCCGTTTCAAGACTCTTTCTTCTTTTTCATTTAAAGCGGGTATTGAAGATAATTTTATAGGATGAACGCTTTTTCTCAAATGGATAAATGTATTCGCTAGAATAAAATCTGTCCTCACTTTTTCCGTACTCATTCTTTATTACACAGATTATAATTATTATTTTCATTAATTTATGTATGAGTGATTAATACCACCAAACGATGTTTCAGACAAAACATAATGGCTTTTAACTTTAACGCCTTTTTCAAAGTACTCGATTTTTATCACAGGTTCACGCACTTCATCAAATGAAATGTATTTTTCGAAATATCCAGATATACTAAATGTATACGAGTCATCAAACTGAGAAACGGTTAATAATTGAAAAAGGGGGACTTGTTGACACGCGTGGCACCAATTCATAGGATTTTGGAAAAACGCCACATTCCTTGAAACAAAACGCCATTCCTTTAACATATACCTTCTCTGGTAATAACCGTTCTCGCTTTCAAATTTCATACATTTTAAACACAGTTTAACGCTATTGTTAGCAGTAGTTCTAAAATCGTAATGCACGATCAGTTGTTTTGAAAATTTAGCATAAATACCACGCAAGAGCTCGTAATTCTCGTTATCCTGGAACCAAACTACAAATTTTTTATCAAAGGCGAAATCTCGTTCGGTATAAAATCCAAAAATTTTATAACACTGTACTAAACTTTTTTTCGTGGGAGGGTCGGATTCTCGTAGATGAAAACGAGATTTACTCTGCTGAAAAATATCTATCAAAAAACGTTTCGGAAGCTCTAGCTTCTCCATGTTGTGTAAACAGTCTAAGTTTCTTAAAATTATTTTTATACACGTATTTTTTAGTGGGGGAATACTAAACGTAGCGTCGCAAAAAAAATCGTGTTTTTTTTCAGAGCACTGAAAATAACGAGTGACGAAATAATCTAATTTAGAAGAATCAAACCATTCTGATCGAATTCCCGCACTGTTTTTTAACTTTTTTGTTGAATGAACGATCAAATGTACATGTTCGTTTCTCCACAGCTGGGAAATTTTAATCTTTAATAGATTTGATTCTAGCATTCCCAAAGCTGATTTATGAATTACGACATGATGAAAAACCATATGCTTTGAAAAATTTATATCATGGGAAATTAATCTGATTGAACCAACGCATTGTTTCTTTAGACGACCGTAAATCTCGTCGAAACTCATCTCGAAGAAACCAAATAGAGAGAACAAAAAATATTCGTGTGAAATAAATAGTATAGTCGCCGGGAGAACAAAAAAAAAAAAAAAAAAAAAAAAAAATTTTTTTTTTTTTTTTTTTTTTTTTTTTTTTTTTTTTTTTTTTTTTTTTAATCCAATTTTGCCATCTCGAAATTTTTCTTGACGAGTACTTCTTCTAATATGTGATCGAAAGTTTCCTCCGACATGACGTCCGTGTGATGAATGGCATACAGTACGTCCTGTTCTACGACTCGACTCTTGCCGTCTATCAACCGTCCTAAATAATCTTGTTTCAAGCCTTGAACGTTAAATATTATTTTGTTGTGACCGTATCCGGGTTGCCAAATTTTAGCCGTTTGCCAAAGGGCCACGTGCGACGCTTTCGCATGCGCCACCGCTTCGAACGGGGTCAATCCCGACCAAAACGAACTCTTCACGAAATAGTTTCCCTGCGCGCCGATTTCGCCAAACATCTGATGCAAATGTTCGAAATTACCTTTCGCTTTCGCCTTGACCTGAACTACCAGACAGCCGCGACCGCGACTTATATCGCCGCCGATCGCGATCGTTTCCACCAACCAATCCATCTCTTCTAAAGTCAAAGCGAAACAGTAATGGTTTTCGAACTTTTCGAGTTGAAATTTCCGCATGTCGTCGAACGCTTTGAACGCCCTCTTCGACCCGTAAATTTCGTAGATGACTCTGAGCGTTTTCTTCAAATCCGGATTCTTGTAGGGTAAAAAATCAATCTCGCCGTAAAACTGGTAATAAGCGACCAACTGGTCTTGGCTCGGGCTCAATTTCATCCCCATGACGAAACTACCCATTTCCCATTCCGGATTCAGCAAGGTGGCGCATTCGGCCTGGGACAGGATGCTGAAAAACAGGTAAATGTTCACCTCGTCTCCGTCGAAATCGCCGTTGATGCTCGGTAAAATTTCCAACGGTACGCCGAAACAGTCGTGCGGCCACGAGGGTCCGTCCGAAGGTACTCGCAAGGCCACGAAATTTTCGGGTTGGAGAGACGGCATCCTGTTCAGAATGACCCATTTACCTTTCAGTCCGAATTTTTTCACGATGGAATCGGGCAGTCGAATTTCGTTGGCCTTGAGGGTCGCGTCGGGCACGATCATACCCCGCATCGAGTAACAGCATCGTTTCCCGAACGCCGCCTGACGAATAAAAGTGGCTTTTCCGCAAGACCGAGAATCCAAACTGCCGTAGTTCAAAGGCGCTTCTTGAATCTGTTTGTAAAACGTCGGAGTTTTGGAAGGCGGTTGGACGGTCTTCGTTCGACAAGTCATGGGTTGGCCCGACACGAATTTCAAAATTTTTTCGTAAATCAGAGTGGTCGCCATTTGCCAGTAAACGGGATCCGGAATAATCAAAAAATCCTGATCGGTTTCGATGCCGGCTTTTTCGATCATGCGTTTGAGTTGGGGCAGAAGAAAAGTGTATCCGGGCGTGGGTACGGCGATGGACTCGAGAGAATAAAACGGACGCTGATCGTCGAAATAAAACTGGTCGCAGCACAGGGCAAAGTTGGTCGACCCGAAGTTTATTTTCGTTTCGCATTTCGAACAAACGTTTCCGAATTCGTTCTTTTTTCGCCACGCTTTCAAAACTCTGAGTAATTCTTTCGGGGTCAGTCGCAAGCGACAGTCTTTCAACTCGAGCAAGGAAATGCGGTATCGGTTCACGGCCATTCTATAAACAAGCGATGGCGTATCGGAGAAGGTGGAACGGGGACGAGTATTATCCCCGTGGCAAATTCATGACGGACAAATACGGGAGAGAAATCTATGCCCGCGACAGGAACCGCAACGAGTACTATCCCAAACGGAAAGGGGACGTTTTCGCTCGAGACAATTCGGACGCGTTTTATTACGCCAAAGACAGCATGGGTAACGAAATCTATCCCGTGAAAAAGAACAGGTCGATTTTCATCAAAGACTCTTTGAATCCGAACATTAAATTGGCCCTCAATGCAGACGGTAGTCAGCGGTACCCGGCCGATTCCAAAGGAAACGAATATTACTTGACGGAAGACGGAAAACCTTATTTAATGCGAAAACAAAACGGAGAAATTTATTATGCTACAAATCGCAAGGGTCATCCGATGATTCCCTGGAATCATATACAAAACGTGTGCGAAAACGAACCTTTGATATACATGAGGGATTCGGTCGATAATTTGGTGTACGTGAAAGAATCTTGTTACTTGCGATGCCAAGCCCATCTAAAGTGTCCTCTGTGCGAAAGATGGATGACTAGCTGTCTATAACGATTATTTTTTTTCTTTAAAAAAAAAAAAAAAAAAAAAAAAAAAAAAAAAATTTTTTTTTTTTTTTTTTTTTTTTTTTAAGGTTAATCAACTTCTTCCAAACGGAAATAGTCTGAATCTAAATTTGCTGTAATTGGGTCTACACATTCGTTTAAATCCGGTAATTCTTCATCATCCGAATTCGATAAATTCAAATCAAATAAACTATAATCTATATCTAAATTTGCTGTAATTTGGTCAACACGTTCGTTTAAATCCGGTAATTCTTCATCATCCGAATCCGATAAATTCGAATCAAATAAACTATAATCTATATCTAAATTTGGCGTAATTTGGTCAACACGTTCGTTTAAATCCGGTAATTCTTCATCATCCGAATCCGATAAATGCAAATCAAATAAACTGTCATAGTCTGAATCTAAATTTGGTCCAACTTGGTCATCATGTTCGTCTAAATCCTGTGAATCTTCATCATCTGAATGTAAATTTGGTCTAATTTGGTTGCGGTCTTCTGAAAATGAATCGAATATGCCATTCGGTCTTATAGTTATTCGTGGATAATTAAGTGAAAGGTAAGCTAACACTCTATCGTACCGAAATCGAGGTATCCGTAATCGCCCTACGTTGCCCGGATTAATCGATTCTTTTTCGCCTGGACGAATCGATTCTTTTTTTCTACCGATCTGGGAAAGTAATTCGTCTCTGTTCAATTTCGTCCGACAACACGGGCAACGTAATTCGTATTCAGATTCGGTTATCAATAAGGCGACGCAATCTTTATGGAAAGAATGCTTGCATTTCGGAAGCGTAAAAGAATCCTCGGGTAGTTTAGTTTCTAAGCAAATGGCACACTCGTCCGTCACGTTCGAATCCGAAGACCGATTCTCTACAGGAGAAATAATGTCATCCATGGCTTGATTCCAAAGTGTAATTCCAGTCACGGAAGCGTTCAGAAGTAGTTTTATAATTCCAAATCGAAAAACCTAACAGTAAAAAAAAAAAAAAAAAAAAAAAAAAAAAAAAAAAAAAAAAAAAAAAAAAAAAAAAATTTTTTTTTTTTTTTTTTTTTTTTTTTTTTTTTTTTTACATTGACTTTACTGACTTTTACTCAGAGAAAATTTTTACGAATCCGGAGCATGATTTTAAAGTTAAGGATCGTTCGGGCTAAACTCCCTCTTTGGAATATTCCAAGTGGCATCGCCTCCGAATCCTCTTTCTCCACGTTCGCTTTCGGACAGATCGGTTTCGTCCACTTCGACCATAATCGGCCGTATCGCTAACTGAAATAGCATTTGTGCTACGGCATCTTTTTTCTTGATCGTAATTCTTTTCAGAGTATTATTTCGCAAAATTATGCCGATGGAGCCCCTGTAACCAGGATCCACGACACCGCCGCAAACGCAAAGATTTTTGTGTAAAGCTATAAACGATTTGTCCCAGACGAACATACCCAAGAAAGTCGGAGGTTCCAAAACGATTCCGGTATCGACGACTATAGTTTCATAGGGTTTGAATTCGAGATCTATCGGAGTATAGAAATCCCAACCTAAAGATCCATCGTTTCGACACGTCGGAGTTATGGCCCAGGAAAACTTTTTCGCAAACTTGACTCGTGGTCGAAATCGACTGAAAAGAAAAGGGACGAACCAATCGACGAAAAGTTGTAGGACCATGGTGAAATGGAAAGTAAATATCGAGAGCGAAATCAGTTGCAGGTTTTATAATAAAATTTACCTAAAAAAAAAAAAAAAAAAAAAAAAAAAAAAAAAAAAAAAAAATTTTTTTTTTTTTTTTTTTTTTTTTTTTTTTTTTTTTTTTTTTTTTTACTAGAGGGCAATGATGAAATTTTTTTCGAAAAGATTTCTTTGAAAATTTTTACAAGTCCAGACTGCGAGATCAAAACTGAAAATTTTTACAAGTCCAGACTGCGAGATCAAAACTGAAAATTTTTACAAGTCCAGACTGCGAGGCAAAACTGAAAATTTTTACAAGTCCAGACTGCGAGGCAAAACTGAAAATTTTTACAAGTCCAGACTGCGAGGCAAAACTGAAAAAAATTACAAGTCCAGACTGCGAGGCAAAACTGAAAAAAATTACAAGTCAATTAAGTTTTCAGAAAGTTATATTTCTCAAAAAAAAAAAAAAAAAAAAAAAAAAAAAAAAAAAAAAAAAAAATTTTTTTTTTTTTTTTTTTTTTTTTTTTTTTTTTTTTTTTTTTTTGAAAACATTTTACGAGTCCGGAACGCGGGGTACGATCTGAAAAAATTTACGAGTCCGGGTTCACATTTTGTCTCTGTTCACCATCGATAGCAATTCGCATCCTATCACTTTCCAAGACTCGTCGTCGTTTTTAAATTCATCGCCGTAAATTTTACCAAACCTCTCCAACAAGTTTTCGTCCACGTTTTTCACGTCGTGATAATATTCTCCGTTCTGTTGCAAATATCCTTCCGCCCATAATTTCGCTTGTTTCACCTGAAACGTAATCTGGTCGTCCTTCATCAAATCGTCTCCCATCCGACGCTCGTACCAATGCAACAGAGCCAAGAAAATCACGCACGCCGAATCGGTTCCCGTCAGACTCGACACTTTTTCGTTTTCGTCGAAAAATTCATACATGCTTCTCACCCCGCGGACGTGAGATTTGTATTCTTCTCTCAACGGAAGCAAAACATCGGGCAGATACGAGGTCAGATGCTTGGGTTTGAACCCGCGAAACCCGTCCACGGCTAAAATTCGATACACGGCCCGGTTCGAAAGGACGGCCCCGGACGTGTGTGCTTTCAACCATTTGTTTAAGAGTTTCGTCCATTCGGAATTGTCCGCAGGAACGTCGACGAAATATTTTTTCGAGGTCGCAGCGAGCAAAGTCACGAGTTCGTGGCGATAACGACCGTTTTCGTCCTTGGTGGAAGAATCTTCGTCCTCGTCGAAAAAACCTATCCAATCGGCCAACTGTTTAATCAACTGGCGACGATGGAAACGCAACGTCTCGAAAGGTCGACCCGAAACCACTCGGCGCACGAGTTTTTCGTGCAGTAATTTTTTAATCTCGTCGTCCAAGGAGCTTGCGGACAAACGTTTCTGGATGGATGGATTCGAAAGGTAAAAATTGTTTGGCGTGTCTTTTTTCGCAGACGAGGACGACCGGCGATCGATAGGTGGATAGCAAATACTCTCGGAAGATTCCTTGGGACGTCGCTTGGGCAATGGGACCGAACTGTTCGATGTCCTTTTGGCAAAAGATGGTGGCGTATTCCACTCGGACGCCATGAGCTCTGAATTTTTCGACGAACCAAAAGGAAGGTTTTTTAGTGATGTGTAACGCATATTTCAGATCCTCTATGACGTCGAACGAACGCGTTTCGGTGAGTATCAAAACGTAATTACAAACGGGAGTCGCGATTATTTCGTTTAGCTTTTCGACCGACTTCCACTGTCTGAAATAATCGTCCATAACATGGATAAGAAAATCGACCGAGGGTCTTTAGTATATAAAGGAAACTGCAAGTGTCGAAAAAAAAAAAAAAAAAAAAAAAAAAAAAAAAAAAAAAAAAAAAAAATTTTTTTTTTTTTTTTTTTTTTTTTTTTTTTTTTTTTTTTTTTTTTTTTTTTTTTTTTTTTTTTCAAAATTCGACATCTTTCGTAAAAGTACGATCATCCATTTTAGACGACATGACGCCTATTTTTTGATATTCACTCACTTTCTTTTCAAA